>JAAWXA010000001.1:69032185-69104405 GCA_038090715.1 Florisuga fusca
AAGGGGAAGGGGAAGGGGAAGGGGAAGGGGAAGGGGAAGGGGAAGGGGAAGGGGAAGGGGAAGGGGAAGGGGAAGGGGAAGGGGAAGGGGAAGGGGAAGGGGAAGGGGAAGGGGAAGGGGAAGGGGAAGGGGAAGGGGAAGGGGAAGGGGAAGGGGAAGGGGAAGGGGAAGGGGAAGGGGAAGGGGAAGGGGAAGGGGAAGGGGAAGGGGAAGGGGAAGGGGAAGGGGAAGGGGAAGGGGAAGGGGAAGGGGAAGGGGAAGGGGAAGGGGAAGGGGAAGGGGAAGGGGAAGGGGAAGGGGAAGGGGAAGGGGAAGGGGAAGGGGAAGGGGAAGGGGAAGGGGAAGGGGAAGGGGAAGGGGAAGGGGAAGGGGAAGGGGAAGGGGAAGGGGAAGGGGAAGGGGAAGGGGAAGATTGGTTTTATTTGCCATGCAATTTTAAATCAAGCAATTCAAGTGTTTTCTGTTGTTCCACAGTGTTTTATTGTTATGCATTCTATAGAGATACCTTCAAAAAATGCAGAATTTCAAAATACAGATAAAATAGTTTCTAAAGAAAGAATTCTTATGGTCTGAGATTCTGCCATGGCAAAACAGTAAGCACATTTTTTATTTTAAGAAGCTGAGGGGAGGCATGAGTGATGTTCAATCAGGACTTAAACATTCTCTTCCATTTGTTGCTGTTTGTAGTTCCACGCACTCTATTCAAAGCTCAGTGGCACATTAGAAGTCTGCATGATTGTTGAGATAGTTTGAGTCAAGGCCTAATTAGTTGTTTTCCTTTCATTCCAGTGTTTCTTTAAAAGATTTCTTTTTGGTTTCAAACTATTTTTAGCCATATAAGTTTAGCACATTTAGAGCAGCACTGGATAGTGTCTATTATGAGGCAGAACAGGATAAATTGTGTTTATGTTACTGTGAGCTGGCTAAGATTCTAGGAAAGTTGGTTCATAGAACTATGAAAAATCCAGGAGGTGTATTTTATATATAAAAATTAAAAATAATTAAAAACATCCCTACCTAGCCCTATTCCTGTCTATTATCCAGGAAGTTTTGTGGTGCTTACCAAAGTATATACTGTGCAATTCCTGCCCAAATCTTTCAAATTTGTAAATTCCCAGGCCTGTAATAGCTATTTTTATCAAACAAAATCAAAGTGAGAAACGAAATCACACTGGAAATACATAGGAATTCAATTCCTGTTTAGATTACATTTGTTTTTTCATTATTCCGTAATAAACAAACATGATGTTGCATGATATTTTTAGGCCAGGACAGAAATCTGAGTCCATCTATTTTGTAGCTGAGAACTGCAATGGCTGAACAGTTCTGGACAGCCCTAGAGTGTTTTGGGGCAAAGACCCAAAACTGTGTGAGTGTATCCTGCAAGCACATGTACTGATTATGGACAACACTTCTGAAAAGTACTTCCATAATGAAACATAAGGAAAATTACAAGACATGCTTGCCTGAAACATTTGTTGACTAGACTAGTTAATGAGTTCATACAACCTGACAGCAAAGGGAATTTTTAACACAAAACTATTAACACATTTAAAGTAATATTTTCCTAATATTTCTACCAACTTCAGCATATCTACATTTGCATTTTTTACATGCAAGCTGCAACAGTTAAACACCATCTTGAATCAATTATAGAATAATACATGAAGATAATTCAAAATAACTTCAGGTCAATCATATAGACTTGTACTGCGTAGTTTTAATGTCTTCCAAGGAGATGATATAATGCTGTGACCATCTAACTTCAAGTTATCAGCAGAAATGGAACAGAACAAGCCACTAAAGGAATGATAGTACTACTGAAATGCCTCCTGAGAGTCTGGTTCTTAAGGCTGAGATCTAAATGTAGATTCTATGGTTCAAACAACTTCCTGTGTGAGCATTTACCATAAACGATCATGAAATACAGTGAATTGTGTTTGTGAAGAAACATTTCAATATTTAATTGCCCAGTGATTAGGAACTACAGAAAAGTGAAATAAAAGTAAGACCAAATAACTTCAGAAAAGCAGCTTAACGCCAGAGCTCAAGTTCACTCTGATAAATGACAAAAATACTAAAATATTTCAGAGTAAAGGATTTCTCAGCTTGTTTTCCCAGATATCTGGAAGTCCTTATTAGAGGATTCTGAGATTAGAGGACTTTTAGATTTTAAAATCATATGCTCTTCCTAGAATGCAGATGCAATGCTCATGCCCATTATTTTTTCAGGTTACTCCAGGGAGCATCTGTTTTACCTTTTATTTAAACATAGGTCTTCAGGACATTGACTAATTCTGACTATTTTCTCTGAGACACAAACCCCCACCCCTCACCACTCTTGTAGATCTAGTGACAGAAATCCTTTCACATAGTAATAGAAAAGTGAAACAGAAAAGTACTTTATCAGCTGGCAAACAGTTTAAGAAGGTAACAGGTAAAGTGACTTAGCTGAATCCAACTGCAGGACTCCCCATGTGCTCCTGAGCCATGATCTGTTTCTTCAACAGTGGACACTTTAAAGGCAAAAGAGCCATCTGAGGAGAGGTGTAAAGTGAACATTTTGAAGCTAACTGTGTATCTGGGATTCAAAATTCTGACATACATCATCAAAATGTGTCAAATCAAAACTCTTTCATGCCTACTAATTTGGGGTGCCCTAGTTTAGACACACAGAATATCCTTATATGTTGATTAGTGAAGTTTACAAGTTTTTTTAACGGCTGATGGTTTATACTTTCTTATATTTCAGGTTGCAGATATTATTTGAACTCAGCTGGAACAATGAGGTAGTTATTCCCTGGGAGGAAAAACCACCAGAAAAGGATTAAGAACATGTTATGAAATAGACTTCAAGTGATTTACTGAACAGCAAAGGAATGCTGAGACTTAGGGAATCTTGCAATCATCACAGTGCTTTGAATAAAATTCACCCTTGTGGATAGAAACATGAGCTCAGTATAATTATCTCAGTATAATTATACCTTCCAGTGTGTCTGTCTACTTAATGTTGTACCTTTGCACACGCTTAACATAGGCTTTACTTTCCATTGTGTAATGCAATTCTCTTTCCACAGTAAATGCCAAAGATTGCCCAGTCCTTACTAGCACACCATCCAAAGGTTGACTTTCCCTGAAAACTGTGTAATTTACACATCTTTTCATTGCCACTGAAAAATAATTAAATTTTGATGTTGATAAACATTTCTGAATGCTCAATATATCTTGCTCTTGGTGAAACACAGCCAGGATGCAGCCAGATTAAGTTAATTTTATTTTGATGTGGACAAAATTTCTTCTGGCATTTGTGTATTGTCTCATCATTTCTATTACCATCACATATTGAGGAGGAAGTAGGGAATCACGCTCAGTGTCTATGGGAAAGCTGTCCTACTGCCTCACACAGGAGAGTGTCTCAGCACTTCTTCTGTGTGAAAACTTCAGGGAAAGGTTCCTTCCACAGTGCCAGAAACCTGGGGTTACCATAGGTTTGATGTTCCCCTCTCCAAGTAAGTCTCAGCATTCCCATTAGCCCTTTTGGTAACCCATCCTTTTTTGGCAATATCCCTGTTTGCATTTCTAGGCATGGCACCAGCCTTGCAGGAGGTGATGGGGACTGGTATCTCTTCAGGGCCTCATGCACAGCAAATATACCTGCACACACATATATACACTCATGAACACTAAATGTTTGCATGTGCTTCCTTGATACTATTTAATCAACATATGTAGTTATAATTTATCATGATTAATCTTCATAAGAGAATCACAGGATCCGAGAAAAATTGAGGCTGAAATGAAAGTCATCCAGTCTAATCCCTGCTCAAAAAAGGGTCAAATACAGCAAGTCATTCAGGACATTGTTCAGTCAGGGACAGTCATAGCCATGTAATGTTTTTTAAATGCTCACCACAAATCCCAGGTTTCTGTGATCATGGGGTGTACCATTCTCACAAAGGTAAAAGATTTATGTGGGGCCCATACTTTTGAGCAATTTTTTTCATTGTAAATGCTTTTGAAAACATTGAGTCTCATGCACCTTCTTCACTCAGAAGTCCAGGTCTTTGTTGTAGTAGATGTTGAGTAGTTGCAGTGATGAGCTGCCTTAATCATACTTCATACAGTGTTTGCAGAGCAGAGCTTGTAAATATTGCCAGCAACAGCAAAACTGCTCATAATCAGGTCCACTGTCACTTGAACAAGTATAAATTTATTTTTAAACTATCATTAGTTTCACTGACTTTTGCTTAGTCAGGACGTACATCTGCTGATGGTTGGATATCTCACATGTGGCAGATAATTGTATCTTGCTTACTATGTACCTAACATTAGATTCATGCTCAAGAAGGAATTCTTCCCAAGTCTACTCTGGCAGAAAGCATGATATTTTTATAATTATATTTTTACCTTTTCTTTTAGAGTAACAGGATCCATCTTTCACCAGTTTTTGGGCAGGCCCACTGGTGTCTCCTCTTGCAGGACTGTGATAGTGCCATTTGAACACTATTACTGGCTTAGCAAAGTATGTTGTCAGTCTTGTGTTTTCTGGTATTTTGCAAGCATATTTAGTTTTGCAAAGGCAGTTCCATCTAGACTAAACATCATAGTTTCTTGTAGTTGCAAAACAATGAACTTGATCTAAAAAGTCTTTTCCTGTCCCATGTTCCAACTTACATCATCACTTGCTATGAACTCCCACAACCTAAGCTATTTCATTTTGACTGAATGGTAACCCACCTGGAACTCAGGACATGACTGCATTTGACAGACCTTCAAAGAAAAACTACTGGGAGGTTACAAAATTTCTGATAGAGACAGTGTGCCACTGAACAGTAAAACAGTTACAGCAAAACAAAGGAGACAAAAATTAGTTCAGTTTTTTCTGTTTTATTTTCTTTGTTTGTTTCTGGGTGTTGTTTTTTTGTTTGGGTTTTTTTTTTTCCCAAACAGCACTCCTCTCCTAAATACCAAAAAGACAAATGAAAAGAACTCCCAAGAAATCACTTATGTGCATTCGTGGTTTTGTTCATCATGTTCATTCATGGGCAGGGTCACAGTAAAATCAAAATCTGACTCCCTTCTAGATTCTGGAATAAGTTTAGTAGGAAATACACATATATATGTAATTTACCTCTCCCATTCCTTTTTTTTTTTTTTTGATGTTATGAATTGCAGCACGGGCATAATCAGATAAAACCACTTCATCTAAGTAATGAATGACAGCATCTTTTTTTTTCTAAGTGTCTTATAGAATCATAGAATTTTCAGAGTTGGAAGGGGCCTTTAAGATCATCTAGTTCAAACCCCCACGCCATGGGCAGGGACACCTCCCACTAGGTCAGGTTGCTCAGAGCCCCATCCAGTCTGGCCTTAAAAACCTCCAGAGGTGAAGCTTCCACCACCTCTCTGGGCAACCTTTGCCAGTGTCTCACAACCCTCATGGTGAAGAACTTCTTAACTTCCAACGTAAATCTACCTTCCTCTAGTCTGAATCCATCCTCCCTAGCCCTGTCACTGCCTGACATCCTAAAAAGTCCCTCACCAGCTTTCTTGTAGTCCCCCTTCAGATACTGGAAGGCTACAATAAGGTCTTCTCAGAGCCTTCTCCTCTCCATACTGAATAACCCCAACTCTCAAAGTCTGTCTTCATAGGAGAGGTGCTCCAGCCCTCTGATCATCCTCATGGCCCTTCTCTGGACATGCTCCAGCACATCCCTGTCCCTTCTGTAAAAGGGACTCCATAACTGGATGCAGTACTCCAGGTGGGGTCTCATGAGAGCAGAGCAGAGGGGAAGAATCACTTCCTTTGACCTGCTGGCCACACTTTTCTTGATGCAGCCAAGGATCTGTTTGGCTTTCTGGGCTGTAAGTGTACACTGATGGCACATGGTGAACTTCTTGTCCACCAGCACTCCCAAGTCCTTTTCCTCAGGGCTATTCTGAAGCCAGGCACTGCCCAGCCTGTATCAGTGCTTGGGATTGCCTAGACCGAGATGCAGGTCTTTGCACTTGGTTTTGTTGAACTTCATGAGGTTGGCACGGGCCCACCTCTCCAGCCTGTCAAGGTCCCTCTGGATGAAATCACTTCCCTCCAGTGTGCCAGCCACACCACACATCAGCAAACTTGCTGAGGATGCACTTAATGCCACTGTCCATGTCACTGACAAAGATGTTAAACAAGACCAGTCCCAACACCGATCCTTGAGGGACTCCACTTGACATTGGTCTCCATTTGGACATGGACCCGTTGACAACCCTCTTTGGGTGCAGCCATCAAGCCATCTTAATCCACTGAGTGATCCATCCATCAAACCCATGTTTTACCAGCTTGGAGACCAGAATGTTGTGCAGGACTGTCAAAGGATTTGCTCAAGAATAGGTGAATTAGTTTGGTTTCTCTTCCCTTGTCTATTCATGTTGTGATCTTTTCATAGAAGGCCACAAGGTTTGTCAGCTATGACTTGCAGTTGGTGAAGCCATGTTGATTATACCCAGTCATCTCTTCATTATTCTTCTGCTCCAGCAGTGCCTCCAGAAGGATCTGCTCCATGATCTTAATGGGCACAGAGGTGAGACTGACCGGCCTATAGTTCCCTTGATCTTCCTTCTTTCCCCTTTTGAAAATGGGGGAGACATCTCCCCTTTTCCAGTCAGTGGGGACTTCACCAGACTGCCATGACTTATGGAATATAACAGACAGTGGTTTAGCATCCACATCTGCCAGTTCCCTCAGTACCCATGGCTGTATCCAGTCGAGTCCCGTAGACTTGTACACTTCCAGGTTCTTCAGAGGTTCAAGAACCTGATCTTCACTTAAAATTGTCAATTCTTCCTTCCAACCCTTGCCATTGTCCTCTGTGGATTGTGTTTAATGAGGCAGATTGACCTATCATGTTTTTAGTATAAAACTTCTTAGAAGATTAATGTTTAAGGAAATATTGTGACCTTTTAGGATCTTTTGTTTTACTGGCAGAGGGTGAATGTTTCATTCTCAGAGCAGTCTTATTTCTGTTATTAGTTTTATCAGTTTCGGCCCTGGAAAAATTTATAAATTCTTTGAGATTTACAATGTCAAAACAATTTACTCCAAAAAGTGTGTTCACAATTATGAAATTTATTACCTTATAAAAAAGTCTGGTGGTGGCTGTTGCCATGAAGCCACAGAGCTACATAAGATAAATAATACATATTAAACTTTTTGGACACTGTTGTCCTTCAGATGTTTTGTACCTCAGTTCAATTGAGCATTGTTACCTGAACTCTACTTTCTCTGCTGTTTTTTCCATCTTATGTTGTTTTTTCACTTGATCAGTTGGGCAAATTTCTGCCTCATGGTTTTCTCTATCTCAATGGGCACTGTCACACACTCTAAGAATTATTGTTAATCCCTTTTCTCTCTTCTACATCATTCTTTATTTTCCTTGCTCTTTTCCTTCTCTCTTTCTTGTCTTCTTTGTAGCTGAGAATTGAAACGGCAGAAGGTTCTAGAAAGCCTGGTAGTGTCTTTGGGCAACGACACTTTTCTTTATAAGCAGACAGAGGTGGCTGTAGTTCAAGGCTAATGTGTGTTTTTCTATACAGCAATACATAATTTAATACAATGAGCACCATACACAATGTAGGTGTATAGCATGTATGAGACTGGGAGTCCTGATGAGACCTTCAGAAGTCCTTCAATGTCTATACATTGAGTAATGTCTGTAACAGCATGTCGAGGTTATAAAAGCTCATGCTGACCAGTGGAGTGACAAAACTTACTGTACAGAACAATTTGCCTTTTGCTTCTTGATGTTGTAACTTCTGTATCGTGTCCATCCACACCTTCTGTGACACTGTGTGACTCAAAAAGGAGATAGCAAAATACTCCTCAAAAAAACGTCTGAGAAGTCGTAGAATGATAGAATGAGACAGGTTGGAAAGGACCTCTGAGATGACATCAAGTCCAACCCTTGACCCACTACCACTGTGGTTGCCAGACCATGGCACTGAGTGCCACATCCAGTCTCTTCTTAAAAACCACCAGGGACGGAGAATCCACCACCTTCTTAGGCAGCCCATTCCAATGCCTGATTACCCTCTGTGTAAAGAATTTTTTCCTAATATCTAACCTAAACCTCCCCTGGCAGAACTTGAGACCATGCCCTCTTTCTTGTCTTACTGATATCTGCCTGGGAGAAGAGACCAAATCCTTCCTGGATCCAACCTCCTTTCAGGGAGTTGTAGAGAGTGATGAGGTCTCCCCTGAGCTTCCTCTTCTCCAGACTGAACAGCCCCAGCTCCCTCAGCCCTTCCTCACAGGACTTGTGCTAGAGTCCCCTCACAGCCTCCTTGCTCTTCTCTGGACCTGCTCCAGCACCTCAATCTCCTTCCTGAACTGAGGAGGCCCAGAACTGGACACAGTTCACAGTTCTTAATCTGTGCACGTTCCTCCTGTTTTAGCAGAATTTTATGAGACTTCCTTTTAAGAATGTTTTGAACATCTCACAAGCAAATACTGTGTTAAAGCATGAGAGGAATTACATTAACCAACCTGCTCATCACAGAGCTTGCTGTCAGTCCAGAGATCAGCTCCTGGAATCATTGGGTGCCGTGCTGAGGGCTGTCAGAGCAGATAAACATAGTCCTTACTCTTTGGGAAATGAAGGAAAAGTACGGATGTAGCTCTAGTAAGGCAATACTACAGTATTTTTTTGTGAGCAAGGAACCAATGCACAATCATGATAATTTTTGTAGTCATACTGTCCATATCATTTATACTTAGGAACACAAACAAAGGAAATCACAATAGAAATGAGCTAATGCTGTCATCTGGGATTTAGTATAGTGAGAGCTTTTCCAAAGATCTTTGCTATTTTAGATGCTCAAGGGTATGAAGAAATAGCTCTTGTCTTTCTTTATGTTTGGAAAATTCCTGTGTAGTTTATGCATCCAGTTATAAATAAAGAACAATGAAGAGAGAAAAAATAGACTGACCGCTGGGATATTAATTTGTTACTGAGTGACAAAAACTTTTATAGGGAACAGTGAAAGCATTCTGTGCAAAGGCTGTGAAGAGCATAATGTCAATGAGAACAGTGCCTATGTGTTAGCTTAGTGTATATTTGTATTAACAATTTGATTTTACATCTGCAATTATGTGATGCTCATTCATAAATGCAAATCATCCTTGAGATACTCACAGCACTTTTTTGCATACAACAGGAATATAATACATGTGCTATACAACAACATGATATAGCAGAAGGAAGCTGCTGATCATATTATCACTGACTTCCACTAAGTGTTGAATGATCCACTGAGTCCCTTCTGAGGATCAGAGGTGTAAGTATTTACATGATCTGATATGTATGTGACTAAAGAGAACTTAATACATTTTTTTCTTTCTTTCTTCTGTTACCTTTTTTTCTTTGCATAACTGAAACTGTTTCAATAGTATACCTCAACCATGTCATGGGTTAACTAGAAAAGTTCCCAGAAATTCTTTGTGATTATTTCGCTAATTTCCTTATTCTTTTTTCTTTACTTTTACTGTACCAATTACTTGTACCATTTAAATCAGAATTATCTTAGTAAGCTGTTAGACCTCATTCAAATGTTGACAACAGAAGTGCACACAACTCTAGTGCACTACAGAGCCACAAATTCATTACAAGACTCATTTAATTACCTAGAATAAGCCATAATCTCTTCTTTATTAGTAGTCCAACCAATACAAATTTCAAGTTTCTTCAGTTCTGCACTGAGGACTAGATACTTACTTCAGAGGAACTAGTGAAGCATTCTTACTTCATCTAGTTCAGTGTTTACATTCATTAGTCAGATGTTCTGCTTCCACAGGAAAAAATTCTGACACTTGCTTCCTTCATATATTAACATTCGGGGCTACTTTTCCCATGGCCAGTATGAACAGAAAAGCTGTAGACACAATACACTAAAATACACGCATACTTCACCAAAAAGGAATGGACTTATTTGTCTGTGTAAATACTCTGATGAATTAAAGCCTTAAAATATTTCTCTGATTTTATCAACTTTTGCTAGTGGTAGTGTACAAGAGGAATTTTTCAGGGGACTCAAAATATTTTGCATCATTAAATTTAGCCACTGTGCCTTATAACAGCCTTTGTTCAGAAGAAAGCCTCAGCTTTGACCGTGAACTTTCTGTTAGCTGTTAGATGATCATTCTGTTCCACCACAAAGGTCCTCCTGGCTGCCGTCCTCACTTACTCTCTGGCCTCCTACTTTGCAGAAAGCAACTGAACTGTGAATCTATGATTTCTGTTTTCTTGCCTTCTCCAGAAGGAACAGTGCTCTGGTAGGGTTTAAGCTTTACGTTTATAAAAGCTATTGTATTTATTTTAGAGAAAACAAAGTAGAAGAGGAGCTAAGGAAGAGAAATCAGTAATGTTATTTTTTCCCTGAAGGAACTCTGGGACTGTTTGTACCACAAGAAAGCTCTTAGAGATAAGCTTTATCCCACTTACAATGCACTGTCCATGGCAAAAGGTCAAAACTCTTAATCATAACCTTTGTAGAGTAACAGTCTAGATTTTTGCTAGCAGAAAAAGAATTTGAACTTTGAGCTGAAATTCCATGGGAAATCTCTGTAGGCAGGCTTGATAGATCCATGGTAGCCAGTGTACCTGCAGAGACGTGTTACAGCCTTCTCTATTAGCGTTTCCTACATGCTGTAGGCATCACACCCAGATTTATGAAAAAGCTATTCTCCAGCTAAGACGTGATGAAGGTATGAACAATAGAGGCCAAGCCATTGCCTGCCAGAATGGAACATGTTCTCTGAGCCAATAGAAGATGGTGTGAAACATTTCTCTCAAACACTGTGACATGAGAGCCTAGCAAGGGATCCAAGATTATGAAGCAGTTGATCAAACCAGTTATCTTGTGTCATTGTAAGTATAGGAAGAGTTTTCACTGTTCTCCTCCTCTGAGTTTCCTGTAGATATGGAAACTCAACCCCTGTGAGCAGTATGGGGAACATTCACACAAGCATTTAAAATAATCCACTTGTTGTCAGAGTTCACTGGCATGAAAATTCAAATACAGTAGTTTCCAAAAGAGCATATCTAATTATTCTTAGATAATTTGCTTTAAAACTTGTGGGTTTGATTCACATCTGGGTTTTGACATATTGATTTCTGAAGAAAATTAATGGATCTGTTTACTACAATAATTATTTCAACCGTGTTACTCATTTGCACAACTTCAATGCCTACCTCAATTACATTGTTTTTTTCTTTCCATGTTTCCTTGGGTTTTTTTTCATGGTGAGTCCTAAGTAGTTAAGACTAAGAAAATATACTTAGCCTTTGTGAAGCAAGGTGTAAGATACTATGCCTTTGGAAAAATACTCCTATCTAATTTTTAAAGTTATTATGTCAACAACAAGTAATTAGAAGCCACATCAAATCCAAACAGAGCTTAATGACTTTGTGATTCAGAAAAGTTTTGACTTTTAAATAATAGTCAAATCACCAGTTAAATTTTAAAAGGTCACTAGTTTGTACCAGTTTCATTCCATGTGTTATTTATATTTTCTAAAATAATTTAGAATTATGTAGGTTACTCACACAAACATTTAATAATTATATTTAATTTTATTTTTATTTTAACTTTTTAACTAATCTGAAAGGCACCAGTGTTGCAGTTCATGACCTCTGCCTTTTCCCTGCACACCAGGGAAGAGTCTGGTCCTGCCTTCCCCATAACCTCCTTTAGACAGTGGAGGATTTCAGACCCATTGACCTTTGTTTCTCCTATGTGTTGAACAAATCAGTAGTCCTCCCATTCCACCCCAAGCATCTAGGTGGCCCTCATCATTTTCTTCAGCCTACTAGTAACTGTCTTGTACTGGGGGAACCACTATGGTGGCAGTTTTCAACTTTTTTCTTGTTTTTTGTTTGGGTTTTTTTTTTCCAAAGAACAAGTTTTAATGAGATTAGTTAAAAAGTATAATTCACAAATTATCCCACCAGTATGCAGAAATGTGCATCTCCACAGCTGTTACAGTTTTATTTTTGCTATTCCTTTGATATGTCTAATGTTAATAGTGAGCCTGATGAAATACTAGGAAAAACAGCACACATAATCCACATAGCTGTTTTTGGAGACCCACAGAATTTATTACAGACCACAGAGGAGCTTTTTAAAGAAATGTGAAGTGAATAGAAATCAGTGCAATTAAAATACTCCTATCTTACAATGAAAGCAAAAGTTAAAGTTTCACACAAACCTGGATTTCCCATGGTCTACCACAGTTAAGATAACATATCTGTGGTGTTTCTCCTTGCCACTGTTTTTCCTCTAAAAAGTAACCATTTGTAATAACAAATGGACCAGGAACTCACCAACGCATTCAGGGTCACGATGAATCTGATTTCCACGGAGCCAAAAAGAAAAGAATTGAAGCCAGCTGGAAAAGCAAGTTAAGAAAATATTTTTAACAGCAATTTGAGATGATCTAGGGCTTCCATTTTTGCACCCTGAAATTATCAGACCTGCTTCAAACCATGCCTTCTCTCTGAGAATATCTCTAACACACAATCAGAGACAGAGGTGTCCTACATCATCTATTTGCATACAGTGGGGATTAACAGGAAGAAGAAAAACCCTGTACTGAAACTACCCTGAGGCCATAATGAAGAAAAGCTGTGAGGTCACACATAGCACATAGATTCGAGGCTTTTTTAGGATATATCCTGGAGGCTCTGCAGTAAGTTTACCTTCACAGGAACTATCCCCAATAAAATAGCTAAAAGAGGGGATCTTTGGACACTTGTTTTTCACTACATAGCTCAAAGGCTACTAGGAATTCTGAAAGAGAAAGAGAAGACCCATGGCAAGAATATTTTAGGGATGTATAAAACAAATTATTTTCCGTTTTCTTCAAAACATCTTTTTATACAGGCACTGGAAGTGGAAGAAAGAGTCTGGCATATATTTTTGCCTTAATAACAGTCCTATAGGATTTCTAAAGAAAGTTACAAGCTATATATGTGTAAATCAGTAACTGTTCATCTGTTAGTGTTTTCATATTATTATCTGCATAGAATGAATCTTGATAAATGAGATGGAAATTTTACTATAAAATCAATTAAACTGTGAATATTTTGCTGTGATATAGAATATTTGTATGATTAAGAAACTTCTTTTCCACTAACATCTTTGATAGATTTCAGAACCATGTCTAGGTGGAAGTTGAAATGCTCTTCCTTTTCAGGAGATACCACAAAAAGCAATAAATTTAATACCTGAAGTATGAGAGCTTCTTTCCATTCAGCAGTAAGTTTTGAAACACGTTAGAAATTGTTCTCATTCTTCACAGGAAAGAAAAAAAAAAAAAAGTCAGTTATTTCTCCATACTAACAAGCACATCTAGTCTCCAGTGTTCTGTACACAAATCCTGCACTTCATCATTAACCCTCTGTAAGTTTTATGGGAGCTAGAGAAAATTATTTATTCTCCTGCAATAAGTATACCCCTTTTGTCACTGCCTTGCTGGCGATATCTTTAGATCAATAGCACTTTCTGGCAGCACATACTGTATTCAGTCATTCTGTAAGAATTGTATTGGCACGTGCAGTACTGGTAAATTAGTATTTCTGTAGGTCTAGTAACACAGCAAAAATTTGGGTCTTTTAGCTCTTAGGAAAAGTATGTCCAAAATAATGTGCCTGTGGTATTATTTTATTTATAATACCAGAACTGCAGATGGGCCACATCCTTCAGCATCTCTGTACAAGATGATATAAATGCTTCTATACCAATTATACTTCTCTCTGATAGACAGGTAGTAGCTTTAGTGGGAGAAATCAGCTCATCTTACCCAATGACTCAAGGCTTCAGCTTAATTAATTGAAACAGCATCAAATACAAATGCAGACACGTCCTCACAACAGCAACCAGATTGAAACAAAAAACAGATCTGGCTTTCCCCCAGGCAACTAATAACAGGATAAGAGATCATGGCCTGAAGCTTCTCCAGGGGAGGTTTACACTGGATATTAGGAAACACTTCCTGATGTAAATGGTGATCAGACATTGGAATGGACTGCCCAGGGAAGTGGTAGAGTCACCATCCCTGGAGCTGTTTAAGAGACTGGATGTGGCACTTAGTGCCACAGTATGGCTGTTGTGGTGGTGTTAGGTCACAGGCTGAACTTGATGATCTCAGAGGTTCTTTCCAGCTCAATGATCCTGTGATTCTGTGGTAGATGTCATACAGTATTTTGAGTTACTGTGGTGGGTTTTAGTAGGAAGGAGAGGCCACAAGGGTGGCTCGTGTGAGAAGCTGCTGGAAGGTCCCCCAGTTCCATCTCTGCCTCTGTCGCTGACCAAGGCCGAGCCAATAAACAATGGTGGATGCACATCTGTGAGTAACATATTCAAGAAAGGGAAAACAAAACTGCAAAAAGACCTGCAAGGCAGAGGAGCGGGGGAAGCAAGAGCAACACCAGAGCAGAGATCCCAAGGTCAGTGAGGAAGGAGGAGGTCCCTGAGAACATTGTGAGACAGCAAGCTGTTCCCTGAAATCCATGGAGAAGCACAGTGGAGCAAACATGGATCTGCAGCTGTGGAGCACCATGGTGGGACAGATGCAGAGCTGCAGTACAGCCTGTGCAGGATCAGGGAGAGGGTGAGATGTGTATCTGCAGCCCAGGAGGAGCCCGTGTCAGAGGAGGTGACTGTTCCCGAAGCAGCCGTGACTCTGTGTGCAGCCCAGGCTGGAGCAGTCTGTGCCTGAGGGACTGCACCTCCTGGGAGGGACTCATGTCCCAGGGGTTCCTGAAGGACTCTCTCCCGTGACAGGGACCCCGCGTTGGAGCGGGGGAAGAAAGAATGTGAGGAGTCCTCCCCCTGAGGAGGAAGGAGCGGCAGAAACACCATGTGGGGAACTGACCCTGAACCCCCCCTGCCCCTCCCTGTGCCCTGAGGGGGAGGCAGCAAGGAAGCCATCCGGGACACCCTGAAATTTACTCCAAATGATGCCTTTTTTTTCTATTGGAGATTTGACTTTTTTTTTTTTAACATCCTCATAATATTTTTTTAAATTATTTTTTCCAGTGATAGGGGAGTTTTATCATACTGTGATATCAACGATGAAATAATCATTAAATTCCCATTTCATAATGCTTTCCCCTGAGCACCCTGTCTTCAACATGCTTAAGGTACAGAAAACCAGGAACTACAGAAAAAGTTGAAGAGGTGGAACACAGCAATATGCATACTTTAATTTCTTCCTTTTGATCTGTCTCACCTATAGTAGACATTTATAGCTGAGATAATGATCCTAAATTTTAATTACACCCTTTCAGGTGTAAATCATTTCATCCTGTAGCAGATATGTAAAATTGCCACACATTAATAGTCACGGCTTTCCTTGACTAAGAAACCAATGCAATAGGCTGCTGCATGTGAAGTTCCACTTTAGGTGTTCCACATTCTTTATTTGAATGTCTTCTCAAACATAAGCATCAAATTAAATAATAAGCAACTCTTCATAGAACTAATCTTTTACATACCATTAAATGACATACACTTACAAATAACCATTAACATTAAAGACATTAAAGAATTCATTTTTAAAATGCCAAACTTTCACACAGTAAGAATTGCAAAATTATTTTTATTTGTAGATCAAAAGAATAATTTAAACAGTTTCTTCCTGAGGAACAACTTAGTTTCAATTAAATTATACTTCCTGAACAAAAACTTTTCATTTTTAATACTTCTAGGCTGCTGTAATTGAGAAATTTCTTACTTCAAGCAACTCAGATGCGTATCAACAAAGACAACAGAAGAGATCTCTTGAATCTAGGTTTCAGGCAAAAGCGAGTATTAACCACGGGTATGATAGAATTCCTTGTTTTTCTTCTAATTGAATTATTTGTTTTGAGCAGAAAAGTCTGAGACATTGTTCAGGGGTGAGCTGTTTCAGATCAAACTTCAAAGATGGTTTTGGAAACAAAAGTGAAATATTAAGGTGAGGTGTTTGTTAGCTAGCAGAGTAGGCAGACAGCCTAACTGTTTGCATGTGTACACTAGATACTGATTGGTAAGAGATGTTGTTTTATAACTGTAATCTTATTTTCTTAAGAAATAATAACAAAATCAAGGCAAGAATTAAGTCTGAGTCATGAATTAAAGTAAATGCATTTACTGAAAGACATTCATTCCACTTTTATTTTTCACTGTTTCTCAGCTGTATTACAGCATTTATTTTTGTATTTTACCCTATAAATAAATAAATCCCATATTAATGTAGAAGAGATGAGGTAATTTAATAGCATAATCTGTTTCTATTTAGGGGAGCAAGCAATACTTAAGTCATTGTCTTTTTCAAGATGTAAGGGGCAGAATTCTTGTATTGAGGTCAAAGCGAGTTGAGCCAGGATCTCATCCAGCTATTTACAATACTCCTTGGTTAAGACCTTTCTGCTGCTGACCTAGGGTCATGAGATGCCAAGTCTTCAGATGTCAGTAATATTCTGTCATATTTTCATAATATCACCTGGTTTTGTCGCAGCTTCCTGTATAACTTCCTGTATGACAGAATGGGAAAAAAACACTGAAAACTCAAAGCCACAAAGGTCTGTTTTGCTAAGTGAAAACTAAGATCTACAATTTTGAAAACTCTCCTACAAAAGAGAACCAAATTCAAACTCCACGGTAGAAAAGAAATGAGAGTGCACTTCTGTAATTCTTACATAAATAAAAGGAAGCGAGGCAGCAAAAGTGAGAGATCCTTCCTTCCTTGGAATAGGTTTTTCTTTTTGTACTTCTGTTTTAATTCATAGCATAAGGCTGCTGTTGCACAAACTGGGCAAGTGTCTGAAGCTCAAAAGGTCAGACAGAAATGCAGAGAGAAATTGGGGATCCAAGCCTGACTAAGTAGCTGGAGAGACATCTTGTAGGAATACACACATGCTACCCTGCTACAGTTTATAACTTTGTCCCTCTCTCCCCCTTCTGTTGCTTTTTTTGGGAAACTGAACTGGGAAAGGCAAAGCTAAAGTTTTGCACCACCTGTAATGTGCTTGCGAGTTTTGCACTACCTTGTTTTCTAATTTGCTTTTGTAGAAGCACTTTAATTTGATGGATAGACCAAGGGCATAGCTAAGTAATATGACAAATGACTAGCTGCTCGACCTCTTCAACACTGTGTTGTGTTTATGGATATTCCATTATTTCAGCTGAAATCAGACAGTGTGTGTACTTCTTTCCAAATATTGACCAGGCTCTAACTGCACCCCGGCCAGCTGGCTGCACATTGGATCACATCGGACCAACAGTTTGGACCAATCCATGAGGAAAATGTGGGGAGCTAAATGCTGGATAGGAAATTAAATAGCACTGCTAAAATCTGGCCTGTACCTTGAAGCAGCTTGGCTTTGGCTGCTCTCGCAGAGGAGACAGAGTGTGAGGGGAATCTGATACCACCAGCAGTCACAGATATGGGACTGACTTCAATTGGTCATGCATTTTCCTAAAACCCAGATGATCATCAGTTCAACACATGTCATCTTTTGGGCCACGCTTGTTCCAGACAAGATCTGTTTACCAAGAATGAGTAAAAAAGTTAACACAGCAGGAGAACATGCACATCAACTCCTGAGGGTATGCAACATTATTGGTACCTCCTCATGGAAAATCTGGCTTGGAGCTGTTATGAAAACAAAGCAAATATTAGCAGTAATTAGGGGACTTAGAGAGTGAATTATTCACACCAACAAAGCTGTCTCTCAGGGCTCATATAAGACAGTCATAAACCCTGCTCACTCCAGCCAAATCAACAGAACAGCAACTGAAACTGGGAACACAACAATATGCAGGAGTTCAAGCTGGAAAAACCAGGCACGGCAGGAGGCAGAGTTGGAGAACACGGGCCAGAAGGTCCCATGCTGCACTAAGGGCAGTGACTGAGTCATGATCATCCGTCTTTGATATTCAGCAGTGGGTCTCACACCCTGGGAAGAGTTTGTCCCATTCAGCAACCCTTGCAAGCCCACCCCGCAGCTCTCAGCAAGTTGAAGTACAGAGTTCAGCTGCTGGCTGGCAGGGAAGGGGCTGTAGCTCACACATCCACAAAGTTTACTGCATTAAATTATGAGTGGTACACTGAGTAAATTTGCCTAGTAGTTACCACTCTCTGAA
The DNA here is from genome assembly GCA_038090715.1 of Florisuga fusca. NCBI lineage: Eukaryota > Metazoa > Chordata > Aves > Apodiformes > Trochilidae > Florisuga > Florisuga fusca. The sequence goes on from JAAWXA010000001.1 coordinate 69,050,357, forward strand.
AATGTCATGACTTGTCACAAGTGGCTACAATAGTTGCAAAATCAATGAGGCGCTCAGAAAGCTTGAAAGTGAAAAATTAGTATAAGAAATGCAAATTGCCAGAAAGATTCAGAAAATTTTTGTATATTACGCAAGAGCTATTGGTCTACATTATATAATAACTTGTATGTGTCATTATTTTCAATTTTAAATACAAAAAATGTCATTACTATACTGATCTACACTATGCACATCTGCAAGTACAAGTGAGATGTTAGAAAATGGTTCAGATCATCAAGCAGTCAGGGGCTTCTCAGATTAATGTAGAAATGCAGTTGAAGATCTGAAGATGTTTGGTTCTATCAAATCTTGACAGCTATGAAATTTGCCTACTAGTTCTAATGAAGCCCGTTTAGAAATGTTTGTTTAGTCATCTAAGCAAGAAGTGGAAAGATTTTCCCTTTCACTCTCTTAACCGCAGTTAATTTGGAAACTTAGAATATACTGGGCACATGCTCCACAAATGCACTGTTCTGGATCATGCTCAGCACTTGTTATTTTAGGATTGATGGCAGTCATTCCCAAAGGCCCCCTTCAGAGTTGCATCTTGTACAAACTTGGGAAAGAGAGAATTCCTGCTGTGCAGGATTTACCAAGTAAAAATACAAATAAATGAGGTTAAAAGTCCAATCATCTTCCTCAGTTACATGTGTCAGAAGATTTGCTGCTTTTCTTTGTTTTGTCTCTCTTGTTTGGAACACAGAAGAGAAGGATGAATCAATGGGATAATACATGGACCCGTAAAGTAGAAGGAAGAGGAAAAAGAGACTCCTACCAGTCTGGTCATGACTGTCAGACTAGGATTTGCTTCTGTAATGCCAGAACTGTGTCTGAAAGACTTACTTGAAAGAGCACAAAGGTTCAATCAAAACAGCTTTTTCCATGTTCACAAGGGATTCAAAGTATCACATGTCAGACCATAGATTTCAACACCCTGACTGATGTCAGATGTGAAGTGTGAAAGGATAACAAGTTTGGACTTTCAAATTTTCAGCAATGAGATATTAAAAGCAATCCTGCTGTGCTGGTACTTGAGACACCATGAATACTCTACAACTCAAAACTGACATAACTTTTCCTGTAGCAATAGATCTATAATTTAAGGTTTATTAATCATCTGATTATTTATATGATCCTGTAGATTAAGGGACTTTGTCTGTCTCTCTAGACCATTAAAACCTTTGGGAAATCAACCACAGAATTAATTTAGTATACTACTTGTGCTGTTCAGCATTTTCAACATTACTGTTGTTTCATTACTGAATTTCCAAAATGCCTTATACTAAGACTGCTACAAATCTTTTACAATTAAAAGTATCTGGCTGGACAATCTACTAAGGAACCAGGCTTACCTTTTTTTTTTTTTCCTTGGATGTTATTTTCTAAACGAAGCGTTTTGATATGATTTATCTTTTTCTCTTTAATACCACTTTGCAGTAGTATTTTGTACCAGTGGAACAGCTAACAGGGTAATAAGGTATTTATCTTATCCTTAATGTATCCTATTTTAAGCTTTTGGAATATGGAGAGAAATCTGCTATTTAGTATGAACTTTGTCAGGCTAATAAGACAAAGCTTTAACTGAAGAAGAATTTTGGAGAAGGCCTATTACTTGATATTTGTTAAGAAGAAGTATTTTAAAGAGAATATATATGCAAATAGAATATATGCCCATTTTTTTCTGATGCTGTGTTCCTCTATGTAATTGGTGAACAATAAGCTAAAGATAATAATGATATTCAGTAGCAATTAATTTTGATTTCATTAGGATTTAACTGAACATAGTAATACTACAATTTATATTGCATGCAGTGCTACTGATTGTCCCACTGACTGCTACCCTATACAGTGTTTAATATCTATACTGAGAAAAAAAGAATGTTGACTAAACACACATCCAAAAAGCAAGAACACAGCAGAACTGCCTGAGCTAGTCTGAGCACATCAAAAAACATTTGGTTTTGAAGCTTCTGGAGAAAAACTGGATTAGTTTTCCCTTTTGGATCTAATACTGTCACCACTGGAGTATCTCAGATTTCTTAGTGTGTAGCCACACAATTGTGTGTCAGCATAACAGTGATAAAACCTTTTAGTCTTGTGTCATTATTACAGAAGGGTCAAGGAAGCTCAATAAGAGATTTGTCAAGACCTAGCAACATTTCTGCCTTACCACTAGCAGAACATAGTTATCACTGGTAAAAATTCTTGAGGTCTTAATAAACACTGAGAACATAAAAACAAAATAATAATGTCTGGATAATACTTGGATCTGCTCTATGCATAATTTGTATGATCAGAGCAAATGAAAGACAGAAAAAATCAGACAGGCATGATGAGTTCATTTGTGTTTATGGTTTTGACCATATCACAGTTTGATTATTCGGGAAGTTTTACGTAACTTGTACTAGTGGTTGTGTAGGCATTAAGCATGTCCAGCAATTCCATGTGGGAAAGTCCCAACAAATATAAACAGAATCCAGAATAGTAATGGACTTTCATGTAAATACCTCTCAAGAAATGTCATATAAAACAGATGTGCCATCTGTGTGACTGAACACACTCTTCATTAGTACGTAGATATCATTAAATATATCTCTAATGACATCAATAAAAGCCCTGTTCATTAGTCTTAATGAGAAATGTTGAGACACTTCATTCACAATGTTGAGGCATGGTTCTCTGCCTCAAATGAAGACCAAACTTGTGAAGCCACTTTTCTGGTTTCTCCCAGTTCTGATGCAATGAGAGAACAATGGAAAATTAGGGCTTAGAAATGTACCAAGCTATTAAAAAATTGAAGATCTATTTTCTTTTTTTTGGCTCAGAGTGAACTAGAATTAGGTTAGAATGTATGTGAAAGCATTATCTAATTATTTTAACTTCATAAGTTAAAATAATAAAACCATTAAAAATTAAATTAATAAAACCATTCATGTCTCTCAACTGTTAGGCAAACATTAAGTGCTCTACTGGACTGTAACATCAACTGTTAAGTATTCAGAAATGGGAGAAAAGCCAGAGACATTGTGTTTCATGAATGTTCACCACCAAAACTGTTTGGGTTTTCTCATATCACCCCTTTAAAATTTAAAGAAAATCACCTCATTGAGTTTAAGGAATTGTGTGATTAAGATGTTACATTTTAAGTACACTGGCAGCAGTTTCCAGCTAAGGATAGAGATTATCAAAGTGAATAAAGAGCAAAACATGATGCTGGATGACACTTCTATTGATTCTTTCTTTTTGTAGGGAAAATCAAAGCACATGAACATGCTTGCCTCATTAAAGTCAACGACAGAAGCACAGCATAGCCCCAGATCATGGTCTGTTTATCTCTGACTGTAGCTTCTTTCTTTTAAGTTTGCAAATATGGCTTAGCTCTGGTTTTGGTTTTTCCAGCTCTCATGATGGGACTTCAAGTTCAGCCTGAGGCAACTGTGAACTTAAGTGACAATGAATGTCCATGAGATTGAAAACTCCTTTGAAAATCCTACTGCAACTCTCTTTTCCATCTTCCCATTTGTTTTTAATACTCTGTGACTTTCATTTCAATTAGCCAGGTCACAGAGGAATCCACTCCCTCTCAGTGATTAACAAACAATAGGAAAAGCAATATGAATCTAATGGCTTTGATGCCTGTTAGAAACTTTCCCATCTGTGTATCATTTCAGAACACAGTATCTGTGGATTTATCAGGCCAAGAAGGGTGGCTGAGGAAGTCTCTGCACTATAGCAAGTAAACAACTGAAAAGTCACAGCAGGATATGGAATATTATCCAAAAGTAAAAAAACCTTTTACCTTTGAAAGCTAAAACTGGTGTTCGCTTTATGACTGTAAGATTTTCCATACACATTCTCACAAGAGATGATCTTGTCAAAACAGCACATGAGCCTTATGGAGCTTTACTGTGTCTGTAACATTTTGATCTGTAACTCAATTACTTGAAATAAAACATGTTTGGTCTAGAAAGAATAATGCCGCAGTTAAAAAGCTGATAATGTCAGTGTCTATAGTGACCTACTCTATAGCTGAGATTTCTGTAAAGACATGACAGCAAAAGCTATCTGGGCTTCCTCAGTTATTCCAAAACCACATAGTCCATTCTCTGAACAGTTGCCACATACATTATTTTTGCGTGTTGTACTCATAAACTTCATTAAAGAAAAAAATAAAGCACAACAGTATTTTTTGAATCTCATGAGGCAAAAGAGGTCTGTACAAGAAAGCTGTACTAATCATGCAAACATTAGGTTGCTGTTCCTCTTATAGATCCTCTTTACCAGGTTGCTCAAAAGTAGTCTTTTTGCAAGTCTTGAATGCGGCATCTGAAAGTTAAGTGTAGAAGTATGTATGAGAAAACTTCTGTGATCAGCTACATGGCTGGTTTAGGATTATATTTTTTACTGTCACCAGAAGAATAAGATACAGAGCCGAGTTCTATTCTCAGTCACTGGTGTAAAACCAAAATATCTTGATCAAACCAGTAAACATATTCCAGATTCACACTCCTGGTCCTAAAGCAGAGTTCAAGCTCTCTTGCTTTAATGTTCTTCAGTCAAGAATGTCTGGCTTTCCTGAACTGAGTGAGTCTAAAAAAAAAAAAAAAAAAAATCCTTTTGTGTTCCTTTTCCTGAACACAGACAGATTGAAATGGTATTGACTCCACCCTCCACACTCCTGTTGACAGAAAATGGGGCATGTTAACAACTGCCTTTATGTCCAAATGCATTCATTATTATTATTTTAGCAATTCTCCAAGAAATTATTGAAGATCTTTTTGTACTCTGAGGCTAACTCTCATGGAGAAGTTGAAAGCAGCTTCCTCTAATTATTCCTCCCCTTTTGCACCAAAATAAGGAGTCTGGTGTGTCTTAAATCCTGTGGCATAATAACTGTGCTTCCCGGCTCTGTGTGTGCTGTACTTACATAGAGAGTCCCAAAAGGCTGTGACTTTTTCCAGGAGGCATTTCTTATCCTTTTTGTGACGAGAATAACCAGGAAAAGTGATCAAATCAAAAGTGCTTGCACTGGACAAGAGGATCAGGGAATAGACAGAAACTATAACTTCCCTCTGTGATGTTTTCTTATACCAGAATACCTGCATAGAAATGAGAAGCTGGAAAAGCTTGCAGAGATTTAGAAAATTATCTCAGACATCCAGCCATATAAGAAATCCATGAGTGTGGGACGTGACAGTACAGGATAGAACAGAACTACCTCATTGCTAAAGCAGGTCAGTAAGTTATTGGAATACAATAGTGAAGCACGAGCCTACAATAGTCAGCCAAGCAAAGGTGCACTGGTCTGAAAGCTAGAAAGATGTGTGGGACCAGTGCAGAAGAAGCTATGACAGAGCTCATTGCTTATGATCTTAAGGGAAAGAGTAACACAAAGTATTAATCTGTGCAAGTCAATGGAAAGAAAGAACATATAATCAGATTTTCCATAGACATTAACACAGATTTTATTTCATACGAAAAGGAGAAGCACTGGGCAGTGTAAATGGGATTTCTCACTACTGCTGGAAAGACAGGAATAGTATCACAAACCACCTGTCTTAGCCATCAGTGTCCTTGAACACTCTACCTCTATCAAATAATTACTGTCTGTCACTTAGTATTGAGAGTTGTAGCCTGAGGCCTGGCTTATTTTTTAAGAGCATGTTTGTATATTACCTGAACAGCTGGAAAAAATCCTCCCTTCTAGAGGTGGGGGGCTGTAAAAAATTGTGTCCTGACAAGGTCACTGAAGGATATTAATGAAAAATTAGTAACTACCATGTAACTGACAGCACTAAATAAGCAAGGGGTTTGAGGGGACTACAGCAGCTGCACGATGCTGTTTGGAACTTACTTAAGGAAGTATAAAGGCATTCTTCAAATAGGGAGAAAATGTGTTTTAATTCTATTGTTTTCCTGAATGCAACCCCCAGTTTAAGTAAGATCATTGTAGTGGAGAAAGAAGCCATGGGACAGAGGCTGTTATTTTAGGCCAGGTGGCAGGAACAGCAAATTATACAAGCCTAAAAATCACTGTGGAGGTGAATAAGGTGAGGAGAAGGAGGCCAGAAGGCATGCCAGAAAGGCATGCCGTGCTGATGGCATTCACATCATCCTCTGGAAAATTCAAAGGGAGCAGCACTGATCCAAGTTACTAACTTAGCAATTGCATCTCATATTCCAAAACAGCTCTATAAGTTAAGGGCAAATTTTTCATTATTATAGAAGGAAAATTGCATTCTCCAGCTAAGGTTGTAAGGCAGACCTGTACTGCAGACAGCTTGAATGCCAGGCCTGGCCCCCAAAGCAGTCTCTGTTGCCCACCAGGGATGAGAAAACATGCTCTTTTTTACTATGCACTTCCCAACTAGTGCCAGTCAGACTATTTATGTCATCTGACTGCTGGCTGGCCTGAAAAAAAGTTTTGCCACATACTGGCCTTGCCAGAGGACTCATATCTCCTGGCTGGTTGCTTTCCCCTACTTCTTATCCCCTCCTATCCCTCCTGGGCAGCACATCACACAGTGTCTCACAGACTGAGCTAACCAGAGAAAGAGGAATAAAAAGGCACTGGAGTGAATGAACAAAGCTGGAAGGGAAGGAGGAGGTGCTTGGACAAGTGTTAGGAAATGGAAATCATTAGCAACCTCTGAGCTCATTTGAATTCTAGCCTTCTGAAATAAAATTTGTTTTAGAGGGGAAGGTGAAAACCATATCCTGTGCCATACGGATCCCTCCACCTCAGTAACATGGCCAGTTTGGTCTGAGGGAGAGACTGGTGCTGTGAGGGAGTCAGATAACACCAGCAGCATGAACAGAAACTCTTCAGAACTTCAAGCAGGCTTTCAGGGTACTGTGAGATAGCCAAAGGAAAAGGAAATGTTTAAACCAGTTCTTTTTCAGACACATGAAAGACACTGGTTTTATGTAATTCCAAAGAGAGAGGTCAAATATGCATTGATACTGCCTCATTCCAGGTGAGACAAGTGGAAACAGAGTAATGCAAAACCTGAATCATGGATCAGTATTTACTTTCCCTGTGTAGCAGAAGGCAAGGCTAACATTCCCACCTCAGTGGCAGAGGAAGTTGAGACAGTCCTTACAGGAACAGCAAGTGTGTCAAGAGAAGAGTTCAAACTGTACCTTACGGGACACACAAATAGTAAATTCAGAAGAGAGATCCAGCTGCCTAGCTGGCAAAGCCCTCTTGAGTTTGCTCCTGGTTTGACAGGTGGGTTTTTGTTTCCTTGTTTTACAAACTAAGGGAGAGGGAGCATGGAAGTCCCAGCTGAGAGGGAAAGGCAAATGCCCTGTAGTGCAAAAATCCCCAAACGAGAGCTGCAATCCTCATGCTAGGACCTAGGTGAGTCTCTGAGTGGTCAGAGGCTGCACTGACCCACCTGATCAATACTGGACACTTCAGTGAATGCTCCAGGCCCCAGCTCACTTTATGCCTTTACATTAACCCCAAGAAGCTTCAGAAAGGTCTGTTCCATGGCCATTGCGGGACAGGGCAATAGCCCAGCATAGCCACACTAGTGGGACAACAAAAGGACCAGGCATCTGGCTTCATACACAGCCTTGTGGGGTATGGAAAAGAGAAAGGAGGGAATGGGGAAGGTATTAGTTATTAGAGAACAGCTGACTTTTATTGTGGTCTCCCCAGCTATGGCATAGTCCTCCAGAAAGAAATCCTTGGGAACCCCTTTTTCTCTCACAGCATACTCCTGAAAAAGCTGTCAGCCCACAGCTTGGACAGGGGCACCCTGTGCTGGGTTAAGAACTGGCTGGAGGGCCGGGCCCAGAGAGTGGTGCTGAACGGGGCTGCATCCAGTTGGCGGCCGGTCACTAGTGGTGTCCCCCAGGGATCAGTGTTGGGCCCAGTTCTGTTTAATATCTTTATTGATGATTTAGATGAGGGGATTGAGTCCATCATCAGCAAATCTGCAGATGACACTAAGCTGGGAGGAAGTGTCAATCAGCTGGAAGGCAGGAGGGCTTTGCAGAGGGACCTGGACAGGCTGGAGAATTGGGCTGATTCCAACGGGATGAGGTTCAACACGGCCAAGTGCCGGGTCCTGCACTTTGGCCACAACAACCCCATGGGGAGCTCCAGGATGGCCACAGAATGGCTGGAGAGCAGCCAGACAGAGAGGGACCTGGGGGTTTGGATTGACAGGAAGCTGAACATGAGCCAGCAGTGTGCCCAGGTGGCCAAGAAGGCCAATGGCATCCTGGCCTGTATCAGGAACAGCGTGGCCAGCAGGTCCAAGGAAGTGATTCTGCCCCTGTACTCAGCGCTGGTGAGGCCACACCTCGAGTCCTGTGTCCAGTTCTGGGCCCCTCAGTTCAGGAAGGAGATTGAGGTGCTGGAGCAGGTCCAAAGGAGGGCAACCAGGCTGGTGAAGGGACTCGAGCACAGATCCTATGAGGAGAGGCTGAGGGAGCTGGGGCTGTTCAGCCTGAAGAAGAGGCGGTTCAGGGGAGACCTCATCACTCTCTACAACTCCCTGAAAGGAGGGTGTAGCCAGGTGGGGGTTGGTCTCTTTTCCCAGGAAACTACCAGCAAGATAAGAGGGCATGGTCTTAAGTTGTGCCAGGGAAGGTTTAGGTTAGATATTAGAAAGAAGTTCTTTACGAAGAGGGTGATCAGACATTGGAATGGGCTGCCCTGGGAGGTGGTGGATTCTCCGTCCCTGGAGATCTTTAAAAAGAGACTGGATGTGGCACTCAGTGCCATGGTCTGGTAACCGCAGCGGTAGTGGGTCAAGGGTTGGAATTGATGATCTCTGAGGTCCCTTCCAACCCAGCCAATTCTATGATTCTATAGTCCTCTGGAAAGAAATCTTTGGGAACCCCCTTTTCAATGTGTCTTGCTCCTTCCAGAGGAAAACATTCACCACTTCAAGAAGCAACCTTCAGGAGGGTGTTTCCTGCCAGGGGAGAGCAAAGAGGAGCCAGCAGTGGGAGAGGAGCTGCCTCTGTGCTTCTGTCTGAAATAAGTACATGTTTCCAAGCTCGTGCTCACACTCCTGTGCCAGGGACTGCTGGCTGGGGCTAACACACCTAGAAGGAGAGGTCACACAGTACAGCCTGCCTCCAGCTAGCCAAATGCATTTCACAGTGCTTAAGTTCAGCCATTATTTAATATCTGCTGCCAGGAGCCACCTTGTCTGTACTGACATCATCTGGTCAGGTTTTTTACACTTTCTAACAGAAACTATGACACACTCCAGCAAGAACAGACACTTAATGCCAAGAAACAGACAGTGTAACTAAGCCCCCAGATGGGTTGGAATAATTTTTTCTGGTTCAACTTCATTTTTACAACTTACAGAAGAATGACTTTGAGACCAAAACTGACATATACAGATTTACTTTTCACAGTGGACTGAAAATTAATATTCAGTAATTTCAGGTTGCAATATAAAAATTTGAAAAATATTTCAAAATATGTTTCACTGACTATATAATCAATGAATTCACTTGCTCATTACAGATTTTCCTGTAGTAAGCCTCCTATTTTCGTATGACCCTAAGTCATATTTTTATGCTAGTGCCTTTTGTATACAGTATGAACCACAGCAAAAGTGTTGTTAACAGCTGAAATCAATGACAGTCAGAGTCAATGGTAAAGCGAAAACTTTATTTCAGATATTTTCTATGACACTGCTGTGTATTAAGTCAAGGAAAACAGATAGCAGAGGCCAATTGGGAATATGGCTTATTTTGCGTAAAGCTATATATGTAATTTTACCAACTTTTCAGAACCATCTGAAAAGTGGCAAAAACAGCATATCAAAATTATGACAGAGCTGGTGATTTTAATTTTCCAAACAGAACATTGAAAGCCCATTGCTGCTTGATACCATTCCACCTACTTACTCAGGATAAATGCAGAGGTGCATGCCAGTTAAACACTTCAAAACACTAGTTGCATGCTAGGTTTCAGATCCACATCTCAGTAAGTTTACTGGAATGGCAATTTTTTTTTTTTTTCCAGTAAAAGAGAGGTTGATCTTGAGGATGAAGAGGGAAATCTAGGCATATGAAGTAGCGGGAAAAAAGCTTCTGAGCAACCTTCAAGAAATTAATGGAAAGAGAAGAGCTATCAGAGAAGTGACAGATTACTTTGTCCTGCCATAACAATGTCCATAGTGTCTTCTCCCACCATTTATCCTGTGCCTTACTTCTGGAACTGCTTCCTACGTCAATTTCTGAGTTGGCAGTATAACCCCTCCACTGAGTACCATCCACAAGAATATTTAGGAGGGAAAGTGCCAGCAGCAGTACTGCTCTCCATTAAGAGGGTAAAGGTACTTTGAAAGTTTTACAGAATTTGTGTACAGAAAAAGTAACTGTTGCCTAAAGACCATGGAGACTTCAGTGTAGCTGAACACACTCCTTGGTACACTAACAGTATTTTTATAGAAGCCCATAGTGCATTATTTTCCTACACTAACTCTGTAGAACTTTACTTGAAAATAATGGCAGTCTGAAGTAACCAAAATGCAAATGAATCATATAGCAATACCCACAATATACTGCTGATTATCTAAACCAGTAAATATTAGATAAATATTAAACAGTAAACATAATGGTTCTTGCCCTATACTGGACAAAGATTAGAAAGTTTTGTCAGGCATAGTTTTTTATAATGCAGTCATAATTTCTATGAGTTTATAAACTGGGAACTATCAGTGTTATTTCATTCTCCATATGTGATTGACTGAGAAAAATAATGGTTTTTCTTGTGTTGTACTCTATTTTTCATAAATAACTCACTTTTTCTTACCCATAAAATGTCTGGGTCAAGTTTTTAACAACTTTATGCATTCTTTATGAATGTTTTGCAATATTAATAAATAATAACTTTTCCAAATGGCCATGAGGCTATTCTTACTACAAAGATAAAGAATTTTTTTGTTAATAGCCAACATGGTTTCATTTCTCAGAAATGTTACTGTAAATAAGTCCCATCAGAGGACAAAAAAGAAGTGAGAGGCCTCAAAATACAGCAGAACTTGATGTCTGAAATTTGACAAGAGTGCTTATGTGTTTATCAGAGCTATATGCTTAAAGATCTAATCACCTGGATTTTTATTCATGAGTTCAGCATCTGTATATACATTTTATTTTACAGTATAGTTCTACAATCTGTTCTGGCATAAGGTAACAAATGCTTTTCTTAAAATGATTAACTTCTCTCTTCCTGATCTCCAATAATCATTCGCTTCTGTTACTTTGTTATGTAACTTCCCAAAGTTATTAAAAATTCTGAATCTGTTTCTCATTTGAAGTTTTCTTTAAATTTTAGTGCTTTGTAGGTGTCTTTTTCAAATATATGTGTGTTTATTTCTGCTTCCAAGATGACCTGTGTTATTTTTTTTAAATAAAGTAAGATGAAATACTTGCAGACTGATCTAAAAGTCGCTGAAATTAATGGAAAACCTCCAAATTACTTCACTGGTCTTTGGACCACATCTTTAGGGAACTCTCTTCTTACAAACTGAGATTTTCAAGCCCATGTGGAGTGTAACTCAGTATTGACATTAGTGCAGCCAGTGATTTATAATAGTTGAATATCTGATTTTACCTGCAGTGAGCCCAGTTTTCTGAAACTTGAATCACTGTAATTGCCTTGTGAGTATTTTAGCCATACATTATTTTGCAATGGACCCCAGGAGTACTTTGAGCAACAACTACAGAATTCATTAAGACCTGCCAAAGTCTACTTTAAGTAGCCTTGTGGATACCCTGCTGAGATTCAATGTCTGATTACTAAAGTTTAACAGGGTCATCTTTTAACTTGTGGAATTACACAGAGAATAAAGAAGCACTTTGTCCCAGTCACCAGTTGGTATAATTGGTTCCTCTGCAGCTTTGGTTTATCCAGAAACACTACTTTGAAATGTAGGAAAAGCAAAGGATTTTTATTTTATATCTAGTTATAACCGCTTGAAAATCCACATTTAAAATAATCTCTTTTAAAATGTGATGTTAGTATTCTTGGTTTTTTTTTAAAGACAGAAACTTGGAACTTTGCAGTGCAGCTTAGCTGATCATATAACCAAAAAAGAATGACAGAAAGGACAACATGCATTGTTTAATTTCAGAAATAAAAGCATTTCGGATGAATTTACATTTATTGAGGTCCTTTTGGTATTTATATACAACATTCCCTTAAATAACCACTTAAAATAAGAATAAATAAACTGAAATTTATGTGTTAATAACTCTGACTGGTTCTATGTTTATAAAACACAGAAATAATTCTGAATAATAATATAAATCATAGTTGTAATATAAGAGACAAGATCCATCCATCCAGCATAATTTTATTGTGTATGTACATTACACGTGCACCTTTTTTCTTGCCAAATATTTTGAGTGTATTTACTGTTCACCTAAATATAAATCCAGTAAAAAATGGATCACTGAGAGAAATAATGCCATGTATTTTAGGTGAGTTTCTTTACAATAGTAGCACTTTTTCTCAGCACCAAAAAAAAAAAAAAAGTATTTGAACACAGTTCAAGCTTTGAGTTGTGTTGAAATATGTTTAACAGTGGGGAACTACTATAATGACAAAAATATTTTATTTCTATTTTAGGCTAATTAATGTGGAATATGTCTCATTTTTACAGCCCATAAACTAAACCCTTGACAGCTATAAAAGTAAACTGATTTTCCTGAAAAAAAAAATAAGGAAAACTTCAAACTATAAAAGATGATAACCTCTTAAAAAGGGCAGACCTTCCTTTCCTCAGCTGAACTTCTGATTCACACCACTATAACTGTTAACAAAGTTCATCATTACAGTGGCTACTCTACACAAGCCCCACCAAAATCAATCATGCTTAGAAAAGTGAACATTCTTCAAGTTAACAAACCATTTCTTCACTTTAAAGGCCTGACCTAAAATCAATTAAAGCCAAAAGAAGGACTTCTCCTTGATCAGTATCAGAAGTGGCTGGAGTTTTGGTGACATACTTTGCAGACTTCACTGACTTATTACTGGATGAAAGCAGACTGAGGGGAACAGAAAAATTATGGTCTTGATTGCAAGTGGCTCTTTGGGTTTCACATTTAAAGTCCTACCTTTGTGGTAAACAGTAAAGACAGTGACACCCTGGATGTCCACACTCAGGTATACGACAGGTAACTCAATCATCCTGAAAATGAAGTTGGCAGAAGGGATAGATAACCCCCTCCCTTTTGCTTCCTATTAAATGTATTTCACTGTTTTCTCAGATAGCATGCATCCTGTCTCAGTTGTCCAAACCCTTATTGCAAACCTTTTGCAAACTTCTTTCTTTCGCACTTACTTTCTTCACTGTCAGGGAAGGACCTTTTGCCAAGACTGGAGACTGATTGTTGGTCTTGCTTCCCTTTTAGTTTCAACGTATCATTTCATGAGATACCTTTACTGCATCCTTCTCTGGTCAGCATCACTGACCTGAATGCTGCTCATACACTGACACAGAGTTCTGTCAGCAAAATGTCATACTTGGCGCGATATCGTGTCGTAAATTAGAAGGCTAAGTCGTTTCTCCTCGCTACTGAGAGCTTGGCAAGACATTTTAGGGTTTTCTTCTGCCTCTGGCAAAGAGCAAAAAAATCAGGACTTCTTGGGAATTCAAAGATCCCTGAGGGGCAGGCTCTGGCTGTGTGTTTAAGGAAGAAAATGTATTGTTCAGAAGACAAGAATGGATACAGACCTTATGTGAATTAGGGCAGCGGTCAGAGTGACTGCACAACTTTGTATCTGACCCCATTTCATATCAGTCAGGACCATGTGCTTCCAGACTTCAGCACAGCTCAGGAGAGCCAGTGCCAAGAAGAGGAGAATGAGGCACATAGGCTGTGCTTGCAGCTTGCAGGCTGTTTATGAATTTCACAGTGGAAAAGATATCATTTATATCATAGATGTGCCTGCATTAAGAACATTTTGCCAGTTACATCACCCTTTTGTGAATATCAATAAGGCACTGGAAGGGCTAATCTGGAAAAGTGAAAATCTGCCATATTTTGCCTAGTTCTGACACTGCTTCTGCTGTCCCAGGGAGTTTCCAGTGTCACTTGCAAGCTACCTGCTGTCTCAGTCCACACTTGTCAGAACTGCTCATCATGATGGAAGAACAGTTACCCCTCAGGGGTACCACTGCAGATGTGTGCTGGTAACTTGAGGTCAGGAATTAACAAGCAGCACTCACAAATGCAACTTTGTCAGCCTCACCTTTCCCAGAAACACTTGCCCAGAGCTAGAGATGTCACAATCTTCTGAGAAAAGGGAGATGCAAATGGTAAAATCATTAGACAAAAGGTATTTTGAGTCAGGTTTCTCAAGTCTGAACAATATCTCAAATTTCCTAGGGCTCTATCTCTTTGATATTTTTTTGTATACTTCCCTCCACAGTTAGATTTGTCTATCTCAGTCTTTCACTCACCAGCTCAGTGCAATGAAGGAAGCAATTTGAGGATAGACACTACTCAGTCTTACAAAAATGAGAGATGCTCACCCTCCCTCTCACCAGTAAAAGCTGAGTGGTATTAATATAAAGCACAGTAACACTGCTTATCCCAGCAGTTCAATGTACTTTCCCTTTTTTTTACTGTGACTAGAATATGTACTTGATCCTTAACATAGCCATGCAAAATGTTGATACTTCATGCTAAGGACATCTTCCCAGCAGGCTGATGGGAGACACATCAGAGAAGGCTTTCTCTTACTGCTGCAGCTGGAGTTGCTCTGCAGCAGTGAGTGAGAATGCCATCTTTCCTTAGGGATCTTGCTTCTTCCTAGCTCTTACTAAAAATGAATTTTTACTAAGTACAGATCCCTTACACTTTAAGTTTAGTACATTATTTTAGTGGTCACTGTGCCATTTCTCAGGCAATTTCAAAGATTTCCTCCGACACTGCAACAGTCAGGGTACATCTGTGCATCTGTGCAGGGCAGAAACACTGAGATGAGCAAAATTCTTCAATGCTTTTGAAGAAAGGTTCAGACAGATTCTTTTCAATGAATATCACAAATTTACTTTATTCAAAGGTCAGGTTACTATTAGTTATTCTTATGTTGTATCAAAATTGGCAATGTCTGGGTTGTTTCTTTTCCCAGGAAAGTTTTCATTTAATCTTGTGGCCTCACTTCATACAATGAGGTCTGATTTGTTAGCATTCAACTAAAGTGATTTCAGGATTGTGAGGAACACAAGAGTCATCAAATATGCATTACTCATCCAGAGCACTTCTCAGTTTTTACACTGTTACTCTTAAGTGTGTGTGTTGGTCTTTGATAGCAAAAGATTATTATTAATCAAAGTTTGCTCTGGTCAGACAGCAATCTCAACCATTCACCACAATAAAGGCAGCAGTGCATAGCCAGGATAAGGGTTCATCATGTATGTAAGACAAGGACAGTGCTTTTGCCTGTAAAAATTTTCAGTGTATCACAAACAAAAAAAAAAAAAAAAAAAAAAAAAAAAAAGAAGAAGAAGGAAATTAACAACTAAAGTATACATTGAATTATTGAATTTCTTCTAACTTCAGGAAATTTATGTTCCCCTGATTTAGGAGTCAAAGTTTTTTCTCTCTTTGTGTAATGCAGAAACTTTATTCTTCATACAATGAACAACAAAATAAAGTTAGGATTATTACACAAGTAAGTTTCATATATCTAGGTTTTTATCAACTAGTATCATAAGAATATCCTTGATCTTTGTACAATTAGAAAATTCACAAAGCCAGCTGCCAAATAACTATGCACCACAACATAAGACTCACCTAGTCTGCGTTTTATGCCATTTTAACTACATACTTGGCTTTCATTCTGTATTGAATACTACAGGGGTAGAAATATCCTTCAGGAATAAAAATATTAATTTGTTTCCTGTAGGTAAGAATTTTCCTACTTTTACCTTCCCAGACCTTTCTTTGCCAGTTCCTTCTCTTATTGTTATTGCACACTCACTGTAACCTCTTATCACTAAAAGGAAATGAAACTGAGAACATGGTAAGACATCTGACTAAAACTAGATAACAACATGAAGAGCACTGGGCTCAAAGAGAAGCAGAAGTTACAGATATTGATTCAAATAATCCATAATGTCTGAAGAAGTTTTTAAGAAGTTCTGCAAATTAACAGAGAAGATTGATTTTATTCTCCAAGTGAGAAGTGAATGTTTACACTGTGACCTTAGGTTCAAGTTTTAAATTTTCTTTCCAGAATTTCTTTTAGGCGAAACTTCACTGTGGACATCTTTTACCTGCAGAGTGCATATAGTATTATTGATCAAATTGCTTAGCAAGTAGGGATTCAACAATTCTTTATTAAATTAAAATTTACTAGCTTCAGCTCTCTTGGTTATTTAAAGATTAAAATGAGATTGTATTCTATCAATGGCATAATATAGAGCATTGTGCAAAGCTGAGGGCATCTCTCTTAGTATATAACACTGTGTGCCCCCAGCTAGGCATTTACTTGCACTTGCAACAAACTGAAAAGATTTGCACATGCTGCTTTTTAATGCAAAAGTTAAAAGTCAAGCAGGATAAGAGAAAGGTAAACACCTGAAGATTTACCTGAAAACTCACACTAACAGACTATAGAAGTAGACTGTATATGTAGAACTTGAACCTGAAGTGAGAGCAAAATTGGCTACAGACTCCCAAATTCACCTTCAATATCTTCCCATAAGTTCAGAGAGGTCTCTCAGGATTGGAATGACTTTCACTCCCCATGTGTTTGGCTTCCGTTATGTCCTCTCATACAAATTTCTGGCTTGTAAGATGAGAAAGCACAGATTTCATTCTGTTCTTAGAACTGGAGGCTTGCATTGATTTTCCTTACAACACCTTCCCACACGGAAAAAGTAGGCTTAAGGCTTGCCCAGGGGTCACGGAGCTCATCCTAGTCATAGGTCATTTCTGGACAGCAATAAAAATAAATGTTTTGCTTTAGTTAGCAACTAAAAAGTAGCTTATATTTTATATGAAATAGAAACTGATTTTTATCTTCAAAAAAATATAACAATACTCCAGTTTTATAACCTCACTTCTGAAAGACTGTGGGTGGAAAAAAACTTCAATTAGTATAAAAACATGATTGGAAAAAATCTATAACACAAGCAGCCACACAATTCTGATTTGCCACTGAAATTTAAAAACATTAACCCATGATCACTCTCAGTGTTTCAGTTCCTTCAAAGAAAGAGAGTATTTAAAGAAAACTGTTCTCTCAGGCGGTAAAATCTCCATTGCAACAGGAAGGTGTCTTCATAACTCACCTCAATTAAATCAAGCTTAAAAAAAAAATATTCAAGTAAATGGGGAGTGAGGGAGGTGTCTGTCTTTCAAAAAAAAACCCTATTTCTCTTACAGTCTAGAGTAGAATCATCTATTTAAAAAAATTAAATTAAAAAAAAAAATTAAAAAGAGAGAACTTCTGCATTCTAGGTTTGAACTTTGTAATTGTAATAGTATCACAAAGACCCACCACATTTTAAAATCCTCTACGTTACCTTATGGGCATACATAAAACAACATTCTGTTCATTATAAACAACTTGAGCCTTCAACCCATTTTGAAAACCATATTTTAGAACACATCATCCTCCCTTGCTTGTGCATGGATACTATGAGAACAGGCTAAACTGTTCTGTATATACCACTATTCTTTCTTCAGCTCCAAGTGATGTGCCAGGTCTTTCATACTCACTGTGATGACACAAAATATTGCATATGAAGATCAGAGTTGCATATTTTTTTTCAACTTCCATTCCTTAGGGATGGCAATATTCAGCACTTTTTAAAGTGAAGAAGTTTTAAGGGATTATGGCTTGAAGTCTAGTAATTCCCACTTAGAAATTTCTAAGTCTACATTCTTTCCAAAAATTACATTCTGCTCAGTTCTCACTGATTCACTTGCAGAAGACTTGCATATATAAGTTGTTTACAACTCCCAAGGTATTTTAGATATTAACAGCTAAAGCCTAGCCACTTCCCATGCAAGATATATCATTAAAGAACAAGATAAGCATTTACCTATAGAAAAAGATGAAGAATTGCTTCATTCCCTTTTGCTATCACTCACACAGATGTACAAATAAGGTCTGTTCCTTGGCTTCTGCTGGAGTCCCTTTGTGATAAGAATGCTTACATGACTCATTAACAGGCATAGAGCCAGAATTAGTGCATTCCTCAGGCTCTTCAAAGACATGCCAGGAGTAGGTTTGGCTTTCAGATCTGGAAGCAGAACACTAATTTCAAGCCACTTTTCTCACCCCCCTCTCATCATAACGTCTGGTTAAGGACTTGTCCTTAACTGCAGCTTCTTGCTCTTCCAAATCATAACTTCTAAAGTACACGACAGGAAAGTGGAAACACGATTCTCAAATCTTCACTGATATTGTAAGATTAAAAATCTTCACATAAGAGACACAAAACTGTCAACTCAAGGACAGTAGTATCCTTTGACATGGAGAATAGCCTTTTTAAATGTTACATATGTCTTAGGATTCTAAAATAGAATTATACTACAATTCTAAAGCTTTAGAGTGGCTCAGGGCCAGATTTTAAGCCAGTGTTGAACAGACTATGTTAAACAAGGCCATGTGAAAGGTCCTACACCTTGGTCAGGGCAATCCCCAGCAAAAATACAGTCTGGGCAGAGAATGGATTAAGAACTGCCTTCAACAGAAGGACTTGGGGGTGCTGGTTGATGGGAAGCTCGAGATGAGCAGGCAATCTGTGCTTAGTAGCCCAGAAAGCCAACCATATCCTAGGGTGCATCGAAAGTATGGCCAGCAAGTCAAGGGAGGGGATTCTCCTCCTCTACTCTGGCCCATGAGACCCCACCTGGAGGATTCTGTCCAGTTCTGGAGTCCCCAGCATAAGAAGGACATGGGGTTCTTTAAGCAAGTTCAGAGGACTACCACAAAGATGTCAGGGGGATGGAGCACATCTCATAGGAAGACATGCTGAGAGAGTTGGGGTTGTTCAGCCTGGAGAAGAGAAGATTCTGGGGAGACCTTATAGCAGCATCCCAGTACCTGAAGGGGCTTACAGGAAACCTGGGGAGGGACTTTTTAGTAGTTCATGTAGTGACAGGACAAAGGGGAATGGTTTTAATGTGAAAGAAGGTAGATTTATCTTAGATATAAGAAGAAATTCTTTGGCGTGAGAGTGGTGTGTCACTGGGACAGGTTTCCCAGAAAAGTTATGGATGCCTCATCCCTGGTAGAGTTCAAGGCCAGGCTCGATAGGGCTTTGAACAACCTGGTTTAGTGGGAAGTGTTCCTGCCCATGGTAGTGGGGTTGGAACTAGACAATTTTGAAGGTCCTTTCCAATCCAAATCAACTGCAACTTCAGAAAGGATCCAGAATTACAAAAACCAACCAAAAAAACAAACAAACAAAAATTTGGAAGTTACACCAAAATAAAAAAAATATTGACAATTAATTAGTCTAGAAAATGTCTTGTAATATCCTTCTTTGACAGGCTAGATGGCTAGTTGAATAGGGGAAGGCAGTATATTCAATATTCACTAGACATCTGCCGCTGCCCTGAATGACTATCTTTTAAGGCAACTAAGGAAATATTACTAGCTAAAATAACTTATAAATGGGAATACAGTGATGGAAGGTTTATGTCAAAATAGTTATCAAATAGAAGAGCCTTTTCTTTAAGGCTTGAAAAAGATTTGTTCACACCCAATCCAGTCAGTATTAGTAGCTTGCATTAAGAGTAGAAACTGCAGGGACATTACAACTGAAAATCATGGTGAAATGGAGAAGTGATCTATAAATGCTGACACAGTAGAAGAGGGATGAAAAAATGTCAAAAAACGTCTGGAGGCCTCAATGGTTCACAAAGGAAATATAAAGCAGCAATAACAGTGAAGTTTTTCTGTTAAAAATAAAAAAGGAGAAGAGAAGAAAAGAAAACAATTTCCAGATTCTGTTAACGATTCTATTACCCAATACAGGGCACAGTGGGTGAATATTTGAGTGAATGAGGCACAAGGAAAGCTTCTGCTGAGTCCCTTCCAGGTATAAATCTTCAAGAAAAAGGTTTAGTAATATTTGGGACAATTCTGATAAGCGTAGCAAGAACACTGAGAGATTTAAGAAACATTATTGATGAAGTAATTAGCTTTGATTAGTCTAAAAAGACAGAAAGAAAATAGGATAACTTTTTTTCCAGTTCATAAAAAATGTTATAGGATTGTAACCAGCTGTTTTCCGTGGCAAATCGACTGTTCTCATTCAGACTCAACAGCTACGCAGAACAAATTAATATAATTTCCAAAGAGTAAGCTTGAACATGAAGCAAGAATTCCAGCCAGCAGGTTGGTAAAAAAATCTTAAAGGCTGCTAGACTGCTGTAGAAAAACTTCAGAGGTTTTTAACAGGTTTTATCTACAACTGCTGAATCCCACGGTGCAGACTGCTGGCCTAAACCATCTTATGATGTCCCCTGAATTTCTTCTGTCATCCTCAAACTTATCAATGTTGATTGTCAATGTCTGAGCAAGGTTATGAAAGTCAGCTGAATATTAGTTTTATTTGTGAAAGATAACCAACATTGGTACCAAAAAATGTAACATATAAGAGGGTAGACATCAGTTATGCATTTTCCCATTAAATCCTGTCTTCATTCAGCAAAATCTAGGATAAAATATTTCTGAATTTAAATACATTATACCTTTGTCTGCAGCTATTTGCATTGAATTCGTTCTATATAAATGGGGATATATTTATATATGAAAAAATTACTTGTCCAGGATGTATGAAATTTATGAGCACTTTTTCATTTCAGATGATGAAATCAAGAATCCTTCAGGAAGTGGAATGGTGTTATATTCTTTAAAATATTATAATTTTTCTTTAGTGATTAGTGTTTGTAGGTGGTAAAGTTAAAATCTTGAAAATAAGTGGAAAATAGCATTGTGCCCTTTCCTGATTGCTTAGATGATGTACAGTAAACCTATTATATTACACAAGAAATTAATTTTACTATTGGTATGAACACCCTATAATTTTGAATTTTATGTGATCCAGCACTCAGAAATAAAATTTGAATTCTCATATGTAATGTATCACATTACTTAATGTATTAATGACCTTACCGATGTACATAAAACATCTTTATTTTATAAGCACATGCTGTATTTTCCTGCCTCTTGACTGTATTTGAGCCAATTGGACATGGAGCTCTTGGAGCAAGTCCAGAGGAGTGATGATCAGAGGGATGGAGCACATCTCATACAAAGACAGGCTGAGAGAGTGAGGCTGTTCAGCCTGGAGAAGACTCCAGGGAGACCTTATAGCAGCCTTCCAGTACCTGAAGGGGCCTACAGAGAACCTGAGGAGAAACTTTTTACTAGGACATTAATGACCTTAGCAGTGTGCATAAAACCTCTTTATTTTATAAGCACATGCTGTATTTTCCTGCCTCTTGACTGTATTTGAGCCAATTTATTATTACACATTTGTCTGATATTCTTTATATATTTTAGTTTGATACATATTGTGTATTAGCTGTGGAGACCTTTTCTGTTTTTAAATTCCAGCTAGGGTTTGTTCATTTTTTCCTAGTTCTCAGTATACAGCAGGAGCTTCAGATAAAATTGGCATTGTCATTTCTCCTGAAAATTAAAGTGTTCAGAATTTTCTTTTCCCATATTTTTCATGTCTGTTCTATAGATTTCTTAAGTCATCATGATGGCATTTCTCACCTTCTGTGTAAAAGCTTATACATGTCCTGCTGTTTGATATAAGTAGAATAATATTTAGATGGAGTATGTGCTTTTGATGAGAGGTTGAAAACTTTAGAAAGATCTTAACATAATCATAGTGTCTGAGTAATTTACATTAAATCAAGAAAGGGTAGTCTGCCAGATACCACGTTCCTCCCCCCTTTCCCAGGCTGCCCTGCAGCCTTGGTGGTGACGTGAGAGTGCTGGAGTAAAAGGGGGGAGGAATGTGGTATCAATTTTCCTGTATATTTGTATATATTTAGTAATTTTCCCTATTTATCATTACTGTTTCATTAAAGTTGTGTAGTTTAGTTTCTAACCCATAAGTCTCTCTCCCTTACTCTCTCTCCTTCCTTTATCTGGGAGGGGAGGGGGATTAATAGAGAGCATCTGTCACTGGGTTTAGTTGCCGGGCCAGTGTTAAACCGTGACAAAGCTGTATCAAGGAGTGTGCTGGTTTTGGCTGAGATAGAGATAATTTTCTTCACATTAGCTTGCCTTCCTACAGCAATACTTGTAGAGCACCCTTTCCTAAATTGCCAGATGGTGATATTTGAAATATTCGAGAAAAGGTTTCAAACTGCTTTGTTTTGGTGCATTCCCATGAAGAGAGATGTCTTTCTGACTCTAGCTGAAATACATGGTTATAGAGAAGGATAATGAGAAGAGAGAGGAATTGCTGTGATACTGTCCAACAGACAGCCAGGGGGAGAGCAGCCCAGGGCACCAGGGCAGCCACAGCCCTGGACACTGGGCACATCACTGCTGATGGGTCCTGGGCCACGGGCATCGAAGATAAAGAAGATGAAGTACAGCCATACCAGCCAATCCATCCCTCTGTCTTGTCCCTCACTGCAGCCACCAGCCTCATCAGGGTCCAGGGATGGGTGTATCATGGGAAGCACTGTGGTGCTGCAGTTCATTCTGTATGTCAATATTTTTCATCCTCTGCGAACCAGCCACGTGTGCTGCATTGCTATGGTTGCATATAGACTGCAGTTATAAAAAACTTATACCTGTTAGCTTTGCAAATAAACCATATGTATCAAAATTTTGCTATGTTTATAAATCACCATTATCTAAATACTATTTAGAAAAAAATAGTTTAGGAAGCAGAGCTTTTACTCTCCCAATGGCCCTATTTACTACTGTGCTCATTAGACATGATGGCTACATTTATACAACTAAAAAAAGCAGTGCCAGGGAATGTTTCCAGACACAAAAACTTGATCTTCTACAAGGCTCCCAGCATGGTTTTGGCTGGACAGACAGCAGCTTTACCAGATGAGTAATGGGCACAGCCATGGACTCAGCTTGGGCCACTGCTCTTTCTCAGCAAACACCTGGGTGCAGCCACCTGCTTTGTAGGGTAAGACAGATGTAGAGCAGGGAGATGACCAGACTGTACCAAATAGCCTTGTAGCAGTGAACTGGCCTTCACAAGTGCTAGTTTACTGTTATGAAATCAGACAAAACTTCTTGGATGTTGGGAATAGTTAACCTACACAGCAAGATTACTTTAATAGTAGTGCTGGCTTTTTGTCAGGAAACAAATAAATTATAAGTAGTCTACATCAGGCTTTGCAGACAACTTTCCTAACAAGTTAGTGTCCACGTATGATGTGATGAAGAAGGAATTTAGAGAGACATATTATCACACAATAAAAAAATGTGGTCCAAAAATGAGTGTGACCATCCTTACTTTAAGATATGGTCAAATAAGATGTTTTTTCATCTCACATCAAGTGTTATTTTGCATATAGATTTCTCTAATATTTATCCTCACATATGGATAAATATATACATACATAAACTATGACAAATTAATACCTGCGATATTAAATTTGAAATACTCTTTCCTGTAGATGGAATTTCAGGAACCCTAATGTAGTTATAATAAATCAGAATATGCTTAATGCATATTATATCTGCTTTTCCTCTTACTGTAGTGACATGCTTCTGTTTCCTCCAGGACTAAGGGAAAATCACCTTTTTTGCAGGGCTGGTGCATAGCTACTACTTGTCATACTACTACAAAATTCTTGGGAAAGAAACAAGAAAAGATTTGCATGATAAAATCCACAAATTTTTTTTTTCATATATGGAGGAATATTCTGTGTTGCTTCTAGAAGATATACCACAAACGTCCACAATTATTTAATCAGATATTGCAGATGTTAAATGAATTGTTTTCAGCATGCTCTTTGGTTTACTACCAGGGTTTATTTCATCATTATCTGTTCTAAAAGCTCTAAATAAATATGGAGTCCAATTTCACTTTGGGGACATCTAATTTTCTTCAGAAATTATCATAGAAGGTACCTCAAAACATTTTGCAGACAAAATAAAGATTTTGTGGCAAATGTTTTTGCAACATATTTTGTATAATTTACGAATGTGAGATACAGCAACAACACCAATATTAAAACCTTCATGTTCATTTTCATGAGCTCTAGTTTATTTGCAGAGATATTTTTGGCAGCTACTACTGTGAGGCATATATTCCTTTATTTCCCTAAATTTTTACTGTATTACCCTTCAAATTGCCAGAAAAGAAGATTGTGCCGAAGCACAGGAAACCTGCTCTTAAGGAAATGTTTTTCCATTGTCTCTGTGTGTGCCAAGTACAATACATCCTTGCCTTTCACTGATTGAAAAACAAGACCTTTAAAAATAAGGGCCTTCAGGGGCTAACCTGGTGGTCTAATTCTTTAGTAATTTCCATTGTTCTTTTGATGAAAGAGAAAAAAAAGACAAAAAGAGAAAAAGAGAAAAAGAGAAAAAGAAAGAAAGAGAAATTAATTTTCTAAATAGCTTCCTAAATCAAATGGATTTGGGAGTGTCACAAAAAAGGAAACTCAGGACTGAGTGTGAGGTAATGAGCTCCTCGATCCAGGGAGAGAACTTCCCTTTAGTAAAAAGATCTCACAAAATGCATAGTCAAAAAAGGTAGTCACATGAAAGTACTTTACAGAGGCAAAGTTCATGGCCATATTTAAGTAGAACCTGATTAAGTCCATTATGTTAACATGATTTTAAAAAGGTCATGCAGAGACAATTTAAGTAGTGTTATTTACTGTCATTTTAGCAGACTGTTTTCATGTATATTGTTTGTATGAATAATAAGGCTTTTTTATATTTCAGATCAACTAAAACATGTCTCTAAATTACCCTGGGGATAGAAGAATGCACTGGTAAGAATTTTGATTCTTTTCCTGAAGTGACACAGGGAAACTGTTTCCAAAATAAAACAGGAGAATGTGGGCTAGATGAAACCATTATAGGGTAGCACAAGACTTATTTGAAGATTATATTCAGAGAGAATATTTAAAATAACCAGTGTCAAAATGGAAGCACATATTCAGTGGAATTATTTTATGGTTCTAGTCCTGCTCAGCATCTCGATCATAGTGATGAGTAAAAGAGTAAATAACTATATCAACAGCTAAGAGCATTGAATGACAGGATAAGAACTAGAAGTTCTTTCAAAACATTGGAGAAGTGATCTGAAAAAAAATAAGATGCAATTTAACAAAAACAAGAATAAGTTTTAGCATTTTTGTAGCAATGAGCAAGTGGGTGGGGGACAACCAGCTTAACAGCAGTCTAAACAGGCACTTCATGTTGTGACACCACTGCAAAAATGCAAGCAATATTATGGGGATATTGGAGCAAGAGTCAGTGAAAACACGTGAAGCAAACCTTCTGTTCTACTCTGAACTGAGATGGTTCTCAACTGAATTGTTACTCTATTTATTCTATAACTATAAAAAATTGGACAGACTTAAGAAAACATGCTATGAGGAGAGCTTGCAAGCAATGAAGTTATTTAGCCTAAAGACGATTGAGAGACAAATTCTGAGCGGTCTTGTAATCTGCAAAATACTGTTGCAAAAAAACAAGTATTTTATGATAGTAACATCAGATTAATCACCCTTTAAGACTATGTCTCTGCCTGTTTACGATACAGGAAGTTTAACTTAAATTAGGATTCTAACTTTCCCATGCATAGAGTTAAGAAAGACAAGGATTGTTTCAAGTCACACAGACCAAGATTATCTCATGCACTCCTCTTCCTCAGTTATAAATGATGTAGTTACTCTTTTGCTTCAGGTGGTGGTATTTATGGTGTTTTAAGGCACAATGGAAGCGTACAAGTAGAAAAATACATCAGTCAGAGCAAACCAGCCTCCCCCAGCCCCATAGAAAAGAGGCAGCCCACTACTTTCCATGTTCCCCAGGTTCTGCCATAGCTTCACAGAGATACAAGTTTCTCCCAGTCTTAGCAGGAAATTATGCAAAAAACAAACAAACCTGTCAGCAGCAGCATTCAGTGTATGAGCACAGGCTTGTGTTTCAACCATTACTTTAAAACTGGAGGTCCTACCACAACTGTAACATATAAATATGTGCAAAACCAATTTTGCTTCCAGTGGATAAATCAGCTAAGAACCAGGACTGAAGTTTTAGTTTCTGGAGTTGATACTCCTTCTCTTTCACAGTGAGAAACACCAAGAAGGTAGCTTTGGAAAATCAAGAGATTCCTTTCTTCTTGTGAACAAAACTTGTCAGAACTCACCTAAGTAGTGAGTGATCTTGTGTCTAATAACCACACTTTCATTTGTCCACTATTTAAATTTGTTAGTGAATCTGCCTTGAGGAACTTCAAACACTGTATTGTATGTGTTCCCACACAAGTTTCCAAGGCTCTTCTTATCAAATCAAGCATTGAAAACCTAAGTACTGTATTCATTTTCATAAAGAATGCTGAGCCCTGATGGTTCTGAGTTAGAGTCTGAAGAGGGATCAGTAGTCTGGGGTGGCTTCTGTGCCTTAACTGGAGAGTATTTGTATATCGGTTATCTAGTGTGTAAGATTAAAGGAGGATCAAAAGGAGCATCTGATATTCATGGTTAAAGGGGGTCCTGGGGGGCTGTCCAAACTGTCATCCAGAAGCTGAGCATGAGAAAACTCTTCCTACAGACCACAGCTGCAGAATATAAGCACAAAGAAGCACCATAGCAATTGTGTTCATTGTATTAATTATGGCATCTGCTGAGAATGCAAACAAGAATGTGCCCAAGATCTCACACTTAAGAAAGGGTATGGCAAAACAACAGTTAAACCTATTTCCTTGTTGCATGGCAGAAGAGATAGGAAATATGACTAAGTCAGAACGGGGAGAAGTTATGACATCAGGAACCAGTCCAACATCCTGTAGACAGTAGCCTGGATAGTTTCAGTGGTCTGATCTATCACCCACTGAAAAGATTTGGATTCCAGGAAGGCCAGATCAGCACACTTGGTGCACGGCCTGTATGTACAGCAGGAGCAAGGTTGAGCTGAGGACACAGCAGACACTTGTTTGTGCCCACATCTTGGGCCTTCTTCCACATCTTAATGCTGAAAAACTTCATCTGGGCTTTATATGGCAACTGTGTTCTCCAGGCGCTAAATTTCCGCATCTCATCTCTAGCAGGATCTAGATAATATAGATGGTATTGCAAATTAACTGAGCAGATGGCTTACAGACTGCCACTTGTTGAGATCCCTTAACTCTGTGGTCCTTCCCAATCTTCCTTCTCACTCCTAGGGAGTGTTCTTTTGACCTCCTAGCCCTATATGAGGGGTTCTCCTCAAACCTTTTCACACCCTTAGTTCAATTCTTCTTGAGTTTTTCTCTAAGCATCTGAGTAACCTTTCAGTAGTAACCACTGTTATTCTAGCACCAGCATTTCTGAAAGTCTTTTCCTGGTTTATTTTGGCCATTAATATCAGAAAAGTAATTTAAGATATTGAATTTTTCCCTGTCTTTTTTCTGGATTTCAGGGATGGCAACTTGGAGGGTAGGCATCTGGGCATTAGATTAAATGTTGGGAATTTTCAGGAAGAAAAGGGCACTCTTACTGACATTTAAAACCACCAGGATGACAGAACTATTAGATAAGGAGCCAGACCATACCTTTGAACAAAGCAACCGAAACCTACCTACATCTTCTTATTCAAACCTTGAGATTCAGTTTCTTCTCTAATTGTCTGTCACAATATAGGTTTTGCTTAATCTGGAACCTGATCCAGGAAGACTAGCAATGTCACTGTTTTAAAATCATTCTGAAATTCCAATTTTCTTCTTAACTCACATATTGAATTGATAGGAAAAATATTGTTTCTCTGTAATGGAATTTATTAATTTAATATATTTTAAAAGAAGTGAGAAAATATCCCATTTTGTGATGCATCCTTCTTAAATTTTGCCATAAACGTGAATTGACATATTTTAATATCCTGACACTATAAAGCTATCTTGTACTTACATTAGCCTTTTTTTTTTTTCATTGACATGGCAATAATTCATAAAAACATTTCCATAGTCTTGAATTTATATTAAGATTGTAATAAATCTTAGACACATCCATACTTCACATGGAAAAAATTATGAGGTCACCTCATCAAAGTGTTTGCCAATGAAGGAATACTTTCTGCAGTGTACTCTCCACTGATTTATAGCCCGATTGGATAAATTGCTTAAGTGGTGGTTTCCCTTCTGAGACCTAGTTTGAGAGAACAGCGATACAAAATGGAAAATGGAAACTGACCAGGGTACCTTTTCCAGAAGCTATTTCGTATCAGAAGTATCTAGTCAATCATATTTGTAATATACTGAGTAAATATATTGCTCAACATCCTGAAAGTAAAACAAGCGGACACTTAGAAGGATGAATTAAAAAATGACTACAGCTTGTCCTAGCCTGACGTAACTCCTTTCCAGTGGGTATATAGTAGAACAGAGCTGTAAATCAGCTCTATCTCCAGACCATATGGAATCAATCTAATAATTTCTAGTAGTTTGAAATGCAAGAGGGGAGATGAAAATTACAGTACTTACACAAAGCATTCTTGGTCTGAAACTGACACTGAGTCTGCATTACCAGCAACCAGTTCTATGATGGCATTTAATTTTACTAATTTTATTTCATTTTATTTATTTAATTTTTTAATTTTATCCCTATTAATTTTAAAGTCACACACACCCTCTCCTATGCACTGTAGTGTGTCTGGATGCAATTCAGAAAGCCAAAACCCACCTAGTATTGCATCTGGTGTGGAACATGAAAGGCAATGATATGGGCTCTTATAATTGTTTCAATTGCAAAAAGGATCCTAAGGGAATCTGGTCAGGGTAAATGCTTTCTTGAACTCAATCCTTGCTTGATAAAACTGGACTTCAGGAATCCCAAGTCCCTGAGACCAGTGTGGAGAAATGGAAGCATCCTCGTTGGAGAAGGATCAGGTTAGGGAACATTTATATGAAGTGGATATACATAAATCCTTGGGGCCTAATAGGATTCAATCACAAGGGCTGCTGAGGGAAAGTGTGATTACAAGATCACACTATATGAAAGATCATGGTGACTGGGAAGGGTCTCTGAGAATAGAAAGAAATCAAATAGCACTCCTGTCTTCCAGAAGGTCAAGAAGGAGGATCCGGGGATCTACAAACCAGTCAGTCTCACTTAAATCTCTGGGATGATGAAAAAACTTATTCTGGAAAGCCATTTCCAAACTCATGGTGGACAAGGAGATGATTTGAAGTAGTGATCATGGATTTATGAAGGGAGACCATGCTTGACTTTAATAGTCTTCTATGATGAGATGACTAGTTCAGTGGATAAGTGAATAGGAGTGGGAATTGTTTACCTTGACTTTAGAGAGAAATGCAACACTGTCAACCCCCAAATCCTCAAATGCAAGTTGACAAATACAGACCAGATACGTGCACAATAACTGGCTAAACTGCTGGGTTCAAAGGGCTGTGATTAGCAGCACAAAGTCCACTTGGAGGCCAGTCACAGGTGATGTACCCCAGAGCTAAATACTAGATCCATTACAGTTTAACATCTCTATTAATGACCTGGGCAAAGAGACAGTGTACCTTTAGCAAGGCTGCAAATTGTACAAAACTGTGGAGTGGCTGACAGACCAGATGGGTGTGCAGCCACCCAGAGATTGGGACAAGCTGGAGAAATCTGTGGTGGAAACCTCATGACCATGAAGGGAAATGGAGAGCAGAATAATCCCATGCACCAGTACATGCTGTGGGCCAACCAATGGAAAGTCACTTGACAGAAACAGCCATTTGTGGTGGTTTTCCATCTTGTTAGTGATGGATTCTGTGATCTTTTACTTCCGATGTTGATAAATTCTAAAGCTACCTCTCTGCTCCAGCTATTAAAAAGTATCAAATTAATAGCAAAAAAAAAAAGTTCTCTCTCCTTAAGCTGCAGATCCAGTCACAGCAATGAACCAGTAATCAAACCAAAACTGTGTCAGACCTTGGCGTATTTTTTAACATCCCCTGCCTGCAAACATGTTTCTTCCATCCCACCATGAGTCAAAGGGCTCAGTCTGTCTGTTTGTATATTCCTGATGCATCTGTATTAGATCATTATGCATCTTCTTCCTCGTTTCCTTTCTTAATATGATCATTCCTTTTACTTGCCTAAGCCTAAATTACAGCAGTTTAAGAGGAGAAACAAAGAAAACATTTAAATACCTCGCGTTACCTGTGATGGAAGTCATATAATCAAAAACCTGTACCCTGGACCTCCTTACAAGGTAAGGCTGTATTTAGTTTCACTTATAAATTGTTAGTTTGGTTTAGGTTATTGTATCACTATTCAAATATTTATATTTAAAACATTACCCCTTAAGATCTTCTGTAATAAGAACTCTGTTTAAGAACAGAAGGAAAAAAAGGGAGCACTCAACAACATTAAAGTGTGCACATTGACATATAGCTGAAAACAGAGAAAAAACATCTGCACTTACCCCTTCCAGAAATTTCTTAAGAACTACTTCATTTGAACTCAATCTAGTAAATGCATTTTATTTTATCCCTGCAGACAAATATTAGAGACCCTTCAATGCCAACCAAAACTTAAATCTGAAAAAAAAAAAAAGCCAGGCACCTGGTTTGGAAAGGGGCAATGAACTCACTCCATTTTTTTATTTTCATCTCTTCAGCTATCATTTTACCAAACCACTCAAGGTATGAAATATAGAAAAATTTAAGTTTCAATAGCTCCCTGAATGCAATAACATAGTTCTGAAGCCCCTTGAGTGTTTGGAGCTGTTTCTAGAGAAGGCCTGAACATTTTATAGTGTTTGTGCAGGAGAAACCAACATAGCTTTCTGGTTTTCTCCAGGTATTTCTTTCATTCAACAAAGCAAGTGGCAAATTCTTATTTTTAAAAAAATGTTTTTCTAATCTATTTTCTTCTGTAAAACATAACAAATTTCCCATCCAACATGTGCATTTCTGGTTCCACAGAGCAAAAATGGAAGAAAGGAGAATAAAAATAAATACTCCCTAAAACCTAGTGAATTTGCCAAATTCTGACTAATGCAGTCTGATAGTGGAACCCATGCACTTCCAGGATTTTCTTCAGATCTATTTTTCTTAGTCTTTTTGGCACAACTTTATGTACTTCTGTTTACAGTGCTTTGGAAAACTTATATTACATCTAATTCTAGTTCATTAAAATGAAAACCAATAGATGCTATCATAATTTGTTTTTAAAAAAGAGAAGAGGCTGAGTATGGGATCAGTTACGGGACTCTAGTTCAGGACCACCAATTTCACATTCAGATCTGAGACCAGCCTTCTGTGGATCACATTTTTGTATGAAGCTATAAACAGAAGGGGAAAAAAACACAGGATAAATCTTTAAATTTTTATGAATCTTCAAGCACAATTAACTGAAATACACAGTCAGGTCTGTGAACTGAACTTTAGGTATCATCTGTAGATCAAGTCTCCATTCATAAAGTGTAGATTCATAAAACTCAAAACCAATCTTCTGCTTTCACAAAGATTGTGGGATAGATAACTTAAAAACTGTGAACAATATTACTCTCCTTGTCCGGATCAAAATCATGTTCCCACAAATCAGGGCCTTCCAGACAGATTTTAAAACTATAACTAAAAAATGTATGGTCAATATGATGGTACTTTTTCCTAATTTTTCAAATGTTAGGGATAATATTCTCTATTTATTTTAAGTAGGACTCTGCTGAGCTGATGTTTATCTTACTGCTCCCAGACTACGAACTTTCCAAACATACCCAGCTGCTCAGTGTCAGCCGTGACCTTCCACTGCTCATGAATGTGTTCCCAAGCCCAAAAGTGTAGAGGTCCAGGAAAGCCATCTTTGTCAGGCTAGCAAACATCAGTCACATACATTAAACTTTCACGTCTTGCTCATTTGTTGGAAGCAAGTGAAAAATTCTGTGAGATCTAATAGAGAATGATATTTTCATTTTCATTTCCAAACAAGTCCTTCACCTCCACAAAATAACACAAAGCCTTATGTGGGGAACCAGTGGAAAAGCACTGCCAAGCATTATGCAAGGGCTGATCTTGCTGGAAAAGCATTCAGGCAACCATCATTCTGTATGAGCATGGCTCTTTCATCAAAGACCGCACCCTATTTTAGTATTACTCTTATTATTTATTATCATATCTTCAACATTCACACTAGGAACCAGGAAGACACAGAGGTCAAATCTGCAGGTGTAATTTTTCCAGACTTCAAAACTTTTTACCAGACTATCTGTGCAAAAGCTTTCAATTAATTTTGTTTGTTGAGAATTTTTTGAATCCCAAAGTTCCTTCTAAACAGAAATGTTGTAACACTAAAAGTTTTGTGTATTAGATTGCAAATGTACATTCAGAAC
This sequence comes from Florisuga fusca, assembly GCA_038090715.1. NCBI lineage: Eukaryota > Metazoa > Chordata > Aves > Apodiformes > Trochilidae > Florisuga > Florisuga fusca. The sequence goes on from JAAWXA010000001.1 coordinate 69,082,896, forward strand.
TCACATAATTTCTCTTGAATTGAAAACTATGTTTTATATGCTATAGTTGAAAACTATAGCAAACATAAGGTTTGCAAAAGCAAAAACAAAACATCTATCTCTTCCTCATTTGAAAATCCTCTTTCACAGGCTGCATAGTCCAATGTCTCACTTTGGCTGCTGTACATACACTCTTATACATCATTCCTAGGAAAGGTGCTGAAGTATCCAAATACAAACTTCATGCTATCACAGGCCTTATATTCACATGAAGCTCTTGTTTTAAAATTGGTTGGTTTGACAAGTAGATGACATAAATCCATGTCACTGGAATGCAAAGCAATGATTGCATCTGAGCAAAGTTTCTGTCCATAAGACAATACTTGAACAAGGCTATTGCTTTAAGAAAGCAGCTCATTGTTTTATTTCACTTTGCAGGAGAAGCAGTATAAACAAATTACTAATAGAGCTCTTCTTCGTGGGAGCAAGCCATAGGAGGATGTTTGTTGGTTTTAGATTTTTTTTTCAAGATATAGAAGTTTTATTAATGATAGGTAATAATAAACCTGTACAGAATGTGAATTTAGGTAGTAAATTTGAAGAGGGCTGTGAGAAAAGAAGGCAGCAAGCATCTGGAAGAGACCAAAGACTGAAACTGTGTGTTCTGGAGGGGCAGTAAATCAGACAGGCTTGGAGAAAAGGATGCCATGGGCTTACTTAAGTTGAGTAGCATGAAAACATTTTGTGGCAAAGTCCACAAGTCTCAGCAGCTGATTGTAGGTTGGTATCTCAGAGGTATACCTACCTCTTTATATCCAAACATATTCATCTATATAATCTTAAACAGAGGAAAGGGTGGAACATCCCTGTGTGAACTACATACCACCCCTAATTGCACTTTGATAGCTTATCTCCAAATGCCTTGAGTTCAGAGGTACTACAGCAGGACTTGTTTTCTCAATTTTCTCACAGTGGAGCATTAAGGACAAAAATAATTTTTAGCAATTTTTTTTTAGCAGCAGTCATCCTCCAAAGGTTTATTTACCTTACAGCTACCAGTCTTCATGTCTTCATCCTTGATGTCTCTCCATAGATTCACTCCAGGCTCAGTATACAACAAGGTCTACTGATAAAGGCTTGTTCTCCCACTCCTGATCACATCCTTCTGCAAGATATTTATTCATGTGGGTAAAAATTGTTGGATCCTGCTACAGATAAATGGATAGAGGCAGTCACTAGGCTGTCCCTCAAAAGCTATACATAGAATAGAATCATAGAATGGGCAGGGTTGGAAGGAACCTAAAATATAATTTTGCATGGACAGGGACACCTTCCACTAGACCAGGTTGCTCAAGACCCCATCCAACCTGGCCTTGAACACTTCCAAGGGGGTGAAGCCACAGCTTCCTTGGGCATCCTGTTCCAGTGTCTCACCACCCTCACAGTCAACTATTGTTTCCTAATGTCTAACCTAAATCTTCTCTCTTCAAGTTTTAAACTATTTCCCCTTGTCCTCTCACTACACACCTGTGTAAAAAGCCCTACCCCAGCTTTCTTGTATGCTCCTTTCAGATACACATGGATCTCCTCTAGAAGTTAGAATGGAGCACATTTTTAAATCAAAGCAATCAAATTATATGTGTCCTGTCACTCTGCTCCTCTTGCTGATAAGCCATTTATAGAGTAATGAATACATTACTTTTAAATGTACCTAATACATGAGAATAAGAGTTGCCTTATTATCATACTATACAAAAATGTCTGATCAGTTCATCTCTTTTCCATAGAGACCTTTTAGTCTCTATGTGCTTTTTTAGTCTCATAGTGCTTTTAAGATCTTTTCTCTAATATATTATTTTGAGTAATTTTGGAAGAAAATGGAATTTCAAAGTGTCTGAAGAGCCAGATCAGGTTGTGATATTTGTTTGGGAAAGTAAATAATCTCCAGCTGTGTCTGCTAATACAAATTCTTTGAAGAAAACTATCTCCAACTCCTATCATAGGTTTGCTCTGTCTGTCCTGCATGTCTTCTGTCCTTCAAATCTCCTCCAAAAGTCATGGCAGATCACAGTGAGTGTGACCATAGAACACAGCCCCTCAGAGCAGTTCATGTGAACCTCCCAGAGAGTGGCTTCAGCCCTGTTTCACAAGTGTGATTTGGAAATTTGTGTTTTCCTTAGAAATAGGTGCAAAATGCAAAAACTGGACCCTGGATTCAAACATCTTCAGGTTCAAGTGCCCTGACATTTGGTCAAAGGATTTTACATAGGATGTTTAAGAGCTCTTGAGAAATTTTTTTTTCTTTTTTTTTTTTTTCTTTTTGCTCTTCCAGTACTTGGACTCTCTAAAATCTCCCACAATAGAGGGACAGGGGGCTATTGGAGATGTCAGCACATCACAAATTCTGAGTGAACAGGAGGAAGTACTCTTTGCATAACATCCACTTAACCTCTTGAATTAATTTCAACAAGATGTCAACATTCTAAAGGCAATTACACATATTCATGTAAGAACTATTATTCAAAGACTGTGAAGCTGCCTCAAGTGAAAATCTGGACACCAGATTATTCTGGGGAATATCACCATCTGCTTGGTGTTTTTATTCTCCTCTCCAGCACCTACTGCTGGCCACTGACAAAGACTGGGTACTGAGCTGAAAGAAATGTTATTATGACACAGGACCCATGTATTTTGCAATAGAAATTGTCATAAATCTTAATTTGCATGCTGGCTTCAAAGTTCACATAAACAGATATTGAGGCACTTTGGAAAATTCAGTACATTTCTACTAATCTTTCATCTCCAAAATATAAATTTACTGATGTACAATAAGAAGACAATAAAGAAATGCATTTATATTTCATAGTCACTTCAAAAAGGTTACTTGGATTTGTTCAATGTTTCTCATTTTCTCATGTTTCCCAGAATTTTCTCATGTTTCCCAGAATTTTTTAGAATCCCTGAGTGCTGTACTTACCTGTGCTTGGAGGCAACCAGACACAAGAGCCAGCTCACATTTGCAAGAGCTGTGAGCAGAGCTAGAGCTTGCTTGCCTGTAATAGCTCACACAGGAGTACCTGAGAGGGACTGGGCTGCTGGTAGAGAAAGCTTCTCTGCCATCACGAACCCCATCATAGCCAACAATATCAGACCAGTTTCCATCTCCACTGAGGTGTCAGACCCCAAGCCCTTCATTACAACCATGTACTTTTTTTTAAGGATGTGCTGACTGTCCATGCAAATCACAGAGACCTGAATCTCTGCTGGCACTTAGGGAACAGATGCTTCTGCTTCCAAATGTCCCACTACCTTTTTCAGTTATGTGAGCTGCCAAAACCACTACAAATTAGAGGGAAAAATAGAAAACTCTGAAGAAATAATATAGAGGACATTGAGCTGTTCATAATCAGTACATGGATTGTGTTAGCAGGTCTTTCATGCATGTACCAGAGATGACCTTTCCTCACTAGAAATGATAAGTAAAATTTAATTTCTGCTGTAAGTATTTTGTATTGCTGACACAAGTTCAAGACATCATTGAACAGATGTTAATCCAAGAATCATGTATCCTTGTAAGGAAATTATGAGTAAAATTCAAGGCTGATTTATGTAAAATATAAAGTATTATTTTTAAATATTATTATCATACCACAGTAAAAAGAGCAAGGAAAGTGAAATATAGCACTTAGAGTGTTTTGGTGCAGAAAGCCATATGCACATTCTTCTTGTGGCTTTAGCACAGGGAAAAATAATTTTCTTCCAGAAATAGCCACAGAATACACATATGCTCATTAACACTAACATGGTACATAGGTTACAGGCCAAATTTGTTGTGGAATTACTCTGTACACAAGACAAACTAAAAAGATGCTAACAACAACAACAACAGATGGAGGTTAACACATTTGTTCTCATGAGCCTCAGATGCTCAGATGCTGTACTGCAGCTGTGTACTGCATCTCTACATACTTGTGCTACCCAGTCAGTATGGGTTTATGAAATGTAAGTCCTACCTGACTGACATGAGCTCTTCTATGACAAGGTGATCCACTTAGTACATGAGAGAAAGGCTGTGGATGTTGTCTACCTGGACTTTAGTAAGGCCTCTGACACCATTTCCCACAGAATTCTCAGGGGCTGAGAAACTGGCTGTTCGTGACTTGGATGGGCATAGTGTTTCCTGGGTAAAAAAACTGGCTTGATGGCTGGTCCCAAGGAACTGTGGTGAACTGAGTCAAATCCAGTTGGCAGCCTGTCACAAGCGGTGTTCTCCAGGGCTCAGTACTGGGACCAGTTCTCCTTAACATCTTTATCACATGCCTGGACAAGGGAATTGGGTGCACCCTCAGTAAGTTCACAGATGACACCTAGTTGGATGGGTGTGTTGATCTGCCCAAGGGTAGGAAGGTTCTGCGGAGGGATCTAGATGGGCTGGATCAATAGACTGAGGCCAATTTTATGAAGTTTAACAAGGCCAAGTGCTGGATCCTACACTAGGGTCACAATAACCACATGCAACACTACAGGTTTTAGGAAGAGTGGCTGGAAAGCTGCCCAACAGAAAAGGACCTGGGGGTGTTGGTTGACAGCCAGCTGAACATGAGCCAGCAGTGTGTCCAGGTGGCCAAGAAGACCAACAGCCTGTATCAGGAATTGTGTGGCCAGCTGAAGAAGGAAAGAAATTTTGCCCCTGTACTCAGCACTGGTGAAGCTGCACCTGGAGTACAGTGTTCAATTCTGGGTACCTCACAACAAGAAAGACACTGAGGTGCTGGAGTTCAGAGAAGGGTAACAAAGCAGGTGAAGGATCTGGACCACAAGCCTTATGAGGAGCATATGAGGAAATGGGGTTGTTTAGTCAGAATAAAAGGAGGATCATGAGAGACGTTATTGCTCTCTACAACTACCTGAAAGGAGGTTGGATCAAGGTGGACGTCAGTCTATTTTCCAAGGTAGCAAGTGAGAGAACAAGATGAAAAAGCATCAAGTTACACCAGGGTAAGATTATTTTATGTGTTAGGAAGCATTTCTTCAATTAAAGGTTTGTTAGACACCGCAACAGGTTGCCCAGGGAAGTGGTCACATCACCATTCCTGGTGATAGTCAAAAGATGTGTGGATTTGGTTCTTAGGGACATGGTTTAGTGGTGGACTTGTCAGTGCTGGGTTTACAGTTGGACTTCATGGTCTGAAGGGTGTTTTCCAACCTATGATTTAGCCCTCAAGTAAGACAGGCACAGTAAACCACTCGTACTATGAAGCCAAATGTGTTTCTTCTTCATAGTGCCCTTTTCAGTATTAGAATGTTAATGCATCACAAGCCCAGATAGTGCCATGAGACAGAGGGAGAACTGTCTAGATAAAATGCAGCTTCTGTGTTTGCAGTTTTCATGCAAAACATACTGAATCAATAGTATGAATGAACAGTGATTTTAATGTACATGTGGTATATTTAAAATAAGTCATATTTACCATGGGCTCCTACATACTGACAACTGCAATTTTTTTAAACAAGTAAAACCAGATTCAAATATAATATTAAATAACAATACAGCATACATAATTTTAAAAACACCATTGCTGTGAAAATGAGGTCAGCAGGACCAACATAGGTGGCAATAAATAGCATTCATCTATGTTGTCCAGAAACAAGGCCTATAACGATGCAGCATTGCAGTATGTACATCTCATCCATTTCTCATGCTTCGTGTGTTTTGATTCGTGATTAATCCTGGATGCGTACATGCTCCTATCCTCTGGCTCCAACACTGGCTCAACTCTCTAAACAGACACCAAATTTATCCAAAAGGTTCCACATAAAAATGCTTTGATATTTCCCAGTAATTGCTGTATTTTATTGTATGTTTTCTCTTGCGGGACGTGTTGGCTAATCAGCTCCAGTTTGCTCTGTTTATCATTACACCAGAATGAGAGTTCAATGAGTGAAAAGTCAAATGAGCACAGACACTCCCAGAGTCAAAATACATTATTTGACAAACATTCTCTAGACTGACAGAGGCATTTATGGCCTTGATTAAGCCAACAACCAGAGATACTAAAGCCAGTATAAAATTCTTTTTGAACCTTGAAAATATTATCTCTGAGAATTTATTCTGAAAATTATTGTCATTTCAGACAGCTTGGTGGGAGGGAGGGAGCTGCTTTTCCAGATGACTGGAGTGAAACTTGGTGCTGCTGACTGTTGTAACTGGATCTAAGAGGGCACTTGACTGGTGCAGATTTAATCTTCTTCTATATCATAGAAGTCTGGAAAAGTCATGGCATGTGGATATGAACTTGAAAAAGAGCAGATCCAGAAGAATTCAGCCCTGCATCACTTGATGCATATAACTTCCCAGATAACTTATATGATGAAGACCTGTGCTCTAGAGAGAACAAAAATGTGAGGTTCAGAGTTGTGTTAGGAAGGGGTGAAGTAAACCTTGACCTGGGAGCATGCTCAGTCACAGGAATACATTATTTCATCTGGCAATGATGAAATGTTCTAAAAAACATATGGAAGCTGTGATTACAAGGTTTATTTTTAGGAAATAATAAGTATAGATTAAAAATTATGGGTTTACAAGGTCGTCAGTTTTGAGTAGCACTGTTTTTTCCCCATGTATAATTATGTATCAAGTTTCTAGCGGCTTGCCACTGTGGAAAATTCCCTGTAAACACATTCTAACCAGTCTCTTCACAGCATTCTCAATGCAAACATGATAAAGCCTTGGCCAGCTTAGTCACACTGTAAACAACATTAAGAAAATATATCATGAAGTATAATAAAATTAACTGGAATGAAATTCATTTGCTGAGTAAACAATGAACAGAACAGTCATTTATCTGACATAACAGCAAAATCCAAATATACTACAGATCTGATATTACCATAATTCCTGATCTCAACAGAAACCCTTCCTGAAGCAATTCTTGTGATTTCTGTCTGATGATACTTTTAAGAATTACAGCAAGCATACTGACTGAAGGGTTCACAAAATAAATCACAACATTCAGTGTGTTTCTGTAGCACAGGCTACATTTACAATGAGCATGATCATGCTCTGGGCTCCAAGATCTTCCAAGCGTCCAGGCAAGGCAAGCAGTCACAATTTTTTACAGCTCCTTTTCAGCATATACAGCCATGCTCCCTCTTTGTAGAGGGAGTTTAGAGAGGGTGCACTCATGAGAATATGGATGTGCCTGTGACTACACTTGGCGTGCCCAGGTACAACAGTTCAGGTCTTCTCTACCTTGTCTCACCTTTTGCTTCAACTATCCAATGCTGACAGTGCTGGAGAATACTGTGAAGTGCAAACTTTTGTTTTGCAGTGTGGAGAATAGATTTTCTGTAAACCCCACCAGGACTGTCAGTCTATGATAACCTGGGGCAGCAGGTCACCCATCTCAGAGAAGGAAGAATTCCCTTCATCACTTGCTTCTCCTGTTTCCATGTGCCTGCAAAAACATCCTCTGCCACAAGAGTTCAGCAAGTCAGGCCTTAGCAGAGGTGTGTCCTCCCTAACGTAAGGGAAGGTAGAAAGACACACAGAAGCTCTTTACAGAAGTGAGAAATGGGGTTCTTTATCAAATAGTGATGTTCTCTAGCCAATGGAAACACAGGAGTAGATACAAGATATGGGAGAAGGAAAAGACTGGGACGGTATCAGACTACTCCTCCAGACTACTCATCATCCACCTGGATTTCTCCAATAGCTCTGTCATCCTTAAAAGTTGAGGGGAAGTATATTTGCCCAAGCACTATCTAGAAATAGGTAGGTGCTCTTGAACGGAGTGGCTAGAATACATAAAACTTGTGTGTATTTTTCTTCATACTCTTTGGAATTTAATGATTTCCTGGGGAAGAAGTAACAATAAAAAGTTAGTGACTTAGCTTGGACTCACCGTTATAATTTATATGGAGTTACTGGGAAATTATAAAGCTACAGTGGTCAGCTAATTAATTAAAGACTTTTCTATTATGCTTTCTGGAAAACATCTTAAAAAAATATCCATGCTATAGCTAAAAATTATTCTAATAAAAAAGTTAACAAAACCTCCATTACTAGGGTTTTCATCTGTGTTTACCTTTACTTGGGTATCCCCTTTTATCTGTTTGGCCATTTCTCACAATTAAACCAGACCTTTATAACATCGCCAGATTGTGTTCAGCTTGTTTGTCTTAATCTTGACATCATACAGCTTAATTTATGATTACTTGGTGACTATAGTCAGGAGAAACAGGAGAAGCAAGTGATGAAGGGAATTCTTCCTTCTCTGAGATGGGTGACTATAGTCACCAAGATGTAAACTGATTTTTATTGTCTGGAAGGGAGGATGTCATATGAAAGAGAGTGATGGAGAGAATCCTGTTAAACCATATTTCATAGAAACCTTTACTGAAGACAAAAAAGTGGGCGGTTTTCCCCACATTTTTTTGTTAGACAAGTTAACTATATCTAAATATGCTTTATTGTAGGCACAATAAGGTGCAACCTAGGGCATTTCATTCCAGCAAATAGAGAGATTCCAGAGATCTGTAAAACCCTGCAGAAAAATGAAAACAGGATTGTTTTCAGAAAGCACAGCTAAAGAACTGGGAGATATTTAGTCTAGACTGGGGAACATGGTAGTGGTCTTCATATATATGTCTGCTGCAGAGAAGGAAACTAACTGCTGTCTGCTGGAAGCAGGACAAGAAGTCATTGGTTTGAAACTAAAGAAAAGGAGAGAGAAATTTTGAAATCAACCCAGGAATAAAAAATCACTGCACTGGAGCACTTTCTCACTCAAGAAATCTGTCTCTGACAAGGTAAGAGCAAGTAAAACACCTGAGTCAAGAGTGATGGTAAACCCCATGAGCCTGGGGTTACCCAAGCAAATGGATTAAATAACAGCTCAAAGTTTCTTTTAGAACAATCTGATACATTAAAAAGTCACAGGCCTGCTGAGATCTTACCTGTGGTCTAGTATCTTTTCACATGCCAGCCTATCCTTTCTTTCAAACCATGTGTTCTCTACAGAGCTAGTCCAGGAAACATGGTGCAAGCAGAGCAAAACTTAAGTGACTTTTCTGCAGTCAAAATGTATTAGAAAAATCTATTTTCCTGGTTGATCAGCAATGAAAATAACCACAGTTACAGCAACATCTCCCAGGTTTTAATTTTGCCTGTTATGGGGTAAAACAACTCTTTCTTTATGACCTTATTGGGATCTATATCTCAATAGTAATTTGTACCTCACTAAGTTATGGCATTTGTGATACTTAAGAAAAGCAAGCAGTAGAGAGCTATGAGGTTTTTTGATGGTGATAGTATATGAAAATGAATTGGTTTTCATTTCACCGGTTGCCTGGAGGAAGGATATGTATGTACATGGTTACAAAAATTAGCATCTAGAGCTTTTTCTAAAAACTGTAGAACTGTATTTTTTTCTGTGGAACAAATGCATGTGTGATTTTGCCTTCTTTCCTTTTATTAACCATGAGAGGAAAAGCATATCAGTCTTGTTCTTTTTTTTTTTTTTTCCTGTGACCAAAAATCTTGCCTATGTGAAAGCTGAATATTGCTTTGAGTAATACATTAATATTTCCCATGACAAAAGCAATGCCTCTAGTCTTGACATTTTACATGACAAAAATGAAAATCCTGGGTTTGGACCTACTTTGAGTTTACTTGTATATAATGGAGTGCAATTCAATCTTTCAGTTACAGAGAGTTTTTAAGTCTAGAGCTGTTGACCTACTTAGTTTCTGATCGGTTTGCAAAATAAGAAATCTATTTTAAAGTTGCATATGTTGTGGCTTTTCTGATTGAGACACTCATGATTTTTAAGCTTCTAATGAAACGGACTAGTAGCACTGAAAATTAGAAAATGAAGATCTGTTTTTCTGTGTAGACTTTACCATACCAAAACATATCTTACTGAGAGACAACTAATAGCTACACAGTATAACTGCAATTTAATTACTGGAATAGCTACATCACATAGATTAGAAATCTAAATTACAGTGCATGGGGTTTTGTCAGCATACAGAGATATTTTATTTTATATTTCCCAAGACTAGTAATTTCTTCACCAGTAGAGAAAAGGCTGGAATTAAAGTGTCTTTTGATGCTCCACTAGTCCATAACCTCCACAAAAAACAGATTCAGGGACCAGGTTTTAGGGGATCTGAAATTATGCCCAGAAGCAAGTCAGTCCCCTCCAACACGTGTGTAAGGTAGAGCTGGGCATCACAGGGTGCATCCCAAAAGTGGTTTCCTTGGAAGAGAAACACTGGCAGCCTTCCCCTGGGGCCGGTGTCCTGATGTCCCACTAGCCATTTATCAATCTGTCAGAGCCCTATCTTTTGCCACCCTAGTGGTGACTTCTTTTCATTCCAACACAGCTATTAGTGACACATTGAGCACAGCTTAGCTGGAGGTGTGCTTCTCATGTTCAAGCTCTCAAGCCTGAACCAGCACCTCAAGGCTTCCTGGCCCTCAGCTCCCTTCTCTGCCATTCAGGATTTGGACTTCAGCTCCTCCTGGAGCTCACCCAAGACTGCTGCTGTGAGCCTCTCAAATAAAGGCTCCAGATAACCCTTTGGAAGAGCTTAATTCGGTTTGTCAGCTGAACTAACTGGGTGGTGAAATATCTCATTTTGTATGACACACACACACACACACCCCTTTTCCAGCCTTCTCTGGTGAGACAGATCAGCTTGACAACTGCCAGGTCCACAGGGGGCCAGAATTGCAGGGTCTCAAGCAAGCCCTTAGGATTTTTGGTGGAGAGCTCTTTTCTATCTTTACTTGGCATCCGCTCAGTGATTCATAATAAAACCATTCATAGCCTTTCTTTATAGTTATAGCAGGCTGGGGGAAATGCTGAAAAATAGAAGGTGTTGCTTGCAGTGCCCCTGGAAGCTGTCAACTTTATGAGTTGACCAAAAGTGCTGAAATGGTGCCAATTTGTGGGGTTACAACCAGTAATTCTTCAATGCCTTCCCTTTAGAAATTGGATATTGTTTACAAGAAACCAGGTAATCTACTCCATTACACAGCCCAGCCTCTACAAGTTATCATCTATGAATAAATCATGTAGGGAAATGCTTTTGGCTTTCACACATAACAAACCCATTGAGATCTGCTGTGTCACCTTTGCCAGCCAGCACGCTACACAGCAGGGGATGGAGGCAAGTCCTGTTTGTCTTGATGGACACAACCCATGAATGTAAACATTGTGCTGAAACAGAACTAAATGACTGGACTGATGGCACATCAACAGAGGAAAATAAAACACCATGGCTAATGCAGAGGAAAGCAGCAATTATAAAACTTTTGTTCCACTAAGGGGAGGAAAGGAGAACAGACATACTTTGGTAGCACACGTCATATGAACCCAACAGAGCCCAGAGGAAGAAATGCAAGATTGTAATCATCACTTCCCAAGGGGTTTGTTACACAGCTCGTGGCCCCGCTCTACTATGTTTTACAATTTAATGGTGCTTTTTAAATTACATTTCTGCATATTTTCATTTTATTACAACTGTGGAATGGAAACAGTGTCCAGGCTAACTCAGGCATGCTAAGTGTCCCCTGATTATCACATGGAAACATTCAAACACATACATACACATAGCAGTCTAATGCAAATAGTTTTAAAGCACAGGTATTGATTTTAGTGCAATTTAATGGTACTGGAATTGTCATTATATCCTTAGAGAAGTGTTTACATCCCTCTGCTTTTCAAACACAAGCTTAACAACATTTTAAGACTTAAATAGTAATGGTTCTATAAAAATATTTTAATAATTTTAATAATATTTTTAATGTTTTAAAAAATAATTTTATACCAGGAGACTTCCAGATCTTCCATGGTAGTGCAACATTAATTTAAATTTGGATTCTGTTTTCCTGAGCAACAGGGCACCATCCTCCTTCTGAAACTGCAGTTTCAGTCTCTCTGGATAATTATTCTGATTCTCCAATAAATGCCATCTAAATTCCAGCATTTTCTAGTTTGTGATAATGAAAGAATTTAAATTAACTTTTTTTTTTTTTTTAATCTGACCATCTATCTGGATGGTAAATACACTAATTTATCAAGAAATCAAAGGATTAAATAGCTAATTAATACTACAACTCTTTTATGTATTTGCAAAATATACTGTATTCCCTCTTAGCAGTAGTCTTGGCAATACTGTCATTCTTCACAAAGGTAAAGCAATCGGGTCAATACCAAATATTTTTTATCATCCCAGCTTCCTTTAGAGTATGTAAACTACAGTACTGATAAAGTTTTCACTTCAGCTCTTAGTAGCTTGCTAAGGTACTGCCAGGCTATTGCCTAAGAGTATCAGCTAAGCAAACTCACACCTCCAGTCAGCATGAAAAGTCGCTTTGTCCCACAAAGATATGACCTTGGCCACCTGCATGAATCCAGTCCAAATGGAATTTGCCTGCTAGCAAAGAGAGAATGATTTTTGCAGGAAGAAATCAAGGTGATCTGAGACAAATTTCACTGACATGACACAACACGATGGGTCAGGACAGTTACCCTGAACAAGATTTTGTAAATTCTTCACAGAATACCACAGATGTTAGAGAAATATTAGTGATTAAATTATGAATTTTTTTTTGCCATTGACTTCAACATAAGAAGTTTATCAAAAAAAAAACCAAAGCCTAAAGCAAAACAAAAAAAAGGTCCTCACAGCCAGTACAAAACCTTAAATGCTAGATTGTGCAACCAGGAGACCTCACATGTGGATAACCATGTGCTACAGACAGCGTAGGCTCTCAAGAGTGTAGCTTTTCTGAGGTTACTTGAGGTACTGTGGGAAAAGTACATGAATATACAAGTGATATGCCTGTAAGAAAAGACAGCTTGAAAGTGACAGCAGGATGTAGCACAGACAGGGAAATATCTGGGGAAATAAAGCCTCTTAATAACATGACAGAAAAACACACCACCTACAGAGTAATTTTTCAATAATTAATTAGAGACATGGAAATCAGGTAGAGAACAGCTCAAGGCACAAGAAAGAAAAGTCTGTCATAAAGGGGCATTTTGGCATTTTCTTTTTTTTTTTTTTTTTTCCTAAAATGCAGTTAGTTTTAACAACATGGCAAGAATTTCAGATTTCAGTAATCTGGTCAAAGAATGACTTGCTCAAGAAAATTGTACAGTTGTTCTCCAAATTCTGATGAGTTCTTCCACAAGATAAGACATTGCATTTATTTAGACTTGAGCTGGTAAAAACACACTCCTTTCCAGGCAGATATCCTTGCAGAAATTCTTTACACATTGCAGTAGAATTCCATCACTCTTGGGACAGCCCAGAGAGACAGACACCTCCTACACATCATTTCTCTCTAGGAAGTACCCAAAGCCACAGTCACCAGTGCCACCTGAAGGAGCCCAGGGCTATTAGAAACATATTTTCCACTTTACCCTGCAGACAGCTTTGCTTCAGCCATACCCCAGGTTATTGCTAAAACAGCCCTGATTCATAAACCTTACAAATTTAGTTACATGCCAGATTTTAGGATGAACAAATAGTCCTTCTCAGAATATCAAGGAGTAACAGCTGGTGCTGAAACTGAGCACCAATGCTATAAGGTATGTCAGGAAGAGGTTTCAAGCAAAGCCTGGACTTGCCTTGCATGTAATATCTCTTCTGTAATGAAGAGCACAATGCCTGCCAGTAGTGTCTCCTCTTAGCAACATTAGATTTTGTTGTGGCTAATGCTATCAAGCATCTCTCTGCTTTTTGAAAGAGTTCCCAATTTCCATTTTACTAAAATGCAACAGATCTTGAAAGCTTTTTAAACCAAGCTTACATCAGAAAGCAAGCCCAGCATTAGTGAAAACTTTGTACTTTCATCCATCCAGCTGTGTGTCATGACATCAGCTGACAGCCTCAAACAGGATTACTAGTCTGTAACTACTTCCAAACTAGATGGGATTTATAGTCAGTTTAGCATGCAGATTTATAGTAATGTTGAATCAACAATACAGAAATATCTAATACGACTGCCTATCACAGTGTACAGAGCTTCTACACTGAACTTTCTTCAGAAGCCTCATTTGACATACCACAACTAACAGAGGTACCTTAAAAAAAATAGTGTACCTCAGTAAGAATACTGTTGTGGTCCTGCCTAGGCATAGCAAGCTGCACAGAAGTTCGGATAGGCAGCAGTTCTGTAGAAAATAAAGTCAAGGTTAAAATGATCCACTAATTATGCAAATCTATGTTCCAGGTCATCAATCATGTAATTGCAAAAGACAGGGTCAATCTTATGGAAATAGCTCTGAGTATAGATCACTGCAGCTGGGCCACTGTGTTCTGATGCTCCACTATGAGGGACTTTGGGGCAAAATGATCCACTGCAACATGGGGAGATACTGCCAGGTAGACTGAGGCATTCAGACCAGATCTCCATCTCCTAGGCAGAAAGATCTATTGATTGATCTAAGTTATTGACCTATCATTTGATGGCTTTTATTTCCCTGCTGTCTATCCATTGTTCTTTGATCCTTCTAATATTTTTAGTCACCTGTGCTTTTGAGCTAGTATCTCATGCCCCTTTTTCCCAGGTCATCCTCAGGGTACATCAGCTTTGTGGTTCCACTAGACCCAGCTGGCTCTGAGACATCACAGCATTTGAACAAAAGACACGGAAACTAAAGCATAGGTAACTACAGACTACATCTGGGGTTTTTTTTTACACCAATATCTGTTGGCAGAAGCGTCATTAGCTTCTGACTTACCACAAAATTACACATTTTAGTGACTACACTGTATATTCCGAGCTAGTCAGTAGATCTTTCATTACCAATTATTGAATAGCAGCTGAAGGATCAAAGAATGCAGTTTTATTGATCTGAGTAGAGATTAGGGTTGTCTGGACTCCAGTCCTAATATATTTAGCACACCTCCATGCCTTGCAGTCCTGGTCCCCAGTCATCCACAGCTCCTTGCCAAGCCACCAATCCCAAAGAAAAGCAAAGCGAAGAAGTCATTTATTCAGATGTTTTCATAAATGGTGTTGGACCACAAGTGATGTTTACTTTCTGCTGGGAGCTATGAAGCACTCCTAGCTTCAGTTTAGACACAGACCCAGTGACTCTTTTTGCACATGCGTAGACTCACTAAACAAGTTAGGAATGAAATCCATGTGGCTTGATTCCCTGATCACTAAAGACTTCTGTAAGTCAGCTGTAACTGTGCTGAGGCTTAGTCACATACTTCTCATATTATTATGCACCACTGAATGCTTTTACGCGGTGCACAAATCTCCAGGAGAAGGCAGTCAGAATTTGTTGTAAGAAACCTTATTTTACCGTTTCACTCCCATCCTATCCATCCCATGTTTGACTCAAACATTTAAGTTTTCTGCTTTAGAAATTTGCAGAACCTTCCATGGTATTCATTGGAAGGATGGTATTCATGGTATTCATACTGGTATTCATATGGTATTCGTATTCAATTTTAGGAATGTCCAACCTAAGAACTGTCAGCAAGCTCATCCTACCTGGATGCATCAGTGTCATGGTTTAATACTGGGCCAGCAATTAACTGAATGACAGATGCTCTCTATTAATCCTCCTCCCCTCCCTCATAAAGAAATGAGAAAGAATAAGGCAGAGAGACTTACAGGCTGGAAACTAAACCACACAGCTTTAATGAAATAGTAATAATAAAAAGGAAAAAATTATTAAGATCTACATGAATATACAGAAAAACGATACCATGTTCCTTCCCCTTTTTCCCCCCAATAATGCACATGTCACCACAGAGGCTGTTAAATTATACTGAGACATCAATAGATCCAGTTTAGAACACAGTTAAAAGATGCCTGTTTATAGCATTTACCCTAGAAAAAACAATCTGCAAATAAATGTACACTATGAGGTTAGTAAAATTGTTGGTTTCACTGTGAGATATGCAGCATAAGCTATAGAGAATGGAGAATCCTGTGAATACAATGAACAACTATTGCAACAACAACAATCTAAATTCTAGAGGCACCCATTCTGCCAGAAATTATTAATATTGACTATTCAACCATGCTGGTTTCAAAAAACACCACTTACATTATGATACAAATCACATCCTTATACAAAATCCCTCCTCTTGTGAAGTGTGGTTTTGTATGGAAAAAAAAAAAAACAGGTGAAGGAAGGACTCGGAAACACCTTCAGTGACTAGCACAGACTGTGGTGATATACTTTAAAACTATTCTTTATTACTCTTTTTTCTCTTATATGGAATTCAAAGTTTTCTTCCTCTGTGTAATATAACTTTATTTTGTGTCAAATAGGAAATATATGCTCTTCCTTGTTTACTAAAATTTTTGTGTGTGTTATTAATAATTCGTATAATTTCCAGCACACATACAACTTTAGACTTTTTCCTTCAGTCATTCAGAAAAAGCAGCAGAACATTATATGGATATAGGGATGATGACTACCAAGAATGTTATCTTTTCTTGAAAAATAAATAGAAAGAAAAAAGCAGACTGAGACATAATAAGAATAAGCATTTCTTAATTCTTCGACACAGATGTCTCATTCAATGTATCAGATTCTTTGTAGTGCTTGAGAAATCTGCTGGAGAGGAATTCACTGATTCAGCAACAATTCTTTCCACAGAGGGAGAACATAAGCCTAGGACTCTGACCCACACACATATTGGTTTTGAAAGCTTCAGAACGTTTCTAGTCAGATTCCTCAGGTAACTTTTTTGTTCCTATTCTGAGGGTTAAAATTGCCATGGCCTTTCTCTTAAGGTGACAGGACTATTTGTGCTACATGAGAAGAGGGTGAGCTCCCAGGACGGGGATCAGAAAATACCATAGTGGCAAATCTACCAGCAATATTGATCAGTGCCCTGCAGATTGAGACAAAAAAAGAAAAAAAAAAAATTCTAGTTCTAGTTCAGGTCAGCCTCACTGACAGCCACTATAGGAGTGGCTCAGCCATTGATGCCCTAAGCCACAGGAGGCTGTGTTTTGCTTGCAAGCTACCCTTAGAACATCTTTCTGCCTGTAAGAACAAAATTCTTCTGATAAAGGTGATGGAATGTCAGCAGTTCCTCTGTAGATTCTTTGGCCTTGTTACTACACCCTGTTGCCTTTAAATCCCCAGAGGGTTGGCCAGCTTTAAGCAACACTCAGGATGTGATAGTGTGAAAATAATGTTTGAATTTAATTAACTATCCTTGATGGTACTGTCACAGTTCACAGCAGATAATAAAACTTTCCGAAAGCATTTACTTGAGATCTTACAGCAACATAAATGCAGCCTCCAGTCCAGATGGGTTCTGCTACATCAAGTTCATATTGCTGCTCATCAAGAACAAACTCTGAAAAAAAAAATGCCTAGACAAATGGCACATTAACATACATATAATTTACTGAAAACCACCACTAATTCAATGTCCACAGATTCTAGCCTGGCTGATTACTCAGATCATGAGGCTAAAGAAACAAATAATATCTAACTCACAGCTTTCAAGCATAGAATCAAGGTTGGAAAAGATCTCTAAAATCACAAAGTCCAACCATCAACCCAACACCATCATGTCAACTCAGTCATGTCCTGAAATGTCACATTTACACTTTTTTTAACAACTCCAATGATGGTGATTCACCACTTCCTGGGCAGCCTGTTCCAATGCCTGACCACTCTTTCAGTAAGGAAATCTTTCCTATTATCCAATTTGAATCTCCTTAACACAACTTGAGACCATTCCTCTTCTCCTATCAGCAATTATGTAGGACAAAAGACCAACTTCTACCTCACTACAGCTTTCTTCCAGGTAGCTATAGAGAGCAATAATGCCCCTCCTCAGTCTCCCCTTCTCCAAACTAAACAACCGTGGTTCTCTCAGCCTCTCCTCATATGAGAAGACTGAGTTTGTTCAGCCTTGAGAAGAGAAGGCACAGGGGAGACCTTATTACAATGGTCCAGTATTTAAAGGGCAGCTACAAAGAAGATGGACACTCCCTATTTACAAGGAGTCACATGGATAAGACAAGGGGCAATGGGCACATGTTGCTCCTCGGAGATTCCATTTGAATACAAGAAGAAAATTTTTCACTCTGAGGACAGTCAGACAGTCAGACATTGGAATGTTCTCCAAGTAGTGGCTTGGAAGCAGTGGCTGGGAAGTGGTGGCTTCCCCCACTTTGGAAAGTTTAAATTCTCAGCTTGATGAGATGCTGACATCTCATATAAACAATAAAATTAGAAGGGGTGGAGTAGATGATCCTTGAGATCCCTTCCAACACAACATTCTATGCCTCTATGTTTCTATGATTTTATGACTTGTGCTCCAGTCCCTTTACTATCTTTGTTGCTCTTCACTGAATTCGCTCCAGCATCCCAATGTCCTTTTTCTAGTGAGGGGCTCAAAACTGAACACAGTACTCAAGTATAAGGTGACAATCACCTCCCTGTTCCTGCTGGTCACAGCCAAGCCAGGAAGCTGTTGGCACATGGCTGGCTCATGTTCAGCCAGCTGTCAACAAACACTCCCAGGTCCTTTTCTGCTGGGCAGCTTTCCAGCCACTCTGCCCCAAGCCTGTAGCTTTGCATGGGGTGCATACACATTGCAAAGACAAATAAAAAGCCAGTAAAAAGACTTCCTTATTTGAGCCTGGTTTAAAAGTCACCCACTTCCCACTGACTTCCCATAAATAAAAAATCATCATTTTTGTAACTTGCAGCTATTTTCTTATAAACATCAGCTACTTAAGGCATATTTTCTGGCATCACAAAGGTAGATTCCTTTTTTCACAGCGTTAAAAGACAAAACACAAAGCACTCTTATGCTTTACGATAATTTTTCCATCCAAGGAGTCAACATGTTAAAGACCAGGCCCATCTGAAGGAAAAGGTACTAGAGAACGTTATATATGATGGGGAAGAAAAATGTGACTGGGAACACTGGCCTTGTATTCAAGTCAGAACTAACCAGATTATTTTATTAGTCTAATAACCCCTTTTAAGTGTTTCACATGAACAGCAATGTGCCAGACTAGTCCCAGGACCAGACCTTCATCAACTGCAGTTTCAGAAGACTCAGCTCCCCAGCGCATGCATGGGAGGCTGCATGAACAGAAGTCTTGGAAATAGCAGGACAAAGCTGATGCAGTTGTTTTTAGCATTGTTTCAAGATATGTTTTAGTTCCCTAGATCCCTGTTACAGTTGAGATGCTGCAGAAAACTCTTAACATTTGGTCATATGCCTCATGCTGGATTCTCTAGCATGATCTGCTCTCTGCTGCACCTCAGATAGATCTTAGCTGTGCTGTGAACTCAACGTAGGGCTGGATTAACCCCCAAGGCTAAAAGAAAGAGAAAAGGAATTTGGGAAAGGGTACCTAAATAAACTGAGTCTCTAGTATGTAACACTATTTAGGCTTATTCTCTGGTCAAAAGAATGCTGGGTACCTGGCTGATGGTGAGTTGAGATGAGGTACTCTCTGGAAGGGCCTCTGCCTCTCTAGCAACAATGAAGAGAGCCTGAGCAACTACTTTTCAGTGGGTATTTTTAGATGTCTGGAAACAGTGAGATGTATTCCACCTCCTGAGCTGATCACTTCTGGCACAGAAGAACCCACAATGAGTTTAGCTTGTTCATTGAGTCTATGCAGGAGAGACCTTAGGAGAGAGATTATGAGAGTACAATGGGATTCTATCCTAAACTCAGGATTCAGCTGAGAAAGAGGAGTGAAAATGGAAGAACAATTAAGTAAGATATTCCCTTCTGCCAGTTATCTGTTCCAAAGCTGAAATACAACTCAAGAGCATCACCAAGTGACTTCAGACTAAAAGTGCATTTTGAATATAACTGCAGTGATTAATCAAATATTATTCTTTGCGTATTTTCAGACATCCCCACCCATTCTCAGTCTCTTTGTGATGCATCAGTAGCAATGCTTCCCTAAACTACCCTTACACTGACTTCATTCCTGTAGCAATATTTACAATAGAGATTTAAGACAAAAAGATATAATACCAGAAGGCTTTTTCAGCATGTCACAAAAACATTCTTCCTAGTCCTGCAAGACACACCAACACCATGTGCAGAAGTGAGGCAGATATCAGTTTAGCTTGTTTTTGGCTGAGAAACTGGAAAAAAAATTAGAGAGAACCTCTCAAACCTGAAGGAAACTCCCAGAGTATCGTTCTCTCACCTCTAACTAATTCTTCTTTTCTGTAATATTAGTTTGGCTGCTTTCAACAAGTAAAAAAAACTTCAGCAAATTGACAGAATATTTAATGGAAAAACCATGGAAAGCTGTCTTATGTGTGTGGGCAGTTCAGTTTCCTCCCCACTAATGCTACCTGAGGGAATCAGCTCCTTACTATGTTTTGACCTCACTGGATCGTACCGTGAGAGTCTCAAAATTTAACATGGCTATTTGTAATGGGAATGTCTTGTACTATATGTTTGCTGATGAATAACTACATGTGAAAAACTAATGAGATCACAGAGCTATAAAATAACTTGATTGTATTCCTAATGGCAAGAAAAGCAAATTTCAATTTTTCCAAGTTGTTCATCTCACTATTTCAGTTAGAAGACTAAAATATTTTTTATTTCTAATACAGAACGATTCACTAAGTAACATCGCTTTTAAAATGTAGGCATCTCATCTAAAAGTGCTGTTAACAAAAAGAAAAAAGTTCAGCAAAATTAAGGTTTTAAGATCCAAATCCTGCTGTCATTGGTCAAAGCAAACAAGCCCATCTTTTCCTGGTTCTACAAACAACCTTTGAGAAAGACACCACCTTTGCAGTTCCTGGAGGGGTAATGTCCTGACAACAAAACTCTTAATCTCAATTATTTACTGCCTACTATCAGTCCTCACACAATTCAATCTGAAATCTGACTAAGCAAGATCATACACCAGTATGAGAGAGGAAAGCAGCCACAACAAGTGGAAGAGGAAAGGAGGACAGCTTAGAGTTAAAACCAGGCTGTTCTGTTCAGGTAGAAACAACCTGATGACAAAGCCTGACCCACTGTTCAGCCTTGAATGGTAGCATATTTCATAACCATTTCACAGCCATACCATATGTATAGCCCTGATGAAAAATCCTCATTGTCCTTTTATTTCTACTCTCCCAGCAAAGTACAGAAGACATCTATAAATTTGGATTATACAGATCTCTCAGTCTGCAATGTAAGAGTTTGGAGCTACAATACAGAAACTTAGGTTTGCCACATGCTTGAAACATCCACAGAAGCACTGTGGCTCAGGAGGCATGTAATAACTTGTCAAACTCCACCAGTTTGGATGGTTGTCTGAACCCTAAGGCTGCTCTGCAGTGACTTATCTAATCAGGCACAAAGATTGTGAGGAGCAGCCACACCTCTCCTGATGGCACAGTCGGAGGGGAATTACTCATCACTCATGCTAAAAATGGGGGGGAAATACAGAAACATTCTGATTTTTCTTCCATGTTCCAAAAAGAGCACATTGAGAAAATCCCCTGAAAAAAAAAAAAAAAAAAAAAAAACGGA
>JAAWXA010000001.1:69104425-69138921 GCA_038090715.1 Florisuga fusca
AAAAAAAAAAAAAAAAAAAAAAAAAAAAACGGTAACAGACATACTTGGTATCCATCCTGCTCACTTCTGATCTAATTAACTCAACTGAACTTTGCCATCTAAATGTGAAAAATATTGGCTTTTGTATACTAGAAAGTGGGAAATGAATAAGCAATGATGAGAACTCGGCAAAGTGCAAGCAGACAAGGTCCAAAGCTCCCTGCACTATCTCAGCAACACTGACTTGCAACAGTGTGCCCTGAGGCTGCCAATAATATTGAATTTTGGCATTCTCTTGTAATTTTTATAGGGGCAAAACAATCCCATTCATTTCTTTCTGTGACCTTCTCAGAGCTTGTGTCTCAGTCTCCCAATCCGAAAAATCTCAGAAGAAACAGTTGATTCCAGGAGTATTGTTCAGAAAATATAACCTAGCTAAACATTGCCCTGGTATTTGAAAACTCATCCTTAAAATCTTTATTGCACTGAACTACTATTATCAAATGACAACACAGTCTTAATAAATATAATTAGTATGTATTATCAATAATATAGATACTACATATCTCGTTTCAGGTCGTATCTCAGACCTAGATGCTAACTTAAATTCACACATTGAAGAATCATATTTAGTCTGCCAAGAATTGCTTAAAGCAAGAACAATGTTTGAAAAAATCTCTCAATTTGTCTTACATCTCTTAGGCATCTTTGATGTTCAGACACGAAAGTTTTTCCTCTCAGACTGATTTCAACAGAAGGTTACTGCTAGTCAGCCCCTTTCATGTTTCTTTCCAGCTGTCTGAAAGCAAATTGTCCTGGCAGAGCAACTTGTATCATTCTTAAGCATCTATCCAGATATTTCTACCTCCTTTTCTCAGTAAATTGATTCAAAAGGGTTTTGTAGTGAATGTCATAGCAGCATATTGCAGCTTTTGCATAAAATGTTCCGCTCCACTCCCCCACCTCTCCCTTCTGCCTTTGCAGCCAGTTGTATCACAGGGTCTGCCTCCAGATATGTGGCATTCCCCTAACCTCAGGCAGCACCAGTTTGTAGTACTAGTCTTTCAAGCAGCTCTGTAGAGTGCTGTGCCCTCACGCTCCCTCATCTTCCCTGTTTTCTTCCTGTCTCATATCCTTTTTTTATGTGCTTTGTTTTATGCAACCTCCCCACTGATTTTCTTTCTGGAGTTGATCTGAGGAGCAAATGCTTGTTGTGGATGCTTTCCTTTCACACACATACCTACATGTTACTTTCCACATTCAAATTCTAGATTTGATCATTTGGGGACGGGCAGCGTTTGTAGGATCATAGAATCATTGAATAATTCAGGTTGGAAGGGACCTCTAAAGGTCACCTAGTCCATCCCCCTTGCAGTAAGCAGGGACACCCTCAGCTAGATCAGGTTGCTCAAAGCTTCGTCAAGCCTCACTGTGAATATTCCAGGGATGTGATCTCAACTACTTCCCTGGGAAACCTGTTCCATTTTTCCACTGCCCTCATGGTAAAGAACTGTTTCCTAACATATATTGCAGCAGTATAACATATACTGCAACAGTATAACATATACTGGAACAGTATAACAACATCCATACAGTCTATAGGGATATAGTACTTTTATTTATTTTCCTGAGGCAGCCTGCTGCAATGTTTCAGGCAGCCCTGAAGTAGGTTCCTGAAGTTGTGTCAGGATCTTCTAAAGGGCCCAAACAAGTTCCACAGTTCCCAAAAAATACACAATGCTGAAAAGTGAGGATCATATTCCCCAGTTCAGGATAAGACCCAGGGTGTACTTAAGGGACAGGTCTGACTCAGGCTTTCCTGTCCTCAAAAATGTGACAGCCAGCAGCTTCTCCCACAGGAAACCTCTTTGCTTGTCTTGGTCCCTGGTTCACCACACCAAGTAAAAATGCAGCAACTCAAGCCAGTCAAATTCTTCCCCTTCTTCCCTTACAGAGAAGATACCATGCTTGGCTCTTTGTAAATCAGTGTTTGAACTACTGATCTAGTCTCTTCATTCACACTGTCAGCGTGTAACATTTCCTAATTGTCATTTTCTAGAATGGTTTCATAATCTGGAGAGAAACAATTAGCTGCTAAGGGTCGAACTGTCGAAGTAGTGTTTCTCTTTCAAGAGGTACAATAGATGCTCCTCATCACAGATGTTTCCCTCAACTGTTTAAAACTTCTTCCTTTTTTTGTTTTAAGCACTTTTATTACCTTCCAGGAAGCCACTTTTCTTCAGTGTAGGTACTACATCTTGGTTTTCATTTCTAGATCACTTTTGTCATTGCCGGCTTTGCACTAACATTTTGGAGACATACTCCTATATTTTGCAATAGGTTGCCTTGTCTTACACTTCTCAGCCTTTCCTCTGCTTCCCAGTGTCTGTCCCAAAGAAGCTTCCCACAACGGTAATTTTTAAGTAAATTGCTACCTGGGGAGTGTACATCTGTGGGCTTCTGTACATCTTGGGTTTCTGTACAAGCACATGATTATGGTTCATCTTTCTCTTCACAGTTTGAAGGACCACTAGTCCTTCAAAGAAAGATCTTCCCCTGATTCTTATTTTTTCTAAATTGAGGTGGGTTTAACATGAGAGAAAATCCACACCTCACAGTTTCTGAGACTATGGAAAAATATAAGCCTTTCCATTATTTCAAGGACACTTCAAGGAAAGGGGTAGCAGAATGAAACCTAAAGACAGCTTACATAGAGGGACTGTTAGCAACAGACTTTCTAGCAGATCCTTTCCATGTGAGTGGTCAAAAAAATAAAAAAAGCCTTGGATTTTTTTCTGCTGTTGTTATTAAGAAGTAGTTTCCAAATATGGTAAACTTTTCTGTACTTCCTAGCCCCAGAGCCAAATCTAAAAGAAAATTATGTAAGAGGAAGCAATATATTTTTGGTTAAAGGAAGAGCCTAGAGTACTTCTGTTGAGAAAGTCTTCTCACCTAATTTTACATTCAAAGCCTCACCTTTCCATCTAGCTAAAAAGGAAATGGGGCTTTGCAGCATGTTGAATGAACTACAAAGCCAAAAGCCCTACTATTTCCCATCTGCTAAAGGGAGCTGGACTATCATGTGAGAATACTTAAAGCTTTCTGGTGACCCTTTAAGCTAGGGCTCATGAAACAGTGAAAGTGTTGAGGGTTAGAGCCAGGTTGGCTTGTATCCCTTGTTGTTTTAACTGCTTGGTTACTGTGTGTTCTCAAAGACCTGGGTGAAATAATTGACCAGAAGTCAATCTAATGGTCCTGGAATAGCTGAAAAATAAAGAAGACCCACCTGAGAGGTCATAGCTCACATAAACTATTGCAGTTAAAGAGAAAATCCCTCTGATGGTTTGAATGCAAGTGTTAACCCAGAACAAATTAAACATTTTTCCAGTGAACCTCTTTAAATACAAGTATGTTCCAACTTATGAATAACTACAGAGAACCAAAGGTGTTGTATCATATCTTCCAGGATACATCATGTGTTAAGTCTCAATAGGCAGATGTAGCCAATTTTGTTTGATCTCTGCTGTCTGGAACACACTACACCTGTGAGACAGAACCCATGTGCAAATCAGCTCCTGTAAATGAAAGCCAAATGTGGCTGGGAACAGTGCTTGCAAATCAGAAATTTAGCCAGTGCTTTCTCTCAAAGTTTTGCTGCTCATTTCCTTGGTCTCCTTGTAAGTGAATTATGTGTGTACAGCTTCTTTGGCCTTGTTACTGACAACTTTCACAAACTTCCAGTCAACCCCAAGAGACTCAATTTATTAACAACCTGCTTTACACTTTTCTGTTACACAAGTCACTTCTCTCAGAAACAAAAAACAAGTTTATTCAATACAGCTCCATCACAGCAGCTTCTTGGGGGAAGATGAAGCTCCAATATTTGTGATCAAATGTGTTCCTTTCATTACCAGCATAACACTGATAGTCAACCAAAATTGTTCCCTGGTCTCACCATTACTATGAAGTATGGTGTGATGTTCACTACTAGCAGAACAGGAGAGTATTTAGAGGCTGTGCATTTCTCAATTTTCATTCATGTGATCTGTAAGGAAGGTGACTCTTTGCAGTTTTATGACTGAGACAGGTCTTTATTATTTTTCTGTTTTTCCAGTCTTGCAAACACTAATCTAATACACACAATTTTTCTTTTTGCCAAATGATTATCTGCCTCCCAGTAACCCAGTATTGAAAAGTGCAGAAGATATGCAGTCCCATGAAGTTGAGCTGCAATTACTGGGTGCAAATTATTTGTACAAGAAAGGGAGCAAAAACAATATTGAAGAAGGCACAAACAATACTGTTGAAGACACAAGCAGCAGAATATACTGCAAAAGCCTAACACTCGGACCACTGTGTTTAAAATCTAATGGCCACGAATCCCTCTGAAGTCACTTTGGAAATGAAAGTCAATGTGAGCAATTTACAGTATCACAGCATTCACCACATGGGGTGGGAAGAATATCCATTTTTGTAGCCATTATCCCCGGTGTTTTTTTTGGCCTTTGCAACCTAAAAAGGAATGGTTGCTGAGAGTGGGACAATCACAGAAATTTTTTTAATGCCATGTTTCATGGCATACACCCTATTTGTTTTCACATGTCTTTTTTAATGAGAAAGGCATTTACTTCAGCTATGTAAAATACTGCAGAAAGAAATTTTTTGCTGTGCGTGCATATGTCTTCTAAGTAAGGTGGTTTTTTCTGTCTTTAGAAAACCTGTAACATCACGAACTGAAAGGGGAGGTGTGAAAGGTGGAGGAGTTAGCCGGGGAAAATAAACTCCTATTATAGCCTATTCAGACACTGTTTAGAAATTTTTGAAATATCTGGTGAACCAGAGGTCAGTCAGGGGTTAGATGTGGTAGTGGAAAAATATCTGACTGGCATTGTCCATGGAAGAAAGTGTTGCAATCACTCTGAAAAAAGTCTGGAAATCCAAAGCTGAGGAATTTTATAGAAATTAAGGAGTTATTTGCAACACTTTTGAAAGAAGACATTTCTGTGGAAACATCCTCATCCTGAAAAACTCCCAATGACATTTCTGGCTCATTTGTTTTTATTGCATGGCAATAGGCTGACATCTAGTGGATATGGTCCTCTCAGGAACGCTGGGCATAACCAGGGCTGGGAAGGAGTTGTCTGATCTAATCTTTTTTATTATTTTTAATGGAAAAGTACATTTTTGACTAGGCAAAAACTTTCCTGGAAAATTTTCTCTTGCATTTGGATTGGAAACCACAATGCTTTCATCATTTGCTTTTTTGAAGTGTTCCCCCCAAATATATGACATTTTTGGGGTTTTGGCTGAAACCTAACCTGTGGCTTTTTTTTTTTTTTACTATTATTTTTCTGTTTCACACTGAAATTTCCCAAGCAGCAATGTCAGCCATCTCTGTCTCTGTGAGATATCTATTGCTGCTCTACCATAAATCCTTCTCTTTTTTCTGAGGGTTCAAAGAAACAGAGCAAAGGTCTGCTCAGCACAGAGGAGTCACAGTTGTACAAATTATTGTTTGCCTTTTCTTATGCCCACAGGCAACCTTCATAAATATCCTTTCAGCTCACCTCAAGGGTGAAACTCCCAGACTAGGATCAATCCTCACCTGGAGGGTGAGGATTTATCCCCCAGGGAGAAGTTCATGGGCAGAGCATGGGCACAAAGCTCATTTCTTAGCAGCTGCAGTGTGGCAGAGTTGTGGCAGAGCACAGAGTCCTGTGCAAGATCTCTGCTTTGTGGCCCAAGAAAAACACAAGAAAATTCAAGCCTCTGCTTCTCTCTCTCTCCCAGCAGCATATCCTTTCCTCAGGAGCTGGATTTCTGGCCGGGTGATGACTTCATTAATCCCCTTATAATCAAAACCACCTTTTCCCTTTTTCTGCACTTCTGATCTACCATTCCCACTCTTAGGTGTGATTAATCCCTTTACTCACCAAAAGATCTCCTTCTCAAAGCCTTCTCTTTTGGCATAGTGGGGGGGCTTGGCTGAGACCCCAGCCAGCCCACTGCAGCAAGGCTGGACCACCCCCACACTCACCCATTGATTGGAGCCCAAAACACTCCATGGGGGTGACACGCCTGCTTCCCTGACATCTGTGAACAGGAATGGCATGGGGTTTCTTGTATTCTGGAGAGCATTTTGTTATGTTAAACCACGAGAGAGACTAGGCAAGGGAAAGGGAAAAGAGTCAGCAGGACTGCAAGGTAAGGGCCTGGGAGGTCTCTGACCAGCCATAGTCTAACAGCAGGAAAGCCATCCTCATCTCCATCTTCAGCTCTACCATCAGGACTATAGCTGGTTTCCAGCTGTCTATTGGCTGGTGAGATACCTTTGTTCCTGACAGAAGAACAGACCAGTAGTGGTCATCCTTGAACAAGTCAAAAGGTAGCAAATCTTCCTCTGTACCAGGGAAACAACAGAAGCAATGACATCCAGCCATGGCAGTGTTTCAGCAACCCAGTTTCCAAGAGTACAGACTGTGACCCAGAAGACCTCAGTGCCTAGATTTAAAACTGGAGGAAGGCCAGCTGGATTGAGACCTTCCTGTCATTCCCAGCATGAGAGCCACAGGCAACAATCCCCAGGGAAGGCTGGGCAAGGGCTGCACTGCTCTCTGGGAAACAAACTCATGGGATGGCTCTTGCTGGCAATTCTTTTCCCATTACAAATGCCAGCAATCCAGTATTCAATTGCCTTTACTTCACTGGGATTCCTGCTTGAAAGAAATAATACATTTAATGCTGGTGCTGTAAAATATATACACTATGGACTCAGGTGTTCACGAAGTCTGAACAAAAGATCCTTAACCAAAGAGGAAGATGTGAAATGTTGGTGAGAAGTTTCACTGAGTATTTTTCATTCTTTGCATTTATTCAACTAATAATTTTATTCAGCAAATCGATTTGACTGTAAGGCTATGTTGTTCAAGAGCAGCTGGGACAATAAATCACATTATGCATAAAAGTTACTGCTCTGGCTTTACAGGAGAGTACAAACAAGACCTGTCTTAGGAAAAAAGACACAGGCATTATACCAAATGATGTCACAGTTCACATCCTGCAGAAAAATGAGTCTGGAAGAAATAATATATACATTTCCAATGAAATTTTATTTGGCTTGTGTACATACACATTGCTGTGGTTCCTGAGGTTTCTTGTCTCCTACTTCTTATACTACAGCAAATATCTTTTCACAGTTGTTTTGATGCATTTTTTACAGTGTTATTTCATTCCTGGAACTAGAGGAAAAATGAATGAGGAGCAAATTTCCAGCACTGCTGCAGCTGGGAATTTCACCTTGACAACGAAAAGCTCAGAGAGGGACCAGCAAGAGGCCTAACAGGTGCTCTTCCACAGCATTCATAAACCTTCTTTTCTCCAGCCTGAAAAAGAAACTGAGCCTGCCCTGAATGTATTTTAAATCATAAATAAAAGTGATAATATTAGATCATTGCCACTTTCCCATTACTCATGGGTTCTGATAATTCAAGGCAAACCATTACATTCAGTATATTTTGCCGTGACTATTATTGTTAGCACTAGTAGCCACGATAGCAGTTTGGGTATCTTTTCAAAGACCACAAGATCAAAAGTCTCAGTTGACAAACCATCTAAAAACGTCCCGTCTCTTTCCTGGGTGGATGCAGGCAGCAGTGGTCCAGCAGCAGGGCACAGGCTGGCATCCTGCCAACCCTGGAACCAGACATCCTGCTAGCTCTCAAACTGTCCTCCTGGCATTTTCCCTCTCAGCCTCCAGATCAGAAATTTGCGTTTGGTTGCATGCAAAGGCAGATTGTCTTTGCTGCTTGGCCCCTGTCCCTGCAGCAGCCGAATATCCTAATTCTTTTTGCAGACTGAGAGTCAGCAGTGCTATTTTGCCATCACCACAGGCCTGATGTCAGCCTGCCTGAAGGGCAGTGCACAGGTTAAATAGGGCTACTGTGCATACCTCTTCCCTTTCTCATTCCAGAGCAGAAACAGTGACTGTTGGCAACCTCACCCACCCCAAAAGCTCACCCTTTCACTGGTGGCAAATTCCTCAACACCAGCCTCATCAGGATCACACGGAAACAGCTTTCTGAGATCAGGAAAAAAATAAAGACCTGCCAAATGCTGTGTCTGGTGCAGTTTCTTCCCTCAATTGCCATGGGAATAGGATGGGAAATCAGGGGGAGGTAATGCCAGTTTTTGCACTGTTATTCCATTCTCCATAACTGTGAAATGCTATACATCAGATCCACATTTAGGGAGATACTAAAGAAGCAAAAAACAGGAGAAGCAAATTTACTCTTCTTTGTCAAAGTGAACATTTACAAAGAGAATTTATCTCACTTTTTTGCTTCCAATGTATTTAACTATTGATTAACAAAAAGATGTCCCCATTTGAGCTGGGTTTAAATCAGGCACTTATATCTGCATCTCCTTTGCCTGTGGAGACACAGCCTTCAGAGAAAATGTTCCCCTCCTGATTAAATATCAAGGCTAAGCAGATGACTCTGGCTCATCCTTCCCTGAGCCATGCTTCCATAAGGATGCAGCTCCAGAGGGCAAAGCCCCTAGCCAAGGACCAGCACCAGCCCCTGTGGCTTGCAGGCCTGGGATAGCCAGCTCCAGCCCTGCCCCCTCCAAAGACACTGACAGCCACAACATCTGCTGAGACCCAGCCTTAGGGGACTTGGCAGAGCTCTGCTGTGGTCTTGAGTTGCACCAAAGAAAATCAAGGAGAGCCATGAACTCCCTGACAGTCCTGCTCAAAAGGCAGACTTGTCACTCAGAGGACTTTGAAATGGACCAGATTGCTGTTAATGGTGTCTGGAACCAGCCTAGCATCGTTTTCTTATTGGTGGCATGGACTGCAGATGACACTGGCTCTCAGTCAGGCCAGTCTATGCCCACCCATCAGTTTTGAACAGGATACATATTAGGATCAAGTCCAGAGAGGTTCTAGGGTGCTCTGAGCCTCACATGATCTAAGTTTTAGGTAAGTACTCTTCAGATCACCATGCAAGGCATTAGGCAAGCTGGGTACCTCAGGATAGAAACTTCAAAAAACCTCAGCACTGACTGGGAAACAAACAAATCTCACCAATGCTTTCAGAACGGGGCCTTCAGCTCTTCTCCCATTGCTTCTGGTACTGCACTTTGATTTTTAGGATTTTTGCCCATTCTTTGAAGAGCCATAACTCAGATCCCTCCAGACAGAAGCCTGAATATTTTTTTTAAAAAAAAAGGGTGAATGGGGTCATTTGCTCACTCCCTTTGCTTCTTGCTCCTGATTCCTACCCCTTTGCAGAGCTGGCAGAAATGGCCCTCAGTTGCCTCTTCTGCTCCCCTCCCACCACACTGTCCTCTCACTGAGGATAGGATGCTCATAAAAGAGGGACAGATATTGCCTTGCCAGCATTATTCTCAGATATGTGGAGCATCTGCAACTCTGAGGGCCTCAGGACTGCATTAATGAACAACCACTGAATGTGGTGAGGGCAATACACTAGTGACAGTCTGCTTTAAAACCACTATCTCCACTAACCAGAGCTGGCAGTTGCATCATGTAGCACTTTAGGACACCACAGGGTTGGCTCAGGTTAGGTGATCCTGGCTGCTTGTGCACAGCAGTCAGAAGAGCCACACTTTCTGCTTATTTCCTGACAGGTGTGTGCCTGCCTTCAGCTGCTTGGTTTAGCAATCAGGGTGCCAGATCATCATCCCAGCTGCCAGGCATAGATTAGCACATCCTATAGCAAAATTCGCTTTTTTTCCACTTACCAGATGGCTAAAGGATTGTGCCCTTTTAAATTTTTTTCTCTTTTTATATGTACTTTGAAACTGTCTTTCAAGACTGTATCAGCTGGAGATGAGATGATAATGCTGTGCTGTGCATAAGGAGACGGCCTGGCTCTGTTTGGAAGCTGCAGCTAATCAGCTCAGCCTCCCACTTCTTATGAGGTATTTCCTTTCATGAAGATACCAAATATGGGCTCTCCACAGACTTGCACTGTCCACGGGCTACCTGCCAGACCAGTTTTAGGAAGGTCTCTCCTAACAGATGTCCTCTTTTCCCTGTAGTAGCTGGTCAGAGCTGCCTTAGAAATGTCCTATTGCTGAGTCCCACTGCTGCAGGAGCAGGAACACAGCAGGAAACTCTCTATTAAGACTCAGTGTCTTGGAAATTATTTTTCTCCTGAGCCACATGCAGTCATTAGTCTCTGAGAAAGAATCATATTCCTTGCCTGTGAGGAGGTGGGTGGGGAACCCAGGGACATAAAGCTCTGCAGATGGCAGAGGGGTGAACTCATTTCCTTCGTTCTGATTGATCTAGCTGTGATCTGGGGATATGCTCAAGGAAATGCAAAATGACCATTTTAATACACTTCAAATTCTGCCAAAGGTGCCAAAGCATTGGAAGCACTTTCTATTATGAGCTTCAATATAAATAAAAACCCACACATGAAGAGAAAGGAGAAGCAGGTTCTCAAGACTTCTGAAAATATAGGTTTCTACCACTGTTGTTACTGCTATTGGCAAACTCAAACCTGTTTTTGAATGCCCAAGTGAGAAGAAATTGCAGCTCTAATTTGTGCCAGTGGACATTATGGGACAGCATTCCTGGGAGATATTTTTTACCCAGGACAAGTAAAATGTGTCTCCAGTTTGAACTGTCATGCTAACAGCAATTTCATTAGGGACACAGGATGGGAAATTCTGGGGAGCAGGAACTGTTGCAGGGGAACAGTAGTATGGGGATGGTTATTGAAATGCAACATTGGTTTTGCTGTGAGCACGATGACTGATGTGAACTTTTAAGAACAGGCTAGACAAATATCTGTCAGGCATGAGAAGTGGTCATGGAAAAAATTAAAACAGTGATCAGCTGAAGTTCCCTGTTTTCTGTCATTTCTAGAATGGTCTGTTATTTATTGGTCAATCATATAGCACACTTTTTAATTGTGACTGTTGCAAATCCAGACAATAATAAAATGGTTAGAATTATAATATTAGAGCTGTTTGTACAGCAGTTGGTCAGAATAGGGCTGGGAAGATATGTGTGCAAGGGAAATACCTGATGTGCTAGGTGGTCCTTTGCTCATCCTCCAAAAATGCCTTATGTTCCTAATCCATTGACTATGTCTATTAATTATATTTATTTGAAGCAGTTTTAAAAGCATGAAGCATTATGTAAATGGAAAAAGCTCCTAGAGATTCGCTGGAATCTTTCCATTCACGCCTCATTTGTAAAAATTACATCAGACCAAGGAAAAGGGGGAAAAGCTGAACAGAAAGTCATGCACAACAGGTGAAAAATGAACAGGGCAGCACACTACTCATCCGCTCTATCAGTTACAGAACACACCACAGTCTGCCCTGAAGGTCTGTCCTCAATGATCTTGAACCACAGAGAGGAATGGCCTCTGACCACCACCTGTGCCACCAGTCCACCCCTGTTTGTGAGCAACAGATAATAGTGAGGCACCTCCCCTGGGAGGCTCACTTCCCAGTTCTGTCAGGAAGTTCTCTTCCATACACTTGAGGAACTTCCTAGTCTGTCTGCTCTGTGGAGGAGTCATCCAGCAGGTTGAAGTGCCCCAGCAGAACAAGGGTTAGTGTTTGTGAAACCTCTTGCCAGACACATGTAGAACACTTCATCTGCCTCCTGATCCTGGTTGGGTGGCCTATAACAGACACCCAACAGCATATCTGCCTTATTCACCTTCTTCTTCATCCTTACCTATAAACACTCCTTCTCATCACTATCATCAAGCTCTAGACAATAAAAACACTCTGTAACATATAGAACCACCTCACCACCTCTATCCTTTCTGAAGAGCTTATAGCCATCCACTGCAGCATTCCAGCCATCCCACTATGTTTCTGTGATTGTGAATACATCATAGCTATCCTTCCACACAACATCCTGCAGTTCCTCCTGTTTGTTGCCCATGTTGCATGCATTGGTGTAGATGCACTTGAACTGGATTATTGGTTTTGGCCCTAACATGCCACTCCTAGGCTCATCTGTGTTGGGGCTGGTTTTATCCCCTTCCCCCTTCAAACCTAGTTTAAAGCCTTCTCAATGAGCCCTGCCAACTCCTGGTCAAGAATCCTTTTGCTCCTTGTGGAGAGTTCCACTCCACCTCTTGCCAGCAGGACAGGTGCCATGATCATCCCATGACCAAAGTATACAAAATTCAACTTATTGCACCAGCCTCTAAGCCATGTGTTGATCAGGTGTATTTTCCTTGTCTTTTCACCATTCCCTGACACTGTAGGAACTGAGGAAAACAACACCTGCCCTCTGATCCCTCTACCATTTGGTCCAGTGCCCTGAAGTCCCTTTTTATTGCCTTAAGACTTCTCAGGGTAATCTCATCACTGCCCACTTGCATGACCAGTAATGGGTAATAATCAGAAGATCTTACCAGAGCTAGGAGCTTCCTAGTTATCTCTCTGACCCAGGGAGGCAGCAGACTTTCCTGTGGAATGGGTCTGGCCAGCATACCAGTTCTTCTGTTCCTCTCAGAAGGGAATCTCCTATGACAGTTACCCTCCTTTTATTTCTTATAGAGGAGTCCTAATACATGGGGCCACTTGCCTCAACAGCCCCTGGATGGACCTTTATCAACATCCTCATCTGCCAGGTTCTCTAGTTCCAGAACCCCAGGTCTATCGTGGAGGGGAAACTGGGAAGGTGGGGGAGGCCAGGAGGGGATTCACCTGCTACCCCAAGCAGGTGTTTCCATTCACCCCCATTTCTTCAGTCCTCTCCATCTGCCTGGGGACAAGAGGGCAGGGGGTCCTCTGCTTCCAGTTGAGTCTCCACCTGCTGCCTTTGCCTCAAGGCCAGCAGGTTGTGGCTCCACCAGTCTATCTCTTTCACATTCCCAGATACTTCTAAATCTCTCCACCTCGTTCAGTTCTACCATTAGGCTGAGCAGATTGTTCACCTGGTTACACTGTACACAGGTGTTGTCACTGCTTGCCTCTGTTGCATGGAGAGACTCAGACATTCTGTACAGACTGGCACCTGAACAGCTGTGTGCCTCCAGCACAGCTCCATCTGGGTCACCACATTCTTTTTGGACATGGTTTTGGGTAGAGTGGACATCATGGCTGAATTTTCTTCTGGGAGGGATATGACTCCAGTTGACCAAGCTTCCTGGGCTGCTTGCCTGGTTTGTGCTCCCTGTTTGTCTGCTCTTGGGCAAACGGAGTAAGACTTATCTTCATTAGTACAAAAAAAAAAAAAAAAAAAAAAAAAGCATTGCATAGCTGACAAGGATAAACGGTGTGAACAGTAGAACAGCATGTGCTGGGAAAGAGAAGCATGGAGGATTCAGGAGGATTTTCAAGTTGGCAGTTATGCAACTTAGCAGAGGATCTTGGTGACAGCACAGTAATCATCTGGTCCTCTTCATAAAAACACAGTTTCAGCTGGATGAGGGAAAAGAAACAGAGATTTAGACTGTCTACACTTTCCAAAACCTTTAAATCTGAAGAGGATAGACTGAGCTCAGTTGCTGTAGACAAAAGAGGAGAATTATTAGAGATGTCTCCTGCAAAATGCTAAGGCTGCATTGCCTTCACTGCAGGGGAAAAAAAAATTGAGGAAGAAAAAACATATTTGAAAGAACATAGAAAAAATAAGGTCAATATTAATCAAAACATTGTTTACCCCTTGTTATTTGTTCAGAGTCCTCATATTTCCAGACTAGCAAAATGAGTTACAGGGGGAAAAATAATCTTAAAAAATATGTACAGTGGAAGACATAAACAAAGCTATGTGTAGAATCCTGAAAAGAATAATTGTCTCAAAACAGCCTCCCTGACAAAATAGACACTGAGATTGGGTGAAGGCCTCATTCGATAGCCATCCGGACTCTCTTCTCTCAAGGAATGACCCTCAGGACAATGTCCTTAGTCGATAAGGGACAGGGTCAGGCAAGGTGTACCCTGTGGAGGCAGAGTGACATCTTGTGTGTGCCCTGTGTGAGGCCACCGAAGAGGGCACATGCACAGAAATCAGTTATTGCTGTATCATCCCATCTGGAGGGGCCCAAGTAAACACCTGGCTTCACAAGATATGCCAAACTTACCCTGAAAAGGTGGGGTCAGGTGGCATAAAAGATGAACACTCAAAATGCTGGATGTGTGCCCGACATCCAAGGATCACAACTTCCTACCAAGAGCATCGCTGGATCCAAGGGTGGTGATATCTTTCCTATCTCTTTGTTATCTCTCTCTCTCTCTCTCTCTCTCTGTTTCTAACCTTATCTCAGCACATGAGGGTAACATAGTTCCCAACTTTGTAAAGTTTTACTACCCATTGCTTTGTCAAGTTTTGTTAGTTGTAACTAATTGCTTTGACAACTTTCTTAAGTTTTGTTAAATCGTAATCCATTGCTTTGAAAGTACCATCATTTATAATTCTGCTAGTTGTAATCTGACATGCTTTATAACCTTACTCATTTTTAAGTAAAGTTGTGTTTTTATACAAACCTCCTGGGTGATAATCTTACCCCTCTAGTACCCCACACTGAACTTAATCTCACCAAATGGGTTGTCAACAGAGGAGGAGGATTGGGTCCAGCCGCACCAAGGCTCCTCTCTGAAGGAGTTTAGAAAGCAAGGGGGTCCAGTCTGAATCTCCCTGGGCTGACTCCCACTCTGTGGGACATGATATGTGGTTTGGCCCCCACCTCTGGGGAGCCCAGCTCACTTTGTGAGACGTGACAGTGCTGCACCCACCTAGTGGGCTGTGACACTATGCTTTCCAATTCTGTTCTAAAGAGAGTTAAAAACTCCACACAATGAAACAGAAAAGAAAGAGAGAGAAGGAAAAAAATATGAACTGCTGAGACTACTCCAAAATATTAGTCATCCCTTGAGTCTACCCTGAAAGGTTAGTGTTATTTTTAAGACCACATTCTTTTAAGGAAAAGAATAATTTCCTAGCAGAGGTAATTTCTGGATTGTCATAAACTTTCTCCAGGGAAGCAGAAGTCCCAACAATTGAGTCAAGAAAAGCTAGGCAGAGGAAGAGGAGGAGGAAATCTGTACAGAAGTCCTCAGGGCAACCCCAAGAGTGATCTGACACTGGAAGGGAAATGATACAAAAAGAGCCAGGCAGAGAGCAGCTGTTGAGCAGGTAAAAATCTGAGTGGGAGAATATACACAAGAAAAGGGAGTACAAAACAGCTATGTGCTTCCTAGGTTAGATGGCAGTAATGTCCTCATTGTGGTGACATGAAGAGAAGGATGACACATTATCATTTAGTTTAGGTTTGCTTCATTGGAATTATATAAGGATTTTATTGGGGTGAAGGCAGGCCAAAATGCTGTCACCTACCCTGTGGCCTGTAACATAGAATTTGTGAATTTTTAGTTTTGAAAATTTTTCATGGTATCTCTATCAACATTTATTGAACTAAGAGCTGTTATGGAGACAGAAGAGTGACCCTTCTCTGGTGCCATCCCAGACTCCCAGGCCAGCTTTTCCTCCAAGCAGTCTCAAGTTACACTGGAACTTGATCAGTTCAGCAAGGAAAACATAACAGACTTTGCAAGCTAAAAACAGTTTGTTTGATTTACTGAAAAGGCTGTGTTACATTGCTCTGGAACTGTAAGTGGCACCATGTTGCCCAGCAGACACAGGAAAGCATGGTCCATGATCTCAGTTGGAGGTCTTATCCATCCCTGAAATAAAATGAACACATGAACAGTGCTCATCAGTCTGAATAAGCACTGTGCCTGCATCTCGCCTAGAAGACTCCAAAGTTACAAGTTTCTGACTGCTCCTAAGCCCCTCTGAAATTCCTGGAAGTTAAGGCTGCCCAACATCTTGATGAATCTCTAAGTACTATGACTATTTGATCCACTGTCATCTGGCAAACACACCACACTTCTCACTGAATGGCAAAGGCTGATACTTGGCTCGCTGGGACCACTTAATGTGTTTTAAAAAGTTTTATTGCTAGGCATTCTTTAAAATTGGGGGAAAATACTCTCAGTCATTTGATATGCTATGAGGTGAAGATGCCATTTTTCAAAATAAGTGATGACACTTCACATGAGTTCACGAAGGAAGAAAAAAAATTATGTAATGTTAGTCTACAAGTTCAGTTTATCAGTTCAGAGTAATAGGTCATTGCTATAATCAGTAGACCCTGAGACTCCCAAAACAAAGAAATCATCATTCATCACAAGATGTGATGAACTTCAAGTTTCTTTTGTTGTCTGCCTTGTCAATAGTTACCCTCCTCTGAATCTGTTGTTCAGTCAATAGACAGCTGGAAGGACTATTTTAGCAGGCTGTGCATAGGGCCAAGCCCATTCTAAGCACATTTGAAAAGTATTCATATTGTGGGAACTGGCGAGAAAATCTTTGTGCAAGGAAATACAGTTTGGAGCTCCATTGTTTGAGCTTTAACCATAGAGTCAGACCTGAAATGCAGCCCACTAGCACAGATAGAAACCTTTTGTTGTGCAGGGAGTAACTTGGGTTAGAAGCTTTAATAAAACACTACCACATTCATGCTCTTGAGAAGTCCAGCAATGATGTTGTGTCATGCTATTACATCAAGAGCATTGAAACCAATTTCTAATGGTTTTTAATGGTTCACCAGTAGTCTGACTGGAGCTGCCTATTGAAAGCAATGTATTCATCTGCTAACATTAAAGCTGTTCTTCATTGCTTTGTGATTTTGGAGCCATGAAACTGTAATATTAAGAACTGATAAACACATGACAGGCTAAAACTAGCTGTTTCTCCCTGGGAGGTGTTGGGTTTGGAGATCTGTTTTTTAGTAGCTCTTTATTCTGAAACAACTATCTCAATATTGCATCTCACCAGAATCTGAAGGTTTGTTTTAATTTGAATGCTACTTCTTCCAGCCTTCTT
Source organism: Florisuga fusca (assembly GCA_038090715.1). Lineage (NCBI taxonomy): Eukaryota > Metazoa > Chordata > Aves > Apodiformes > Trochilidae > Florisuga > Florisuga fusca. Next base: position 69,121,299 of record JAAWXA010000001.1, read on the forward strand.
GTGAGTTTGTTTTCGTTGAGGTTTTTAAGGAAAAAAAAATTATATTACAATAAGGTATGACTTTTGGCTTAATAGCTTTTTACCCAAAGCTCAGAAATTTCAAGTACTTTTTAGGAGAAGAGTTTCTTTATTCCTTAATAGAGCTTCTGGTGCAAAGAAAAACAGTCCATAACAGAGTAACAATAGCCAGATATTTAGGAATTTATTTGGAGATGCAGGCTTCATGTGATGTCAGTCTTAAAACACAGCCTATTGCATTACAAGTGTGTTTACGGCTCCATCATATCAGACATTGTCTAATCCATAAAAAGAGCAGTAGGCATTACCACAACTGTACTCTTCTAGACATCACTGTGAGAAAAAAATTATCTTTTTCAATATTATCAAAAGGGTTCATGGAAGTGCAAATGCCCCTGCATGCCCTGCCAAGTTTCTGAAATATCAAAGACTAAATAAGTCTTGAATTTAAGGTATTTTTATTAAATGAGGTCAGGAAGATAATTTAAGGAAAACTCACAACTCAGTGAATTTGGAATCTTTGAATCAAAGCTGAACCTCAGCTTACTAAATCTGTAAGCTTCTGTAGGGAGTTAGACTTCACGATTTTTCTACAATTCCAGTGATATTTTATGAGTTTTTTCCTAACTTTGTGACAAATTACAATTTTAGAGAATGAAAACATTGCCATAAAATGCTGAATTATGACACTGAAAAGATATGTAATTCACTCATCATAAGAGACTCTCAAAAAAAAAACCCAGACCTCTCAAGAATATTTTGGTTTTAAAATCTGCATTCAACATTGAAACAGAAAAGAAGAGAAAGAGAAAACAAGGAAATTCTAACAAATTTCTGCATCAATTATTTCCTGGAATTATATCAACAGGATAAGTTCCCTTTCTTTTATCCTAATGCACTGGCAATAATAAACTTCAGGCCAAATTAGCTACATGAGCCACCCTGAACTCTCAAAACTGGGCACTCTGGAGGCCCTTGTGCTTGTGCCTCAGCTTGTTCATATCTGAACATATATGTCTGAAGATCCATATCCTCTTATATATCTTCCTGGTGTTTCAAAATGCAACCCTTGCAAACAAATGCCCAGCTTAAGTAACACATTTTAAGACCTCCAGGCTTGTGAAAAAGTACAAAATGTTTGTAGCACCAACTGTTGATCAAAAATACTATCTGCTAATTCCAGATGTTCTTACACATCACATGCCACATACAGAGCAGTCTATGCAGTGCTCTGAAGTACAGCCAGATGAGCATTTATCTTTTTTACCTATACAAGAATGCACACTACACTTCAATCAGACACAGCCTTTTCCAATCTTTATCAATTGGCTGATAAAGATTTTTGCAGTCCTAAAATATTTTGCTTCCTAAGCCTTTTCAATGAGCTCAGTCTGTTGGAGATGTAAAAGTGTGTAGTACGTGCCTAAGGTGCAAGATTTCTCTGGAGGTAACTTGGAATTTAGTTGCTTTATCATGTCTCCCCAAGCTGCAAAAAGTCAAGTATTAAACAACTGGAGAAATTGTACAGTTCTGATCTTTCCAAATTTCAAGAGAGAAACTTGGAAACTTTAATGTAGTTCAGGTTTGATTAGAATTTTCCAAAGTTATTAAATCTGGATTCCTCCCTTTCTCCACCCTTAGAGCTCTTCTGGACCTCCTCTGTTTCTGAATCACCTTCTGTATGGCAAGGCGGTTCCAGGATCCTCTGGTCATGTTTTCAATTTATGAAGACAGTATTTGCTGAACTGGAGATGGAGTCAGCAATTTTAATTCCTTTTGTTTCTTGGTTTCTTGTGTGATTTTTCCATTCACCATCTCTGCACAGAGGTGGAGCAGCAGTCATCCAAATGGGGAAAAAGCTCATCAGAGAATTTTTGCTTCTATGTAATTAACTTATTCTTTTAAAAAAGCACAACTGTATCTCCAGAGCTTTGACATTCCATTGCATTAAAAACCTTCTGTTTTCCATGGAGAAACCAATGCAATGATGAAACTTCTCTTATGGGCAACATTTTTTTGAATCAACTTTAATGATATTTCCAGAATAACTATTTAGTTACATGAGGGAATAATGTAACTAAAGGAATACATTTATTTTATTTTTTTTTTCATATTTAAACCAAGAGACAATCTGTCACCCTTAAATTTTTGATCCCTTCAAAAGTTTATAGCTGAACTCAAATCCCCCCAGGGTTCCCCCTCTTTAAATTAATCATGACACTACTCAGGGTCCTAATCAAAGCAATAATGATGATCTTAGTGTGTCCTTGAAGTCATGCAAAGCAGAATAAGCCCCATTTAATTACACAGTTAAAGTAATTGTGCAGTTGTCCATGCTTTGTAGCTTTAATGAGATTAAAAGAGAAGATGAGAGCATTACTTACACCCGGGCTCTACCAGACACATACTATGAATCAAGACTGGTCTACCTACTGCTTTCCTGTGGTCTCACTATTTCTTCTTTATCTGTTCACATCCTTCTGTATCCTCGCTGTTTCATGTGTTGACAGTGAGTCTTGGCGTGTAGGGACCATATTTTTGCTTTGTGATTACACAATGCCTGGCAAAGGTGTCTCGTGGCTGCTGGGAAGGACTCCTGGGCTGACCCAGGTAACACTAATGATACAGGCAGTGGCAACTACTTTTCCACCAAGCCCTGGCCCACCTAAGAATGCTGAAGTGATAGCCATCTCCACCACACCTTTTAAGTCTGGATATTTCACAAATCCCAGGAAAAAGAACATGAAGCACCTATTGAATGATCTGACAGGAGAATTTTTGGTTGACAAGTTTTCAGTTATGTTGCACTCAGCTGAGGCTGAGTTATTTTCTAAACTATTCCATGAGGTTAGTACCTGAAAGGCTGTCCAGAAGGTTTATCTGAAGTAGAACTTTATTTCAGAAATCTGTTTAGGAAACCCATACATCATTTACTTAGAGGAAGTTTTTCAAAATGGGGATTTGCTACTCATAGCTACTGAGGACTAAACTGGTTTTGAAAGCCTCTCTGTTTGCAAAATCTTTTAGTGAATGTATCTGAAATACTTTACCTGATACGCTTTTATAAAGCCAGCTATAAATTCTTTCAATAATTATATTTAAAAGCAAAATCTTATTTAAATTTTTGGGGGTACTTCATATACTTTCTTCAATTTTATATCAGGAGTCAAAGAAACACTGAATTTTTCTGATTAGAAAAAACCTTTCAGATCATTGAGACCAGCCATTAACCTAACTCTACCAGAGTCCACACAAGACTTACTGTCTTTGAGATACTGTAATAGGCTGGGTTTGGAATAGGATGCAGTGAAAATGTACTGTGGCTGAATGTGTATCTTCTCTAAGCTAGTGGCATTCCCTAAGTAAGCTAAAAAAGTAGGATTTTCAGTCACAGTTATATGTGAACTACTTCTTTTTGAGCATAGAATCATAGAACTATAGAATCATGAAGGATGGAAAAGACCTGTAAGATCATAAATTCCAACATCAACCCAACACTACCATGCCAACTAAACCACGTCCTCAAGTGCTACATCCACACATTTTTTTTAACAGCTCCAGGGGTGATGGCTCCATCACTACCCTCAGCAGCCTGTAAAGAAATTTATCCTAATAGCAGGAATATCAGCCTAGTAAACTTCTAATAAGAAGCATCAGCCTTCTTCAAAAACATGACAGTACATAAGCTTTGCGTGCTCTGCTGCAAGTGATAAAAGGAAAAAAATCTAACAGCATTGTCACTTGAACTTTCTACCCCCTTTATTTTCTCTGCTTAACTTCATGTAAGGAAAAAACTGACTACTCTAATAAAACCAGATAAAATCCAATACAGCATGCTGAGGAGTAGAACTAAAGTTATACTGGGATGTTTGTTGGCATCAAGAGAAAGAGGATTAAAAATAAATATCATTTTGACTATTGGCAATATTTCCTCCAAGGTGAACCTGCCAATAAGCTCTTATAATCATAGTTAGGTCACTGGGCAGCAGTGAGCTCATTTTCAAAGGAGCAGATCGCTTACAGTTCCCTTGGACTCTGGGATTTTCAGAAACAAAGGACTGAAATTTATCTCCATTTCTGACTCTGAAATATCTAACATAAGTACTTGAAGATGGTCTAAAAAATAAAAACATATGCAGCTGGCGGCTAAGCGTTACATCTGTACTTTAAGAAGGTTCCTCAGCTGAGATTCATTGGTTGCCTCCAAAGAAAATTCCATGCCTGGCTCAGTCTGTGCTCCAAGTGCTGCAAGGAGTGCACCAATTTGCGCTAATGTTTAGATTACTGCTCTCACCAAGAAATAATAATTTTTTTTAATTAAATAACACAGCAGATTATTTTTAAAATGGATGCAATCAGTTGTTTCCCAGATGGTAAAACTACAGTGGCTCAAGGGCAACAGTTCTGGTATTTACTCTGGCCCAGCACTGTGGCTTCTTCCATGGGCATCTGCACCCCAGAAGGACGGAAATACAGAAAGTATCTGATGAGTACACATACCTCATCAACATTCATTTGGAGATGTTAAGTTGAACTCCTGCCAGGATATAAGACCTACATCACTGGGGATTTCACAGATTTGGGAGGATTTCAAATTTGAAGTGTTTATATATACAGCTGCAAGTTGTAGAACAGAAAATAACAAACTGCTGTGCTTCTATTCAAGCCATACACATGTGGATATGCAAAACTAGTAACTTACTGAGGTAAAAAATCACTCCCTACAGTTATCTCTGTTCCCATGCAGTCTTTCAGTTTGGGTGATTTCTGCTTGACATGTGTGTGCTACGAGCTATGTTCTCTGTCATTCCCTCAGTCACTTGAAATGGTAACTAGCAGCTCTAGCAAGTAGGGTTGCTGAGCAGTCAGGATAGTCCTTGTGTGACTATTATCGGGATATTTGAAAGGTTTCAGAGCATTGCCAAAGGCTTTTTCAAGATTTAAAAGTTTAAAGATGTCAGGGCATCTCTATATGCTTGCTCATTCTCACTGCAAGTTGCCTTTATGGAGACAGTGAGTATTCCCACCAGGAAAAGAGAAAGTCCCTATTTCTTCTACTAACTGTATCATCAGTCTCTGTCTTGCAATTGTGACGGCTTCCCAAGGAACAGGGAGTTTTGAATAATCAGGCCAGCAGTTGTCAGTTGTCCTTGCCTACAGACCACTCTTGCTGCGGATGTTTTCTACCGAGACTGACCCCCTACAGTAGTCTGTTGTATGGTTGACCTCTTTGTGGTTCAATCCTTAACACAATCTCTCCTGGAAAAGTAGTTTGTTGATTAATATGAAACAACCACCTACTACACTACACTTTTCAACACAACAGTGAATGCATTACATGGGATAGATATTTAGTCATTTAAATAATCACTCTTTTTTCCACCACCACCTCACTGCCCGGGAAAAGAGCAGGATTACCCACTAATAGCAGGATTCCTAAGCCTAAGACACCCTAAAAGGGCCCTGACTCTTGGGGTCCAGTGTAGTCTTGCACTCCTTAGTATATCCACTTAAAATGTAGCAAAACAGCATGAAATATGGTAATAGGAAGCATTGGACCATGTCATCCTCATCTATAGATGCATGGGAAAGGTATTGAGTGTCGAGATGTTCTTCTCCCTAGCATCCTGTCTTCAGCACACTCTTGTTCATTTGGTCAGCATCTGTTTGGACAAGCAAGCTTGAGCTCTGATTTCCTGGAAAAGTTTAATTAAAAGTCAAAAATGTTCTTGTTATCTTTGTTATCACAATCTTGTTTTTTCTGAGTGTTATTATGTGCCCAAGGTATAGTCAGAATAATATTTCTGGTGTTGCAACCTCTAGGATTTTGATTTTATCCTTGGGGAGGAAAATGGATAAGAAGTAGGAATGTTCAGCAGAAATATGATATGGAGGACAAAGCTTGGCACAGAATTGTAGCCACTAATAAAAACACCCCCAGAGCAAACTGAGCATGCTGTCACCTAACAACACAGCTGTAACCACCACAGACAAAAAGCTGTAATTTAAATCTCTTTATAATAATGAGGAACTGGGCTTTGAAACCTATAAAACTGATATGATATGATATGATATGATATGATATGATATGATGTGTTATGATATGGCCTAGCCTTGCAACCAGCCTAGGAAAAGGGTTCCTGGTGTATGTTTATGCAACTCAGATCTGTAGCTAGGTTGCCTGCTCACATTTGTTAGGTAGAGACAACCCCTGAAGGACTCAGAAACTGAGTTCACTGTCCATATAAGTTCACATCCCTTGTAGGATGGGCTTGATCCTATACTTTCCAATGAGGCAATTTCGAGAGAGACTGTTTCATTCTACAAATATTGTGAACCCTGTTATAAATTAGAAGTCCAATGTCCCAGTGGTCCAGCTGTGCTTTTAAGAATCTGCATTTACTTATGGAGGCAATTATGGGCTAGATTTTCATTTACACCACATAAATTCACTGTAGCTCCAGTGAATTCAAAGAAAGGTTTCTAGTGCTTACCTTAGCATCAGCAGAAAATTACAACTTGCACACCTCAGGAAGTCTGGTATAAAAGCTGTCCAATGCTTTGTCCTTGCAGCAGAGCTTGCAGACATCAGCTCACAACAAAAAAGCACTGGAGAGGACATCAGATTATTCATTCTATCTCCACAACCTAGATAGTGCTGTAGAGAACCAGGTCATTGCTAGCAGATGTTTGTCTAACTTGCTCTTAAAATGGTTTTGCTGAAGCAGCAGGTTATCATCTCCAAAAATAATCTGTACCACAGTTAATCTCTCCTGCTAGGAAGGTTTTCCCTGATGTTTAAACTGAAACTGTCTTTCTTCAATTTAATCACCTGCTTCTAATCTTACCGCTCACAGCAAATAAATTCTTCTCAACTTTTCAAGAGCTTTTTGAGATAGCTAGACATAGCTGGCAGACAAACATCTTAACCTGCATCCCTACCTCCAAGGGTTTCAAGCAAACCTAACACATTTCACCTTCCCATGGTGGTTGCACTTTCTAGACAACCCTAGTTGTCTCCTGGGTCTCCCCCTGGGAATTTCACAGCCAGACCACTGCTTTCCTGTTGCAGACTTCAACAAAACATGACTGTGTCATCCCCAGCAGCTGAGAAGCAGAAGGGCATCATGCTTCTCCCAAGCAATACTCTTCTTTACCCATTGAAGTCTGTTGTTTGCCTTTCTCCAGTGCAACTTGATACTGTTGACTCTTGCTCAGCTTGTTTATGCCAGCATGTCCTGTTCCTTGATGTCCTTCACAAAGTGTTCTACGGTACACGTAAACTGCATGTGATGCAGAGCACAAGATTCATGTGCAGCCTGTCAAAATGCATCTTGAATATCTATAAGAACATGTTTTGCAACCCATAAAATAGGTCATATAATGTCAGTTGGAAGGGTCAGGTTTTGCTGCCACTAGCACAGAATGAATATCCATCCATTGACCTAGCACCAACAGTCCCACATCATCCTTCTCTCTGCCTTGCTTTCCTTCTTCCACGCAGCCAGATTTCCCTGTGCCTCTCAGACAGATTCACATCCCATTCCCAAAGTTATTTTTAATCCAGTGAGCAGGGTCAGAGGAGGGATGCTGCCCTGGGTTGGAGATGGCCATTTTCATTCCTGAGCACTGGCACAGACTGTTATTGCTCCAACCAGTCACCTTTTCTTAGTGCTCCTCCCCTTCTCATTCTATGCCTCCAGCTTTCCAGGCTTGGGGAGCACAAGGGGAGCTCTTGGCTTAGATTGTCACAGCTTGTTTTGAATCAGCTTCAGTAAAAAGGGTCAGGTACAACCCTCCTGCAAGTCAGATCTGCCCCACCAGTTACCAGGTAAAATGTGCTAATTTAGAGCTACTTGGGATTTAGGTTTGTGTCCAAGATCATTCCTTGTGTATTTGACCTTGTGCAGCATTATCCCAATCCTCCTAAGTGTAAATGTATAAGAATAAAATCACTATGAATAAGGGGACAAAGAATGAAACAAGAGCTGAGGCAGAGTTCTCTGTACAATGCAGTGATAAATGTCTCATACTCCTCTTATGAGAGGGACCATTTTGAGACTGCACACTGCACTTCTCCACAAAGAATTTACACCTTTCTATTTGGTTTTGCTACTCCTATAGCCTGTAATACAAGTCTTCTTGACTGTGGTTTGTCCCTGTGCACTGGAAACATGGTGGATAGAGTCAATGCAGAAACCATTAAAAATGCAGTATCCTATTTTAAATGGAATAAATAGACTGTGTAGAAGTTACACACTCACTCCTTAAAACCATGCCAATATATTTTCATGTTGCTAGGCATTAAGAGTGCTCATAGTTTTACTATTCTAACTAAAAATTCAATTAAAATCAAGAAAGAAGAAACAACAGACCCAAGCTGCCTGTGAACAACAGACCAAGGTACGTGATCATGCACAAGAACAAGACACATAAATCTTATGGAAGCTCATCTCACATCCAGCCAAACCATTCATCTTTAGATGATCACTACGGTGATGAGGCACAGGTCATTCCTGAAACTAAATTGCAAACTAGAAAGGAAAAATCATATGGCACCTTCCTGATACATGTTTTTGTACTGGACTTAGAATACAATGTACAGAGAGCTCTCTGGTTTAATTAGTTGCCCACTGAGCCAGAGTTGGCTGCTATCTTTATTCTCCATATGAAACCACAGAGCTTTCTCAGTACATTATTTCCACATGTGCTTATATTACTATCCCTATCCCTTGATCCAGCATTTTAATAAGCATTCATCTCTAAAAAAAAAAATAAAGAAATGTCTATCCACTTACCTAAAGAATCCTCCAGCCCAGTCCTTCCTTTTCATCACTGTGAGCCAGAAGAATCCCTGAGGAAATCCACAGTCTCCCTGGTAGGCGGCTGTTGTGAATCAGATCAAGAGGCTCTTTATCATCCCTTTAATAGGGCTACAATTTCTCATTCTTTGGTCCAGACATATTAAAATTTTTCTTGCCCAAATAAAAGTGCCTTAGGTCAAAACAGGCACACCCTATTATACCACAGAAAAGGGAACAGAATACAGAGGTCTGAAAAAGAGCATCACCAACATGCATGTCCACTGCAAGTGCTGACAGGTGCTTTAAAAGTGTCCGTGGTTCAGGAGAAAAAGGAGTCAAGATTTCTGTACCACTTACACATGCAGCTGCCTGCCACTTCCAGTTCTGCAAATGTAGAAAAAGACAGTAGGTTTACACTAATATTTACATTTAAACTGAAGCTATGGTTTTACCTCACAGCCTGCAACAAAACCACCTTTCCAGGAAGTGATCCACAGTCCACATGTGTCATCTTCCCAGTTTCCTTATTTGGGGGTACAGTATCAATATCGAGACTAAAAATTTTAAATCTATTACTTTGATTGACAGCCAAAGCTGATTTAAGGTGTTATTTCATGGTACATCTATGCAATCTTGGTTTTATACATCACCATATTTTTAGATTAGAAAATTATTCACAAAATTGAAATTCGAAAGTCCATGTAAGTGGCTCAGTCTGGAGACCACAGTACCAAGTAACTCCAATCAGACTGCAAAATTAACTTCCTGTCATCTACCACCCTACAACCCTTAAACTGTCTGAAAATTTAACTGTATGTGAATTTCTTTTAAAAATAAAATATATTGACTGTCATCGTAGTAAACTCAGTGGGTTTCCTTTCTCTTACAAGCTTTCATGAATGTGAATCAGTTTCATTACATTCTCAATGACCATAATAAAAGTTTTGGCCTAGAAGATACACCCAAGTTTATTAAGCCATTCATATATCAGCTGGGAGACTATGGCAGTAAACAATGCATGAAACTACATAAAACACATTTTAAGGCAAAACTGCAAAGCAATCCTTATAGTCAGATTGCAAAGAGTCAGTGGTATGGATTTCATAAAAGACTTAAAATTGAATTCAAATGGAGAAAATAAAACAGGATACCAAATGCAACAAACAGTAACTAAAATACAAAACCTAAATGTAAATGGCCATTAGGAATACAAACACAAAGCAAGTTTTGCATCTAAATAAGACCACTCCGCTCTGGAACTGTTTATGCAAGTGCTTGCTGTGGCCTTAGGGCAGTCAAGACACTGATAGGTTTTTGGACCCAGATAAGTGCAGGGGCACCGAGAAACCAGATCCATGCTCCATGTAGGATTTACAACAGTTTCTCCATGAAGTGCCAGTGTTTTACATCAACCTTTGTTAGTCTCCCAGTCCAGTCCAGGCATTCCTAGATCATTTGTACCTAACTGCTCAAAAGCCTCAGCAGGCTTCTCACTTTTTCAGTTGCCCAGCTACATGAGTTGGATTTTATATCTTAAGCTTCCACCTTATTATTTAGCTTACAAGCTATGTTCAGAAACTTAAGACTTCAAGCTGCTTTGACCTTTTTTATTAATATCTACATTAAATGCTTCTTGCTGCCATTGAAACCTCATTGTTTTTATCCTGATAACCTCTATGATAAACTTTTATCAGATTATTCTCTGCTGTCTGTTCTGCAGATTAAACCACTGCTTCTTTTAAGCCCTTCCTCATACATCTCTAAAATTTTGGCTGCCATCTCCACTTAGAGCCCCTCACTACTGGAGTGTTAGGGCCATGTCCAAGCAGCTGTTCCAGCTGTGACTGCAGCAGTACTGGATGGAGGAAGAATTGCTCTTCAGGCAGCATTCCTGTTTATACAACCCAGTATGTTTGCTTCATTTGCAATAGCTTCATGAATGTTGTCTGATACGATAGCTTGGCCAGAATTCAGTGAGGGATCCATTTGCACCCCAGCTTTTCTTCTGCGGAATTTCTACCTTGTTTGTCATTTCCCCATCTGTGTCCGTGCAGCTGAACACGGCCATTGCTGAGCACTGAGCTTTGCTGTTATCTCTGTTCAAGTAGAACTAACACTTTTAGAACATTCCTGAGTTTTGTCAAGGTCAATATGAATTCCAGTCTCTGCAGTGCTGGAAATCCCCCCAGTCTATTACTGCCTGCACATGTAATAAGGCCCTTCTTTAACTTTCCAAATAGGGTCCCAACACATCCCTGTGAAATGACTCAACATAACTTTTCACTCTGGAGCTTCAAAAGATCTCCAGACCTGCATAATCTTTTGTTCACTGTTGGTTGTTTTAAGGCTTTCAAAGCCCAGAAGAGGATGATAAACAATCATCAGGACTGTGGGTTTGCTTTATTGTGGATAACAGCAGAAAGACATCCAGCTCAGTAGCGAGGATGAGGATGCTTCAAAATAAAGGTATGAAAATTTAGCTATGCAATACTCAGTATGACATCCAAAGTATTCCTCATCTCTCACAACTCAAAGCCAGTTTAAACCTCTGATGCTTGAGGTTTTAACTCCTCCTTTTCCCAGCTGTATTCAGTCACAATATTCTTGGAAGTAAAATCAAGCCGGGAAGTCATGGTTGTGTTACATTGATTTTTTTCTTTTTTTTTTCTTTTTTTTTTTTCTTTTTTTTTTCTTTCTTTTCTTTTTCTTTTCTTTTCTTTTTTCCCCATGGAAAGTTTCTCTCCACAACATTGGTTGCTGCATGAAGCAGTTCCACGTCTTAAGAGACAGAAGCAGTTCCATGTCTTAAGAGATATGTCTCACTCAGGGACTCCTCTGGAGACTCAGGACTTTCTGTATCATGGTGGGGGACTTCTGTTATTCCCAAGAGAATCCAAAGGTTGCACTGGTGGTTCTTAAGTAACTCTGTCTTACCTTTATATATACATCTCATCTCTTCCCCTAACTTACTGAGCCTGATAGATCTTAAGATACTTTCACTAGGGTATCAGCATCCCTAAGCTCCCTCTAAAGAAGAAGCACAATAGGGAAATAAATGAGTAAATAAATCAAACAGGAGATCATCCAGATGCTCTGACTTAACCTGTTCAGAAACCCCCCTCCTTCCATCAGTTATTTAGACAGGATAGGAAGACTTTTCTCCTCAGTTACTCCCCTAAGGTCACAGTCCCATCACCCCTCAGGATGATGCTGTGTTTACTGGGACTGAAGCAATATGCTAGTGACAAGAAGAAATTCTTTTTTTTCTATTTTTCTTTCAAAAAAAAAAAAGGGGATTCCTGTGAAGCAGCAGAAAAGGACAATTTGCAGAGCATGAAAAGCCTGTAAACAGCATTCACTATTTTCTATTATTAGAAATTCATACTCTCCATATTCAGTAGTCACAGCCTGCTGAAGTTCTCACTGCCATTAAAATTGCCACTCCTCAGTCCCTCATGTGCTAAAAAAAGGGAGAAAGGAGGCAGAAAAGGAGCAGGGACAAATGGCAGACATCAGGCAAACATTATCTTGAGCATAAGGGAAAATATTTTTAGAAAACAGAAAACCCATGAAACCATCTTCTAGTCTGGGGAGTGTTTTTCTGTTAAAAGAACATCAGCATAAGTTATGTGTTAAGAACATGCAACTATGACATATGGCAATAAGATTAAGCAGAGTATTTTTATTACTTTCTTATCTTCTCATACTGAGAAAAAAAAAAAAAAAGAAAGAAAAAAAAAAACAAAAAAACACAAACCTGCAGCTCTCAAAGCATTTACACATATGGGAGAAAAAAGCAAGAAACAAGACTGAAACATTCTGTCCTTTTTATCATCTGCTGCCATCTGGAAATTAGTGTATTTTCTACAAGGTCTAAGGATTGTGGAGAGAGCTCTAGGTGAGCAAAACAAATGCTAGAACAGGATTTTTTTCAAAGCTAACATACAGTAATTTTTCTCTAGTGTCTTCTTAATCTGTACAACTAAGGTATTTTTAAATCTATGAAAATATTTTTGGAAATATTCTATTTCCAAATTTGTACTCCTAGGCTTTAACATATCTTCCAGTAATATCCTATTATCTTGAGAGTCCCTACTGCAATAAATTTGTAATGACACAAACTTGTAGCTGACCCAAGGGATCTTCCATACCATTTAGTGTCATCCTCACCAATGAAACTGGAGGTACTTTCCAAAGCAGCTGTTGTTCAGAGACTGGCTGGGCATCATTCTGCTGGTGTGGGGTGGTAGTTATAGCCTTTGCATCACTTAGGTTTTCTTTTTTTTTTTTCTTCCCTATTTTCCCCTGCCCCTCTTAACCTACCTTTATCTCAGCCCACGAGTTTTTCAGCACTTAGATCTATATCTGAAAGGTTCACTTTTGTTCACAGAAACAGGACAGTTCCTGAGGTTCTCCAGAACCACAAAAGGCCTGCTTCAAGTTTATAACATACTCTTAGGTATAATACTTCTGTTGATGTACATGGTAAATCTTCAAATAGCTCCATGTTGACTAAAATAATATGCTTTTAAAATACAGTGACCCCTAGACAGAAAAATCCCAAACAACACTCTGTAAGGACACGGTTAGCAACCTGACCATAGAAGTCACCACTGCACCACTGCAAATCATAAGCTTAAAACACAGGTGAGGCAGCCTCTGAGACTTGGTGAGGATGGGCAGTGGTCAATAGTGTGATCCACCAAAGGTGGCTGTATTTTTAAACAAGCAGACACTAGACATACATTATTAAAAGTCATCTTTAATAGAATTTAAAAATAGCTATTGCAAACTTTATTTGAAGAAAAATAAGTCAACAACAATTTTCCAAGACCCTGTGAAACAGTCTAGTTCCTTAACATTTGTTTCATTATTTGAAAAGACAAAATCAATTTCTTCATAGCTGACATGTTAGCTCAACCCCATTTGCTCACAACAGCTCATAAAACCATTCTTTTTCTACCATGTCTGACTTAATCAAATGTGGAAATGCATATGATGATCCTAAAAAAATCAAAGTGGGTATCTGACTACTTCTTAAGGCAGACAAGAATTTTAATTGAAATTGCTTAAGGCCTGATATGGAAAAAAAGAAGAGATGCAATAGTCAGTAGCACAGTTAACATATGGTACACTCTACCTGCTTGTATGATACTTCCTTTGAGCCAGCAGTTTTTACATTTTCTTCTTAGTATTAGTACACCACCCAACCCAATAATACTAAAAACCACAACAGAAGAAAACAATACATGATATAACATTATAAAATCTGAAAAAGGCTGATTATTAATCCTTTGGGTAACCCCTAAGGTAAAAACTATGATTTGAAATTAAAGAGAAATCTTAACACTGGATTTCCAATGATTTAAATGTAGCACATAAGCAATTAATGCTCATAGGCATCTGAAAATAATGAGCTATCCATTTGGAAAAATAATCACTGGATTGATCTAACACAGCACAGTGTCAGAGTTTATTGCATAGAATAGCATTAGTGTAATGATACTTCCAAGTGACACACAAAAATCCAATAAACAGAGTAATAATCAACACTGACATCAAATATTTTGACATGGGGAGAAGGAGACAAATAATAATTCAAAAGAACTGATGACACAACTGCTGTTATATTTTATGGATAAATTACTAGTGAGAATATCTAATTTTAAAATCTTCCAAGTGTTTAGAGGACTAAGCAGATAAAAATGGTTAACTGCATAGATTTATGGCAGAAGAAGAAAGTATCAGAAATATTATTGGCCATTAGAATTAAAATTAAACAATCTTTATTAGGATGTAAAATAGATAGAAAAAGTATACCATTAGGCATCAGGTACTTTCCAAATATAGTCTTTCCTAAAAGCTCACCTGTTTGTTTTGGAAAACAGAACATGACCCACTGTTGTTGGTTTTGCACTTTGGGAAGATGTCATATCTTTTTATTTGCACATACACTGCGTGCTGCAGTACACTGGAGAAGATATAATGCCTACATATTACATATGCTTTCTACAGGAATTTGCTTAAACCAAATATAGTCAATATTCACACCAACTTGAGCAACACCTTCAAAGACATTGAAAGAACAATATTTTGCAAAATGAAAAAAAAATTTTGTAAAATGAATAAAACCAATTAATTTTAAGTTTTCCATGGTGACTTTCAAGGCAAATGCGAGGCTTATAACACTGGACTCCATCACAACATACTTTTCCTTGACTGGTTCTAGCACCACTCCTTAAAGCTCCCTAAAGACCTTGTTCCTCTAGAGTTCCTAAAGACCTTTTGCTACAAGATTTCCTAGTTACTGGAAGGGAATATGGTCCCTCTACCATCAAAAACTGAATTTACAAAGCAATGGAAAAAATATAAATGCTGAACGTTTGTGTAAAGGTTCATACAAAACTATGAAGAAAACAAAAGAAGACACATGCCACATAATATTCCTTTTCCTCCATTCTACTCACAACCAACACACAATATAAAATATATCCTCTGCAACTCATTCAAGGCACTCACCACAACTGCAAAGCAATCAGAGGCATTGCTGTAGGAAAGTTCAAGGCCACCTAGAGTAAACGTGTTTGAAGTCACATAATGTACCCTGCTCCTTTAAAATAGCTTAGTGCAGAGGCAGATTTGGATGGCTCTAATGATAATCCTGCTGTATAGAGAGTAGTAACATAAAAGAGGATAACTGACTCCAACAATTTCCATGACATGATACACTATGACTGATACTTCTTAGTATGATGTGCAAAGCAGCCAAGAAACATTTAAAAACATGTGTTGTTTGTCTCAAAAATGAATGTAAAGGAACACTAATACAAGTTCCCTGTCTGAAATTAGACTCAGCAGTTTAAATCCATTTTTCTTGAGGATGTTCGGGGATCTGTGCCTGCCTGCCTGCAAAGTAAACATAATTTATTCCTACTATCTCCTGCAAAGGAGAAGTTTATCTCCATTACATCTTGTCTAGAAAATAAGCGCTTTATCCTGACATTAATCAGGTATCAATGTCCCTCTTAGACCCTCTTCATATATTAAAAACAAATTATGTGAGCTTTGGATTCTTGAGGTTGCAGTAAATGGGGGCAAATAACATGTCAGTGCTGCTGTCCCCAAAGGCAAAATAAACCTGCTTTCACNGGGAGTAGGAATATAGAGTTAGGTTTGTATTTTCTTAGATTTCTTGTATTGCTCTCTTGGTTAACTCTCTGCTTCTTCAGAAAATAACTTCGGTATGAAACTAGCACTTGGAAAGTTTTTCCTGCAGACATTTAAAGAAGTCTTCTGGCACAGCCAGAAATTTCCCATATGGGCCAGCCCAGCTCCCCCTGAACACAGCAGGAGTTTGGTCATAATCACTAAAGACAGGCTGGTATCTGAGCATAAAATTTTCTTTGGATAATTGATGGAAACCTCAGATGTGAAACATAATCTGTTTCCTTTTACAGCATCCAACTGCACAGCAAGTTTACATGAAGGACAAATAGCACGCAGAACAAGGAGGCCAATGAAGAGTGCTGAAGCAAGGCTGGAGAGGCATCTCGGTGGCAAAGACTGCAATCTCTTTCACAGAAGTCACAGGGAGTTATACTTAGCATTACTTTTGAATTGTAGCTTCTCACTGCTCTTCTCCCTGTTGCAGAAAGGTTAGGTAACATTGGTTAATGTACTTCTGAGACCTAACTAACAAACTAGCTTCAGAAAGAAAGCATATTTAAAGGATACACTAAACCCTGTTACAGGCTTCATCATACACTGCAAAGTGCTTCCCAGACTAGGTGTTTATGCCCAGGCAGTAATCTTTGTTCTTTTCATCAAACATCAAAACGTTCCCAATAGATACAGGCAAATTCTGGTGAAAGGCACAGTTCCATTGGCTCAATCTCAGCTGACACAATAAGTTCAGAAACCTCAATCAAACATTTAAAAAGAAATTTTGCCCCTACCTATACAGTAACTTTCATGATAAAGGAATTGGGATGCTTTACTTGGCAGGTTACTGGCTATGACATTCAAGAGGTAGGTGTCTCATAACTCATGCTTGCTCTCTTACTACTGTTCAGGAGATTCAGCTTCCTGAAATCTGGGACTGCCCACCTCATCTAGCTCCTCTTCCTGTAATTTGCTCCCCTGTTTCCTGAAGGGTTGCTACAGAACTGAACAGACTAAAAGCCTGGAAAGCCATATTAATTTCAAAAATGCATTTCAGTGCATGGTAACTGCTCGCAGAAGAAGCTTTTGCAAAGTTTCATTCCTCTAGTGGGTTTTGTGGTTTGAAGGGGTTTGTTCCAACTAGGGACACTTGAATTATTTTTTTTATTAGTAATAATTTTAATGGAGATAGGGTTCAGTTTCCTTTCAAGACTTGATATATTAAAAAAAAAAAAAAAGATATACCTATCCAGCTATGTCTGAACAAAGTCAGGTGAGAGAAACAGCACAGTCAATTTCAATGTGCTGAGTATGCTAACCTTGGCAGAACTCCTTGCTGGCACTGATATACTGGCATCCGACCCAGGTCTTATGCCCATACCATAAGGTAATAAGCAGTGGTCATGTCTGCCAGACATACATACTATTTTATAAATGCTAGAGCATGAGGAACCTCCCAAATCTAAATATGACATGAATCAGACTGTCACCATAACATAAAATATACACGTGCAGCTTGGGTCACCAACTAAGAGAGTCATGGATAATAATCGATTAAAAGTAAACACGTTCCTACATTAGATAGGAAGGAGGTCTCTAGGAAGAAGTCAAACTCATGGCATATGTGTATATATATCTCT
>JAAWXA010000001.1:69142048-69274494 GCA_038090715.1 Florisuga fusca
TGTATAAGAGACAGACCCAACCCAATAATACTAAAAACCACAACAGAAGAAAACAATACATGATATAACATTATAAAATCTGAAAAAGGCTGATTATTAATCCTTTGGGTAACCCCTAAGGTAAAAACTATGATTTGAAATTAAAGAGAAATCTTAACACTGGATTTCCAATGATTCAAATGTAGCACATAAGCAATTAATGCTCATAGGCATCTGAAAATAATGAGCTATCCATTTGGAAAAATAATCACTGGATTGATCTAACACAGCACAGTGTCAGAGTTTATTGCATAGAATAGCATTAGTGTAATGATACTTCCAAGTGACACACAAAAATCCAATAAACAGAGTAATAATCAACACTGACATCAAATATTTTGACATGGGGAGAAGGAGACAAATAATAATTCAAAAGAACTGATGACACAACTGCTGTTATATTTTATGGATAAATTACTAGTGAGAATATCTAATTTTAAAATCTTCCAAGTGTTTAGAGGACTAAGCAGATAAAAATGGTTAACTGCATAGATTTATGGCAGAAGAAGAAAGTATCAGAAATATTTTTGGCTCTTAGAATTAAAATTAAACAATCTTTATTAGGATGTAAAATAGTTAGAAAAAGTATACCATTAGGCATCAGGTACTTTCCAAAGATAGTCTTTCCTAAAAGCTCACCTGTTTGTTTTGGAAAACAGAACATCACCCACTGTTGTTGGTTTTGCACTTTGGGAAGATGTCATATCTTTTTATTTGCACATACACTGCGTGCTGCAGTACACTGGAGAAGATATAATGCCTACACATTACATATGCTTTCTACAGGAATTTGCTTAAACCAAATATAGTCAATATTCACACCAACTTGAGCAACACCTTCAAAGACATTGAAAGAACAATATTTTGCAAAATGAAAAAAAAAATTTTGTAAAATGCATAAAACCAATTAATTTTAAGTTTTCAATGGTGACTTTCAAGGCAAATGCAAGGCTTATAACACTGGATCTTGGCACTTCTGTTTCTCCTGCACCAGGGTCACCATGTGCCCCTCTATCACATGCCATTGATGTGCCCAGGCCACAGGCTCCTACTCGTGAAGTAAACAGGAGGGTGTCAGTGCCACACTGGGAACCCAACCAGACATGAAACTGCAAACTCATTAGGCAGCACTCATTGCCTGTTCTGTACAAGAGTAGTCGGTATAGAAGGTTTGTAGAGAACACACAGAGAGGAACATGTAGAGAAAACCTCACCTAAGATCATGGGTGACAGCAAAGATAGAATTTGAGGAGGGTAAGCCTTTAAAATGCATTAGGGTTTTATTTTAAATTCAGTCCTAAACAAATTAGTATTTCTTACTGATTTAATAGGATATTAATGGCTCTGCGCAGACTATGTCCATTGACAGCACATGGCTGAAAAAGGCACAGGGAGTACCAGAGAATACTCAAATTTCAAAGAGCAATCGCACAAAAATTTTCAGGCAATGCAACATGAAGACTCCATCACAACATACTTTTCCTTGACTGGTTCTAGCACCACTCCTTAAAGCTCCCTAAAGACCTTGTTCCTATAGAGTTCCTAAAGACCTTTTGCTACAAGATTTCCTAGTTACTGGAAGGGAATATGGTCCCTCTAACATCAAAAACTGAATTTACAAAGCAATGGAAAAAATATAAATGCTGAACGTTTGTGTAAAGGTTCATACAAAATTATGAAGAAAACAAAAGAAGACACATGCCACATAATATTCCTTTTCCTCCATTCTACTCACAACCAACACACAATATAAAATATATCCTCTGCAACTCATTCAAGGCACTCACCACAACTGCAAAGCAATCAGAGGCATTGCTGTAGGAAAGTTCAAGGCCACCTAGAGTAAACGTGTTTGAAGTCACATAATGTACCCTGCTCCTTTAAAATAGCTTAGTGCAGAGGCAGATTTGGATATCTCTAATGATAATCCTGCTGTATAGAGAGTAGTAACATAAAAGAGGATAACTGACTCCAACAATTTCCATGACATGATACACTATGACTGATACTTCTTAGTATGATGTGCAAAGCAGCCAAGAAACATTTAAAAACATGTGTTGTTTGTCTCAAAAATGAATGTAAAGGAACACTAATACAAGTTCCCTGTCTGAAATTAGACTCAGCAGTTTAAATCCATTTTTCTTGAGGATGTTCGGGGATCTGTGCCTGCCTGCCTGCAAAGTAAACATAATTTATTCCTACTATCTCCTGCAAAGGAGAAGTTTATCTCCATTACATCTTGTCTAGAAAATAAGCGCTTTATCCTGACATTAATCAGGTATCAATGTCCCTCTTAGACCCTCTTCATATATTAAAAACAAATTATGTGAGCTTTGGATTCTTGAGGTTGCAGTAAATGGGGGCAAATAACATGTCAGTGCTGCTGTCCCCAAAGGCAAAATAAACCTGCTTTCACTGTTAACCCACAGCAAAACACATCCCAGTTCAGAGCATGAATGTTTTCCATATTTTATACTTGGCACAATTCAATCTATGCTCCCATACATAGGTAAGTGATTCAAGATGCAAAGATACATTTCAGCTTGTAACTTGGCTTCTATTAGCTCTGGACATGTGTAATCAAGGGCACAACTTACAGAGGGCTAAATCTTGCATTCTATTGACTAAGTAGTGCTTTGGATATCAATGTCTGATCTTATTTCATGTGGGTCAGAAAGCAGCACATGCACTCATGTTAAGGCACTAAACAACTATTGAGGGAACTAGATCCAAAGTGCATCAAAATCAAGTGAAAAGCATGAACAGACTACAAAGAACCAGGCCTAAGCTCTGCCAGAGAGACAAAACAGAACCCCAGGTTTGTGAAAAAACTGTAAATTCTAAATACAGCTAAAGTAAAACAAAACCCCCACCTAAACTAGTTTTGCAGTTAAAAACTCATAACTCGGTATTAGAAGGCACTCAGTTCAGGAGGTTCTGGCCTGTTCCCATGCTAGCATGCACTAATTTCTGTTTTGAACAAAATTATAGATGAGCATAAAATACAAAAATACAAATTTTAAGCAGGAGCAAAATTTGAATAGAAATTAGAAATTATTCAAGGAGAAGCTACTACCATATTATTACATGTGCACATGTACACATTCCGTCTCAAAAAGGTATGATAGAAAGGGAATCAATAGCCTTAAAACTTCTGTTAGTTGGCATGACAACTATTGACTTAATTTCAGTAACCAGGAATGTTATCATCTTGGCTTCCTTATCAAAAAGAAGTGCGCATCAGACATCACAGACAACATGAAAGAAGGACAAATCAGCTGCCAGACAGGGAAGATGTTCATACACTCACTCAAGCAGAAAGAGTTCCCACGCTCACACATTTCCACGTTCACAGAGACCTGAATTTGTCCCCACATGCAAAGAGCAGGTTTCGGTGTAAAAGTGCTTGCTGCTCTTCACCCTCCCTCTCCCCAGCCCCACTTCCCAGCGAAGCACTTAAGCAAACAAGGGTGTGCTTCAGGTTAAGCAAGCATGTCTGTTGTTCTGCTGGACTGAATTCACGTGCAGCCCACAGCTCCTAAAAACCTTTCCCACCAGCCAACAACAGGAGTTGCATGCACAGATGGCATCCAGGACCAATCAGATGACATGGCACAGAGAGCAGCAAACAGCTGGTTAGAGTTATGCCACTGAAATTGTTGACAAGGCTGCAAATGCGAGGACACGAATGACGCCCCAAAGTGACATTTCTAGAAGACTACAAAAATGCAGAAAAGGATCAAAGCAGTCTTCATCCTGCTGGCAATAAATGCGCCAGTGGACATCAGTATTCTCACACGGAAAGAGAATTAGGTTTGTTTTTGAATAACCCTGCAAGAATGAAGGCTCAAACATAGACTCCATCTTTGATGCATTTAAAGTAAAAGCCTCAAAGCGTAAAATGCATGAGAACATCCCAAGGCCTTATTTTCAAATATGATTAGCTTATGACTTGGCAAAAAATTCACTTAGCTTCTCTGTAATGATAGAAAAGATTGACAACTTTCTGGAGCGTGGAACATTTTGCGAATGCAGAAGTTTTTAGCTCTTGGCTGTGTTCCAAAGCCAGCTCCTTTTATTTTTTATATTATTGCCCATGAGGGCAAACAGCAAACTTCAATATTAGTGTAAAGTGTCATGTTGGAAGAACAGAAGGCAAGCTCTGATACCAAGCTCCCAGCGCTCTACTTCCCAGCACTCTAATGAAGAAGCAGATAGTGTTTCAGAAAAGCACAGTAAACTAACTTATGTCCCTAAAAAACAAGCACGTTGAAAGTTGGGATGAAAAGGGAGTAGGAATATAGAGTTAGGTTTGTATTTTCTTAGATTTCTTGTATTGCTCTCTTGGTTAACTCTCTGCTTCTTCAGAAAATAACTTCGGTATGAAACTAGCACTTGGAAAGTTTTTCCTGCAGACATTTAAAGAAGTCTTCTGGCACAGCCAGAAATTTCCCATATGGGCCAGCCCAGCTCCCCCTGAACACAGCAGGAGTTTGGTCATAATCACTAAAGACAGGCTGGTATCTGAGCATAAAATTTTCTTTGGATAATTGATGGAAACCTCAGATGTGAAACATAATCTGTTTCCTTTTACAGCATCCAACTGCACAGCAAGTTTACATGAAGGACAAATAGCACGCAGAACAAGGAGGCCAATGAAGAGTGCTGAAGCAAGGCTGGAGAGGCATCTCGGTGGCAAAGACTGCAATCTCTTTCACAGAAGTCACAGGGAGTTATACTTAGCATTACTTTTGAATTGTAGCTTCTCACTGCTCTTCTCCCTGTTGCAGAAAGGTTAGGTAACATTGGTTAATGTACTTCTGAGACCTAACTAACAAACTAGCTTCAGAAAGAAAGCATATTTAAAGGATACACTAAACCCTGTTACAGGCTTCATCATACACTGCAAAGTGCTTTCCAGACTAGGTGTTTATGCCCAGGCACAGTCAATTTCAATGTGCTGAGTATGCTAACCTTGGCAGAACTCCTTGCTGGCACTGATATACTGGCATCCGACCCAGGTCTTATGCCCATACCATAAGGTAATAAGCAGTGGTCATGTCTGCCAGACATACATACTATTTTATAAATGCTAGAGCATGAGGAACCTCCCAAATCTAAATATGACATGAATCAGACTGTCACCATAACATAAAATATACACGTGCAGCTTGGGTCACCAACTAAGAGAGTCATGGATAATAATCGATTAAAAGTAAACACGTTCCTACATTAGATAGGAAGGAGGTCTCTAGGAAGAAGTCAAACTCATGGCATATGTGTATATATATCTCTATATGTGTACTATATATAATATATATATTATATATATATAATGTCAACAAATAATACGCTATGCTACACAGTAATAGGAAGAACACCTTTTAAAATAATATTTGAAACAATCTTTTTCTTAAAGCCTTCTATCGCAGCATTGAACACATCATGCCAATTTTAGTCCTTAAGGATACTAATTTATATCTTTAAATCAATTTTGATTCATTAATTGATAATTTATAGACACTAAATGCATTTAATCAGAAAAAAACTATTTATATGTGAATTTTTTTATACATGTACTCATTAGCCTATCTAACATCATTCTTGCAAAAGACTAGGTCCTGAACTCTTCTTCCAGTCATTTAAGCATGTGGAAATCCATTTTGGCCATAGATTTTAAGTGCTGTGTGTTTGCTAAAACAAACCAACATGAAGATAATTGCCTAAACAACTTAATGCCTCAAATCAAGCCAAATTTTTTAATTTGGTTTCAGCTGGCTGGTGTCATGTGAATACCTCTCTAGTATCTTCTCCAGCAGCTTCTTAATCTTTCTTTGCTTCCCAATTTGTCAAAAAAATAAAAAATAAAAAAAAAAATCCAAAGCAAAAAACTTTGAAACTGTTTTTCCCATGTACATCTTTTTTTCAGACATACAGAACTATAGAAATCAAAACGCTGGCATTTTCGCCAGCGAAGGACTCATAGTTTAAACAAGAAACAGATTAAAAACCTACATGAAAGATAATAATTAACTTGGTAAGTGAACCACAGTGAAGTTCCTGCTTCATTTGGTAGTTTTGCAAACACATTGGACCAGACTGAAGGCAATTCATACCATCTGACAATTAAGTTATGACAATTCACACCAGCTGAGTTACCAACCCATTAGGACAATAAACATTTATATGGAAAAATACTATGATTTGATGGAAAATTAGTCATGTCAATGTCCAAAAAGGCTGCGGTTCAATGAAAAAAAAAAAGTACATTTCAGAGCAATGTGGTTTTCTCTTCATTAAAATTTCTCCCACTTCATGAAAAGAAACTTTTTTTTAAACTTTGAACCACTACAATCCATTTGGAATGACTGACACTTACTAGGTTCATAGTAATCCACTACAGTCACTGAAGCATCTTGGATATTTGCAACTTTGAAGTCTCTCACAGCTGGAAGATCCACACAAACTTGTGTTTCATTTAGCTAGAAAAACAGAAGAGAAACTTCACAGAATCACAGGATTACCTTGGCTGGAAAAGACCTTCAAGATCCTAAAGATCTTGGTTATGGTGATTTCATGGAAGAGGTAAGGACTTCTAGCTCAGCAGTAGTTCCCTTGATTTCCAAAGACTTGGAGTCAGGTTGCATATAAAAGGTGCTCTTCTCATTCATAGTAATTTTTTTTAAGAAATTACAGACTTCTTGAAATGTCTGCCTTCTTACGTATGATTTTTAAGAGGCTAGAAACCTCTTACAACTATAACTGATTTGCACCTACCCAATCAATCCCACTAAAAACAGTGGAACAATTAATTCAGTGTGAATAACAGACATTGACTCCCCCAAAGAATACAATCATAATGTCTTTCCAATTCTAAGCCAAAAAATTTCAGCCAGAATTAACATCACTACAAAGACATTTCTTGGTTATTTTCAACTTACAGAGTCTAAGTATAGGTTGACTTTTCCATTGTCCTTTTCCATCTTCTTCACTCTGTTGTCTAATGGGATGAAATATGGTGACACAGAGAAACCACTGAGTAAGCCAACCTCCATGAGGACCATACCACTACTGCGAGCTGGGCCAAAACCCAAGTACCTTTTCAAAAGACAGAGACAAAGAAAATTTTAGTAGAAATACAGTGATCAACTATCCAACGAAACTTTTTCATCATTAAATCCCACCTATGGAAGCAATAATACTTAAGAATACTTAAAAAACAAGTGAAACAAAATTTTCTGACAAGAAAATTTCCAATGATAAAGAGGTAATAATTGATTTTTCTGTTTTTCTGCCTGATAATTTCAATCACATATGCAAAAGCAGGTTTAGCACTGAGAAAACTACAGTACAGAAATCATACAGGACATTACACTGACACCACTAGGAGCTTTCCATTGACATCTCTAAGTGCAGGTTTACATCACAAATATGCAGGAAACATTGCAATTAAACATGTTTCAAAATAAGTAATTAAGAAACCATCATAGGAATTCTTGAGAAGAAATACATATATTTCCTTTTATGCATGCATTGTTTTGTTTTTATTCATTTTTGGAGGGTGAGATACAGGTATACACCAAAAAGGCCCCCTTTTCATATTTCTTGCACAGTGATTGATGGTTCCATTAAAAAAGTCATCATCAGATTATTTCTCAAAGCTCCAGTTTTAAAATGCATAGCCATGTTATTAATGGAGTTTTGGAACAAGAAGCTTTACAAAGTTGTGTTTCTTCTTTTTTTTCCTTAATAATGCTTATTATTACATCATCTTCCGTTTTGAGAATCAGTTACTGGACTGAAAGGCTTTTCTCTTTTGAGCAAGGTTTGCATACTATGGTGCACAACAGAATTATCAACGTATGTTTATGGTGTTCTGTGCTACAAGTGATAGTTAAGTGACCTGCAAAAGACTGTATTCCTTTAAATAAAGTAGGTGGCAGAAAAGGTGTCCCTCCCTCATGATATGGAGGTCAAAATATTATTGTCAGACTTGCTGTTAGAATAGAAGTGTCTCCAGTCCTCTTCTTTTAAAGGCCTGACAGTAGTTGAAAGCAATTGGATAAAAGTAATTCTTTGTGGAGCTGGATGGTTTTTAAAAAGGGAAGACTTGCTTTCAAAGCAATGCTGTTAAGCCTGGCAGCATGACTGATTGAATGCAGATATGACTTTGAAAGAAATAGAGCACAACTGCTGACTTCAGTCGGCTCATGAGATTAGAAGCAAATGAAACCATCTGTTGGATGATGTGCTGTGCTGAAGTAGCTGCTATTGAAAACAAATAACTGAATTTTAACTGGATATAATTATTTCTACATAATTACCAATAAGAGGGGAGGAAAATACCCAAGTTGTCACGCCGGACTGAGATGCTACCAAAATACCAACAGGTAACAAAACCAGCTTGGTATTGTTAAGTGATATCCCTAGAAGTTAACTGGATCTGCTTTCTTAACAAAGAAGAGAGATAGCCTTGGAGGTGGCTTCTAGTATCATCTCTTCAACTCCATGATCTCCCACCAAAAAAAAAAATCCACCATGCAAGAAGAATGACCAGTCAGAGAAAGAAGACTTCAAAGTTGTATTGAAGAGAACTGAGAACATTTTGAGTTGAATTCTATGTTTTACCTCCACAATAATATGAGATCTGTGTGAGAGCCTTTCATAGATGACGCAAAGAGAAGAAAACAAGAGAGTGAGTAGGACCACCAGCGAACAGTTCCTTATGCCTGGAAATGATGTGTGGGCAGCATGACTGACCACAGAAGAAACTTGCAGCCCTGAGTATTTGCTTCCCAGACAGTGACTTAGCTACTCTAACCAAGAATCCCTTCAATTTGAATGAAACATCATCTGCTCCAGTGTTTTAGATGATACTCAGCTGAGATGACCATGGCCAATCACTATCCAGTTGGTTGAAAGAAGATAGAATATCCTGCAGGCTAGAGAAAGAAAAAAGTTGCAAAGCTGCAGCCTCCACTATCTGCTTATGCATACCCACAGCTGCTAAACTGGTTAAGATTTCAGCAGTCTTTCTGTATATGCTTACTTTGTTTTCTCTACCAGAAACCCAGATCATGCTGTAAAGATTATAAGTAGAACAACTTTAAACTCATTCAGAAACTTAATATAGCTTATGCATGTATTGTATACAATATAGAGTAAAAAAGAAGAGGATGGCCAGTCTATTGAGACTAGTACCCTTTGAACACTTTGCAATTAAAACATCAGCACCGTAAACCTTCCCAGAGAGATGGAGCCCTTCCTGTCTGTATTCCTGAGCCAAAGGTCTTAGCTAGAAAACCAGAATGCTCAGCCAAGACTGATCCCAGACCCAAGCTCTTAACATGCCAGGAGTTTGTGTTAGACTTTAGAAAGCTGTTGACACTTCATAGAAAACTTTAAGAGAAAAAGCCTCTTCTATTTCAAGAGCTCTCTCATGTATTCTAGTGTCCCTGATCACCATCTGTATCACTGAATTGGTTACCAGAAACAAACAATAACACAGCTCTCTGGCTTTGTGCCTGCTGGCTTTTTCCCAAATTAAATCAATCCTCTCTGTACTGAAATCATCTTCACTATAGCCGATTATTTGTATGATGGTGTCACCTAGAGGCTCCATCTCCAGTCACAGCTCCCTTGTGCTAGGCAGAGCATTAAAGTAGTTCTAGGTATATGGTGCTTAAGTTTAAATAAGTAACAAAAAGAAAATTTGGAGGGAAGGAATGCAAGAGTAATCATGGTGGGTCAGATGGTACTTTGAAAATTTTGCATTTACAAGGAATCCATTATAACGCCACAAGAATAAAAGAATGTTTCTATGAGAAAATATTCACAAAGTGATGAAATCCTAAAACACCAAGAAGGTAGTCATGTCAACATCCTTGAAGATAATAGAAAATGAAAAACATATATGTAGAGAAATGCAATGCCCATATAGCATTTTCTGTGAAAGACATAGCACTCTTTAACTACAATAAGAAGTGCATACTGAGGAAACTGCCAGAGAACATCCTCATGTATTTATTTTAAATACATATATAAACATTTTCACAGCAAGTATGGATAAGGAAGCAAAGTACTCAGAGGAACAACTTGGATTTAGGAATATGTAATATGACTGCTCAATGTCACCTGTTCTCATCTGATCAAAATTCTATCCAGGTAACATCTGGTGGCTGTTTGGAGGTATCTGAGATGGTGCTTCAGCAGTCTCAGCTCAGTTCTTAGTAGATGTTTACTGAACAAGAAACACCATCCCAGATGTACACACACACACACCCTTATTCAGCAGAAAAAATTAGACTGACTAGAAAACTCATCACTTCTTTCATCTCTAGTATGCTTGGTCATCTCTAGTATGAGAGATAAAAGATATTATTATATTTCCAAATTTGTAACTATAAGACATATTGGAAAATGAAAGACCACAAAGATGATTGCACAATAAGACAAAAATTCTTCTGAGCAAAGTTTATTTATAGAGATGACCAAGGAATGATTACTTCTACTTCATTGTGTTTTCAGCACTTCAGAACTTCCTTTTCTTTTCATGAAAAAGAAGTTTTAGATCAAAGCAAAGCATTCTGTTCATGAAAGGTACAAGTAATGAGCAGTCATCATAGCCTAGAATTTGAATGTGGAAGATACTGGTTCAGTTTTCAGGTCTGTCCACAGTTCTCCATGTAACTAAGAAGCACTTGCATCAAAGGAGCCTTTGAGGTTTTTCTTGTAGTTCATAGTAACTCTTCCATTTACCTCCAACATTTAGAGTAACACTATCATTTTGCATATCAGTAAATAAATATGACCTGGTTAGAAAAAATTTTGCAAAAAAGAACTATCACTGTATGCATTTATTCACTTATTAATTGATTTTTAGTTTAACTACTGCCATTTTTACAAATTCTTTTATTCTCTTTAGCTATACATTTATATCACATACATTAGTAAACCCATATAAATGAACAGATAATTCAGCTCATTTAAAATAATTTTAAAGCTGTCTAGAAAAAGAGGTGTACGAGATGCTCCAATTGAATTACCTACCTTGTACACACATTCAAGGACAATCGGTCTTTATCATCTTTGTCATCCTTAACATCAACATTCAAGTCAAAGGCTTCTTGTTTTCGGACAGATCTGAGCTTCTGATCTGTGTGTTTTGTGTTGTAAATAACATTTAGCTGTGGATTGCAAGTAGAGGTATTAGATGACATATCTAAAGCAAATCTGTGTGGTTAACACACCATGTTTGTAACAGTACAAAGTCAGAGGAGTGCTCACATTAGACAGGATACATGGCCTTGTATCTGGCAGTTGCACACATGAGATTCATAGGAATTATATGAAAGAAATATCTTTTCTGAACACTTTGTAATGCAGCAGAACCAATGCAATTAGCCAGACAAAACTGAGGCAAACCTAAAGGAGGTCTAGGACAACCAGCAATTGTCTCCCCATATGCTATCTGCTGGTATGTGATGTGTGCAGCTACTTCCTGACAGCATGAAATGGGATTAATAAAGACAAACTTCAGATACTGACACCCACTGGGTTTAAAGAGACAGGCTGTATATGAAAGCAGATGAAGAGCAAACGCATGACGTGTGTACAGAATTTGTCTTCAGTCTTCATGTCACAGCATTCATATACTCAAAACAGATGAGGAACAGCATGTTACTCCAAGCTCAGAACAACTCAGTTTTCTTGCAGTTAAGTAAGTAGTTTCATCATCAATGTGGTTCATCTGTGCAAAGACAAAGCTAAAGTCTTCAGCCTGCCTCAAGGACAGATCTCTTGATCCTTCTTGCTCAACAACTGCCAATCCCTGCTAGGTGAGCCAAGTAAGAAAGTATAATGGGATATCCAATGGAGGACAAGGATATTAATACAAAACAGCTCATCTGTTAGGTACCTTCTGAAGAGTTTCCAATTCTTCTAGTGTAGATGTGTGTAAGATGCTTGAAAAAGTGGTAGCAGAGTGCTAAAACCAGAAGCCCTTAAAAGATTAGGAGACAGCCCCATTATTTCAGTATCCTATAAAATTACCAATGCTAACAGCCAAAGAAATGCTGGAGCTGGAATTGAGCAACCAATGAGTACTCTCACATAAGCAGCCATGACATAAAATCATGCAGTAAAAAGACAGGCTGTCCTGCCTACAAAATTTGACTTGGTGAGGTAACAACACAACTGAATAACAACTTGCAGTGTTTCTTTAAAACTGCCTTGGCTGGAGGATGGACAAACGTGACAGAAAATTTTAACAGAGTACTGGCGATCTAGAAAACTGTGGCTGTCAAGTGAACTTAAATCTGTACCAGAAAACATTTTCAAAGCCATAATAATGAGTCAAATCAGTGGATAAATAAATATGACATGTTAACTAATATCTATGGGGTTGGTGTGAAAAGGAAGAAGCCAATCCCTTTTCAGTGGTGACCAGTCAAGGAAGGTTTAATCTAGAATATAAGGAGTTCCTCCTCAACATGAGGAGAAACTTCTTTACTGTGAGGTTGACAGACAATTGGAACAAGCTGCCCAGAGAAGTTACAGAGTCTCCTTCTCTGAAGACTTTCAAAACTAACCTGGATGAGTTCCTGTGTGGCCTGCCCTAGGTTATCCTGCTTTGGCAGGGGGGTTGAACTAGATGACCTCTAGAGGTCCCTTCTAACCCCTAACATTCTATGATTCTACAATAAGACTGTTGCTATAAGCCCACCAGATACCTGAATCAAATGAAAAAATGTGGACAACAGAGCTGTGTGTAGTATAACCTACCTGGATGTTACATTGGCCTGTAGCTGGTTAAGAAGATTACTAGCTAAAGGTACTACTGGATTAGAAGAAGGTGCCAAGGAATAAAGGGTTGTTAGAAGACAGGAATAGACAGTAGGAATGAAAGGAGTGGATTCCTAAAGGAATCTACTTGGTGATTACCATTAAAGATATTCATACACGGTGTAGAAAACAGGGTCATTCCTGATGTTTGCTGATTATACTAATTCATTTGAGGTAGCAAAGACTAGGATTACTGAACAGAGAAGCAGAATTAAAGAATTTTAATGTACATAATAATGGGTTTTGAACTGGTTACCACCAGATCTGTTTACCATTTAAGAAATGGTACAATAGATTAAAATTCAACCAGAGACATGTAAATTGGAGGAAGGACAGAGTAAAGGTCTATGGAATAATGACCTGAAAGGGAAAGATTAGTAGGAAACAGTTTTTCATGCAATGCAAGATTAATTCATGGAATTCTCTTCCACAAGACGCTGCAGATACTAAACTGTACAAGAACTCACAGGCAGAACAGACAACTTCATGAAATCAGAATTTTCTAAGACCACAGAAACTACCTCCAGCTGAAGGTCTTGACTAATACAAGGTAGGAGGTGAAGAGAGTCAGGTGGTACATAACATGTATTTGTCGTCTTATGCTCTCTCCCAGGCATCAACCTCTGGCTGTTGTGGAAAGCAGAAAATTGGGCTGGACTGAGCTTGGCTCTGACCCAGCATGGTCCCTCTTATGCCTTCTCAAATACAAGAACTGGGGAAGGAGATTCAAGAAGAGAAAGAGATAACGCTTTTTCATGCTATACACCATTAGCTGCAGAACCACTTGCTGCAAGAAGCTGTGGCTGCTAAAAGCTTTAAAAGTATTTCTAAGTTATATATTTTTGCAAGAGAAAAAAATCATCAAGGAAATACCTACCAAGCCAGAGTAAATACACAAAGATGACCTATGGATAGGGAATGCCCTATGTTGCAAAATGGAGAAGGGCAAAAGGATATATCAGTGAGATTTCTTTTCATGCTTCTAGTAGCCTTCACTGGTCATCCTCTACTGGTCACAATGGGATACAGGACAATGAGCAATATCAGTTGCCCCAGCTTATCCTCACTAGCACAGTTATGTACTCATGCCAAAGAAAATAAACCAAGAATTAAACTTGGAGAAAATATTCCAAGGTTCTTCAGACTAATTAACACCCAATGCGATGCTGATGGTAACTGCAGTATCCCTTTGCTGTGGCACAGCAGGGGCACCACCTCTGACAGAGAAAAAGAGAATGGGATTGCCAACTCAGAACTTCAGTTGGATGAACCAGAAAGCTCAGCTTTCAAAACCCTAGAATGACAAAATCAAATACAGAAATCTGAGAAAATATTTACTTTCAAAGAAAAGACATTTGGCAAAATAGTGATTTTCACCAGCGACAGAACAGTAAGTTTACATACAGTTTTCACATGCAAACTGATAATCATTATCTGCTCCTTTAGTCATCAAGACAAAACACATAGCTGGGCAGGGGGAGGATCCACTTCTTAGATTTTGGTAGAAAAATTGTCAGAAAGTAGCTCAAATAACTACTCTTGTGAGAACCCAGTGTGCACTTTGCTTGGCTAAGGAAAGGCGAATGAAGCACGCTTCTAGAAAATCATAGTCCCTTTACAAGTTTCTGGCAGCAAGTATCAGTCCAAAGTAAAAAGAGTCAAAGGGGGCTGTTCACATTAAAGGTCAACAAGTCTACAGGTCAAAAAGACAGAGGAGCCTTTAATTTCTGGTTTTTGCTTTTGCTGCTACACCTCTCAACCCTGGTACAAAAGTTAGGCTCTTTCTTTCATGACTACTGTTACCCTGCCCTGCAGTGCTGAATTTTGCATGCTGTATGAGTACAGAGCCAACTGCACTCAAGACAACTGTGGTGGAACTTTGAAGATTTTTACCGTACAACTGTTCCACAGGAGAAGGCAATACCAAGGATGAAGCCAATCCAGAAAGCCTGCCCATTAAAAGCATGCAGAAAGTTTGGTAAAGACAAGCTGGTGGTGTCATCACAGAAGAAAAGCTATTTTAACTGTTGCCAGAAAAATCTAATAAATGGGAATTTACTGTCAATGCAGTATGTCTGAAACTACATACTGAACAGGTCCATGAGTTAGTATTTTCATGGAATAATTTATCTCTGTTATGGTCAGACTTTCCTTCCTTATTTCTCATGACAATGAAGGGGAAAAAATTTCACAACACAGAGTTTAACTCAAACCACCTTCTTTATACACTCTTAATTTGGGGAGAGAAGGCTATTTATTTTATATACATTTTAATATAGTTATATATATATATACATATACACACACATATATAATTAACTAACATTGAATCAACAAACTGAGCAACTGCATTTCTTCTTAACTCTTTTAAGAAGCAGCTGCCAAAGTGAAAGACAGAATTGGTCCAGTCTTCTCATACTTCAACCAGTTCTGGTGACAGGCCCAAAAGAAGAAAACTAAAAGCTAATCCTCTGAATGAGAGAGATGCTTGTAACAGTATCAACTGCATGACATTTAAAAAAATATATGACCTGTTTATAATGCCCTAATCAATGTCTCTTTGTCTATCCTTTTTGTTCTTAAACTAGAAGCACTAGTCTGCCTGATTGAGGGCATGAAATCAATTAAATAATTTCCAATATTTTTCTGTCCCTTTATGACTCCTTAGCATCCACTCAAATTTCACAGAAGAAATATGTGTGCATTTCACAGTGTAACTTTTTCAATATCATCAGACTCAACAACATCCAGTCCTTTGCCTAAAGTCTTCTAAAAATAAAGTGGAAAAAATAGTCAGTACATTTGAGTAATGAGTAACAGGTGGTTCTCAGTTTGTTCCTCATTCCCTCCCTATACATGACCCAGAGATCAAGGCAACCTTGTTCACCTATCCACTTTGCCCATACTCATCCCCCTTGAGCTTGCCCACCCTCCCCTAATGACTAGTCATGGATTTCAGTGGCATTTTCCATCCTTCCAGAAAGCCACGCCAAATTTTTGAGGCATTTGCAAAGCCCAGTTCACAGTGGTTCCAGACAGCAGTGAGGTGTTTCTTCCAAGACTTTCAGCAGGCCATCAAGGAAGATGGGAAGAACACTTCCTTTCTCTAGAGAGTGCCTTTACTACACCCTAACCCTACAATCATCCTTTCTTTTCTGACATCCGGCGGAGTCAGTGTCTTAGGTGACCCATAGTACATACCCACATAGTGAAGGGATGAGCTAGGAGACTTTGTTGACAGCAGGACCACAAAGCCATAAGTAAACGTCTGCTTTTGCAATTATACTACCCAAAATAAATACATTTTATGAGATCCTGCAAGGTCAAGAGAAAAGGCACTGCCAACACGCACAAACAGACAGTGGAATTTCACAAAAAAATTAGGTTTTTTTCCTAAGAATCCATTCTGCTGGGAAAGCAGCCTTTTCCATTGATGGACTGAATCTTGTGTTTTGTGATACTTAAATGAATTACTGCTTTGACATGCTACATTTGGCCAGAAAGTCAAATCCCAGAACAGTGAATCTCACCACTGAACTTTGGCGGGCCCAAGACAATGAAACCCAGCTGAGGAAATGTGATCACATTGACATATGCTATCTGATTTATTAAATGTGACCCAGATCTTGCTGTGTCTGGGAAAAAGAGAAATCTCGTTCAAATGGTATCAGTGCTCTTTCTTTTACAATATCAGATCTGCCAAAGGAAAAAGGAGGGAAGAATTGATCCCAGCAAAGAAACAGCTTTGAAGAAGCTACTCCAGTGTGTTAAGTACAGTATTTTGAATCAAGTCACAGCACCTCTGAATCAAAGCTGCAGGAAAAAAGACAACAGTATAGTGACCTAAATGAAGAATATAACCTGGCATTGGTTCCTGAACACGTTATTTGGGAGCACATTTGGGTGTTCACACAAGAAACCAGGAACTTAAACCATAAACTTAGGGGTGTATAGCACTATGTTGTTCACTCCTCTAACCACGGAGTGAACTTCTGGCTATTCTGAGTGGAAGACTTCTGCTCAGCCTTCACCAGACATGCTGGTTTGGATGTGAAATTTTCCTGCTGGCAAAAACATAATTGGAACAAATGTGCTTCCACAAAAGGCATTCGTTTCCACAAATCAATGTCTTCCAACAAGAAACAATTTGCTGAAAAGTTTTTGATCAGCTCTTCTGACAAATTGGTTGATTTAGTGTCAGGGAGTATTTCTCAAAAATGATTAAGGTTAAGTAGTCCTAACTGTTCTGGAGTCTCACTTTGTTACATTCCACATTCAAACACACACTGAAACCACAGATCTGTGAAAGCAATCCTGCTGAGATGTTCATTCCTATCTTGGCCTGCAGGTCTGATCTAAATTATACTCTGAAACTTTTGGAATTTGTTGTAAATTTCATTTGCACTTCTGGGAATTAATAAACACAGACCATGATTTATGGCACTGTGGGTTTTGTAAACTGGTGCTGAATGAATGAGGTGTATCTCTAGCTGATGTTCACTGATGATAGGCAGCTATGAAGACTTCTTTGTAAAGGTCTTTTATCCAAAAGCATATTTACCAAAAATCACCATGTTTTTTATTTCTGAGATACATAAGAACACTGAATTGAAGGTCGGCTTGGAAGGAATTTGAGATGGAACCAGCAAATGGAATGGCAGAACACTTTGAGACGATTAAAGGCAGCCTAAGTTCAGTTTTCCCAACTACGACTAGAAAAAGTCTAACAGGATCTCTGCCTGGTTTTGCAATACACTCAGCAATTACAAGTTTATCTATATACTTCAAATAAAATTAGTTTTTTGTGCTCATAGACTAATATTTCTGTATTATCCAGCTTTTCAAAGGTCTTCTCTTCCACCTGTGTGGTTCTAAGCTCCTACCAGGGATGGGAAAGCAAGGAAGAAAGAACAATTAAGGGCCTTATTAAATCAGATCCAATACTGTCCTCTTCTCATACCACATTTCCCATAGGCTTAGTGGTAATTTTGGAGGTGGAAATTCTTCAGAACATAATCTCTGTTGGGAGGGAAGGGGAAGAGCAAGTAGCTGAAGAACATAAGAAGGCTATTTACAGTTTGCTTGTTCTAAATACAGCATGTGCTGATCAGAGGTTCATTTGTTTAAATGTAAGTAAAGATGTTTGAATTTATACTACCAAAACACAGCCTTCCACAAGAGAGGCAGAGAGGGGATTATTATACATCCTTCCACTCTTTGCTGTGCCCTCACTTCTGCCCAATGTTCAGTACCTATTACTGTGAACTGTTTGGTGGATCCTTTGAGTCCACCTTTCATGCTGCTTCAGAAAAGTGTCAAAATTCTGGCCACAATTTTTCTTTATATCTAGTTTTTTCACTATTGTTGTATTCTACTTCAACAAAAGGAAAATAAGAACTAGCAGTGTAATCTTGTTCTGCAATGATCTGTGCCTTACCACAGACTCCTGATGAGGTATTTCTGGCTGGTCCACATGCCTTTTTTTACTGTGACCTTTGTGCCTGTCAATGTACCACTGCAAGACAAAGGACTCTAGGACAGGGCTCTTTTGATATGGCTCTGGCCCATGGAAGTGGCACAAAATTGTCAATCATCCAGCAGTGTTTGAAAGGCCAAGCCATGGACCCAAACAATCACGAGTATGCCCCTTCACACAACAGCTTCACACATAGCATTTTATCAGCTAATAAAATGCTTTGGTACGTAAGCCATTTCAGAAGCTTGTTCTTATTAACATGTTTTATAAAGTTTCTAAAATACACCATTTCTTACAGAGAACATACATTTATTAGGAATAACTCCATACCTGAAAGACAGCAAATCCTGTTCCCTTTGCTGACACTGTGATTGTCATTGGTTGTGCAGGAGCAATCTGAAAGACAGGTGAGTAAAACAGTGTTTTCAAAGTACTTTCAGTCAGCAGACTTTACAGAGGTATTCTTTGGTTTCTGCAGTACCTCCTTGCTCTGAAGCAGAAAACGGTTTTGAGTATCAATTGAAAATGTTTCTGGTGTTTCCAAAGAAGGTCCTGTCACTGTTACATCCATTTCTGTTTGGCTTGCAGTCGTGAGAGTTGCAAATAAACTCAGGGCTTGCAGAGCCACCACTGTGTCCTGTTGAGAGAAATAAATCCTTCTGTATTAACAAAGAAGCCTGCACAGTGAACTATCTGTTTGTAATCCATGCCATGACTGTGCATTAAATATCCTGTCCTGTACAGGAGTTATTCAGGGTACCTTGATCTATTTATCTGATTTATCTTATAGGCTGAAGGACCTATAAAAATTTTATTGGAGAATCTAATATTAATCATCAGGAAGCAGAAATACACCTGCCCTTATCTAAGTCATGGAAAAC
Source organism: Florisuga fusca (assembly GCA_038090715.1). Taxonomy (NCBI): domain Eukaryota; kingdom Metazoa; phylum Chordata; class Aves; order Apodiformes; family Trochilidae; genus Florisuga; species Florisuga fusca. The sequence continues at coordinate 69,161,288 of JAAWXA010000001.1, forward strand.
AAGGAATACTTTGAAACACCTTTTCCAAGTCTTTACAGTTACATTTCTTGCTCTAAATTCAGACAGAATTCAAGATTAGGTATTAGGAAGAAATTCTTTAGTGTGAGGGTTTTGAGACACTGGCACAGGTTGCCCAAGGAAGTTGTGGATGTCCCCTCCCTAGAAGTGTTCAAGGCCAGGCTGGAGGGGGCTTTGAGCAACCTGGTCTGCTGGAAACTATCCCTGCCCATAGCAGGGTGGCTGTAACTAGATGATTAAGGTCTCTTCCAACCCAAACCATTCTATGATTCCATGTTGAGAAATACTATCTTCTATTGCTGAAGATTAATTCTGAGCTCTTTCACACAGAATCAGATTCATGGCATGATTTGGGTTGGAAAGGACCTCTAAAGGTCATCTACTCCAACCTTCCCGAGGTAAGCAGGGACATCCTTTACTCCTAGGCTCAAACTACACTCAGAAACACGTGAAAAAGAAGAGGGCAAACAGCCACCTGCAGAGCAAATAAGCATTTCACTTGGCATGCTCTATATCAGAATGCATAACCAAGGCTTTTCACCAGGAAACATTCACAGCTGAACTGTGAGGTGCAGAGCTCAGTGTGAAAATGCTGTATTGCACACACAATCTGAAAAGTTATGGAATACTGTCTCAAGACAGACTCAAAGCCCCCTCTCGCCCAGCAATACAGGCTTTGCAGAATTTCCTACTCTTCCCTGTCATTTAGATCTACATTAATAGGTATGCTTTTTTTTTTCTTTGTATGAATCACATTCCTGTATATATAAATTATGCAAATTGTAATCCTAAACATTAAAAGCATTATAAAGTAAGATACCCCAATTGCAAATTCATATCACATATACAAATTGCAATGAGTTATCATACCCAGACTTACAAAATGTAACACACGCAACTGATTACTTTGTTTCTTGTGGTTTAACAATATATTGTTTCTATTATAATAAAATGGTGGAAGAAAATCCTCAGAGCATTTTTTTTAAGCAATCGTAGAAGTTAACAAAAAGTATGGGGTCATTTCTACAAATGAAAAAAAGGCATCTAGAGGGACACTGGAGTAATTTTGCAAATCAAAATAGTTCAGACTATGGAAGATTAAATTAATTTCTTCACCCACAGGGGTAAATGGTAGACTGCTGGACCTTCAAACTTCCAAGCAAAAATAGTTTCTGGAGAGCAGAGAAAAGCTTTTTCAACTCATTCAGTGCTTCAATCAGCCTTTTCAAACAATAAGCAAGAATTAACACATCAGCAAAACACTAGAACCTCAGGGGAACACGTCTGGTTCTTAAATTGCGTTTTGTTAGTAGAACTAATTTCTCTCAGATTAATACCAACAAACATTTGAAAATAATGGATAGCCAGTACAGCCTGGTACCAAGCAGTATGATGGAATGTGACATTTTCCTGTGACCAGCATTTGTAGTTAATTTAAGTTAGTTTAAACTAATGCAATCCAAATTACTATATAAATTTTCTGGATGCCAGCACAGCTTACAAGATATGGTTTCAATAACATGGAAACCTCCTGGAGACAATGAAGAGCTTCCAAATTTCATGGCCCATCAAAAATCTATGTAATAATGAGGACAAAGTACATTATTAAGATCAGCTGCCAACAGAGGCACTAGGTTAGACCAAAACCTACTCCCCTTTTTTTCAGGAGTTTGAAGACCCACATATGGAAATAATAGAAAGAGGTTTCTCTCACGGGAAAGAAAGTAAGCACAAATACTTATTATACTTGCTTGGAAAATCTGATTGATTTTTTTTTTTCCATAGGCATCACTTCTTATTTTAAGATCTTTTGTCATTAAGATTATATATAATCAAGGTGACACTCTAATTCTACTCTTGATTATACTTGCCAAATTACTAAAATTTAAAGTCCAGGTTTAAGATGCCAATATCACAAAGAATTCAAGCTTGCATGTAAACAAGGCTACTACAGAAAAACAAAATTTAAGAATTACGTAAAAAAACAAAAGGTCCCTTTTTTCTTTTCTTTTTTTGTTATATACAAGTCCTCATATAGAAAGCGTAAGAAAGATCCTTTAGACAATATATTACCTGAGTAGACGAAAATCCTCCAAGATGATTTCTTTGATGACTTAACCATTTCATAATAGGGATCCCCTCTGCTAATCTGTCTTGATGGAAGTGTGAGAGCAGAGCATACGCTGCAAGTTCAATATCCATGGACCGTGGCTGCCATGAATCAGAAATTTCAGAAGCAGGTGTTATCCAGAATCGAAATTCTCCTGCAAAAGGAACAAATGATAACTTCAGATCCACAGACTGCAGTCTTTGGACTTCTGGGAAAGGCTTAAAGGAAACCTCTTAATTAATGTTTACACATAGGATCTAATAAGGTTCTTTAAAATTGTGCTAATGTTTAGACACATGTCCTGTAAAGGACTAAGTGAAGCACTTCCTCAGCGGTGGCTGAATCTAGATAGAGAAAAAACCTGGAGTCCAAATAGTCCCATTAACTTCAGAGAACTTTACATTGATTCTTCTGTTGTCAGTCTTGAAGTGCTCATGTAAAGGAGCTCTTGTGAAAAAATAACCTTGTGACTCTGATGCTCCTTTCTCTTCAGGACTAGGAAAGGTTCCGTAGGCACCAAGATTTCTCACTAAGCTCATTCTTGAGTGACGCTTTCCAAAAAAGTGATTTCCTCCCTTCCCAAAAGTGACTGAAAGATCCTTACTGAAAATGCAGCAGACTTTAGTACTGTCTTACACAAAGTCCAGTCCTTCAACTCTTCAGTCCAATACTGATTTTAAATAACTATCCCCCAGACCCACCTGATCTATCCAAACCACTTTTGAAGGGCTAATTTCATCCATCTCTCTTTAACCAGGCTGATCTCACAAGTGCACATAACAGAGAAAAACTGACAAGGAAAGTTCTTCAAGAGCACCATGGTATTCCTATCAGGAACATGGTAGCTGAGACTGAAAGGCCTAGCTTGGTTGTGAATTGTCATTCATTTATGGACACTCTTCTTTTAGGCTGTCTTGAAAGTTCTTAGATAATTCTCCATATCATACTCAAAACAGATCCTGGATTCAGAAGAAATATTCTTTCATGTCTAATTACATATGCAGCTGTAGATACATGACAGGTATTTTAAAATTTGACAAAAATCCATCTATATTACTGTTCAAGATAGCTGTGCAATACCTTGGTGTTCTGCTCTCTGGTTCAGTATATTCAGTGCTTCCTTTGCTTTTGTACTTTTTGCCCAGGACAATGCATAGGTCACAAGTGCCAAAGTGTAATTATCTGAAATGCCTTCTTCTAATTTATCTTCTAGAAAGTTTGTAGCACTCTTGATAACATAAGCATGCTGGAAATAAAGATCATATTGAAGACTGTAAAGTGAATAAAACATATCTTGAAATATTATAATTTAAAAGAAACATTTGTACAGAAACAGAAACATTAATATCACCAAACAACAACCATAAAATACTGAAAATTTCTTTCAGAGTCACAGGCACGAACCTCAAAGGAAAGCCTTTTTGATCTGGCATTGTCTTTTATGAATATGAGTAATCTCAATGAAATCAATTGGAATGACCTAACATCTCTAAAGATAGTTCCCCCTATAAATTCCTTCGCAATTTCTTGGACTACAGCCATGACAATATTCTTGCTAAAAGCAACTGCCTTTAGATTTTGAAAAAGTACATAAAATTGAAGGCCCTAGCAACACAACATATTGTCTTGGACAGATAAGTACAGAAAAGTTTAACAAAATCAGTTTAAATTTTGTCTCTGCTCAGATGTCCCCATTAAACTGCCAAGTGTTTGCCAGGAAGGATGACAATTTATTAAGTCCTGAAAAAAATATGAATTCTATTTATGAATTTCAGTACCTGTTTATCTGTGAACCCTAGGAGGGACGATATGATGTAAGCTGTGAGAGCAACCGGATTATTGGTGCCTCCTTGAAGATCACTGTGTAGCACTTTCCCAGGCTCGTGGAATTCTCCATTTAACTTCTGATGCCGAACAATCCATTTAGCTGTATCCATGAGTACATCTTGGTCAATATCTATGAATGGACGAGCTTGAAGGAAACATCTTAAAACAAAAGCTGATAACCTTGGAGAAAAAGTTAATAAAACATTAGCAAAGTATTGCATTTTCTTCTGTTGAAGATGATGCAAGAATACTGTCTTGCATAAGGTATTCTACACAGACCTCCCAAGCACAGAGGAGAATGCACACCTCACCCAGACAAGCAAGTAGACTATGTTTAATTTTAATATTATCCCTTTGGCAGCTGCTCTGTTTCAAAAACAAATAAAGTACAGACTCAGAGTCTGCTACCACATGTGTATCTTTATTCAAATGTTGCTCTCCTGCCTTTTGCTTCTAGGCTAAAGTGGCAAAAATCACAGTTTACAAAGTAATGCCGTTACGAGTGTGATGATAATTATCACAATTTTCCCTATACTGATGTCACTGAAATGTGCTTTGGTTTGGTATTCACTTATAGTCCCAAATTCTGCTTTGACTCCCTTCTTCACCATAACTACATTCATGGAACCTGTCACCACACTATTAAAGTACCAGAGTTTCCAGTACTGAGAAATTATTTTCACTTTCCAGTCCATCAGTACTGTTTAAGGCAAGTCCTGTTGATGTCAATAAAAGATGCTGCTTGACGCCAGAAGGAGTGACTCAGTCAGTGACACAGAAACTGGGATGGTTAAAATCAGCAAAGTGTACTGAAATACATACATATATTGAAACGAACTGAACCTGGATTAGCTGAATAAAATGCTGGACCTTGTCACTGGTACCTTTATAGTTTCCACTGCTATGCTCACCATACTTCTCAGGGTGAAATTCAGCACTGAAAAGGCTTTTTCATTTGTATTTACTGTTTCAAAAAAGAGCAAGTATAAGGACGTATGTAAGACAGATTTTTACTACCACTTCTGTTCACCCCCTAGGAAAGGCCTCAGGCAGTCTTTGGCCTCCAGGATTGACAGAACTGAAAATCTGCTTGAAGCATTGGTGATGACAGAGCCCTAAATGGTTTCAGTCAAGTGCAAGAATAAGTCATTGAATTATTGTTCTTCTTTTCTTTGAGAAAAGCAACAGAAAAACTTTCAGACCAATCTAGTCCTCTGGCTAAAATAATTCATTATTCATCTTTTGCAATATTAGGAAACCCTGCCCTGGTAATGACAATGATAGCATGTTATCCAGCACAATGACCTTAGAGTTGGCCTTAACACCTAATGAAAACCAGAGAGAAGGTGAATACAGCTGGAAATTTTTACCAGCCTCACAAAAAATGTAGTCGCAGGGAAAATACCTAAAATACTCAAATTCCACAGTGAATCTGGCAGAATCACTTACCATGTGCTCCCAGAGGGATCTTCATTTCCAAAGGCACTAAAAGAGCCATCATCCCTCTGGAAAAGCAGCTCTCTCTGGTAGCCTGAAGTGGAAAAGCAGAGACAGGTATTGAGCACATTCCTCTCATGCAGGTTCCAGCACAAAGTTTCTGCTGATGTGAAGCGAGGCACTTTTTAAGGCTGAGAAGGGCAGAGATTGAGCTCATATTCTATCTCCCAAACATGGAGGAACACACAAAAGCACTCAGAAGATGATGAAGAAGTTGGCTTCAATAACACAAAGGATCCACAAAAGCAGACTCAAAGCTCCTGCTCCTCTGCCACCCAAACACAGGAGTGCAGTGCAGAGACACTCACACATAACCCGGTGGTTCGAGGAGCACAGCAGCAGCAGCTCTAGTTCAGTGCTCTGTTCATTTTGGGGAGCTGGTGTTGTTTGCCTATGGAAATGCTCTGTTTTTCCAGCAGAACGGCAGGACAAGCAAAAATATTTTCCACGTGGAAGGGTAAGGGTACAGCAAAGCTAGAAACGCTGTTCAAAAGCAGACACTTTCAGGAGGAACTTGCTTTTGCCAGTTCAAAAGGATTAGCTATCAGGAAAAGTGTGCTGGAAGAGGCTGTTCTGAAAATAGTGGAAATTTTTAAAACCTGAAGATCTTGGTATCCTAAGAATCCATTTAGAATACACCCAGAGATTTTTCAGTATCCAGAACCAGTGCATCTTTCTCCTGACTGCTGAACACCTATAACAAGAGGGCCCCAAGGTCCTAGCTGCTCATGACCATCAGCAGCATCCTCACTAAATCACTGACTTCAGTGCAGAACCTATGTTAGAAATCAAGACATGACATTATACTCACTGTAGATTCTGGCATCTAAAGCCATTTGTGCCTCCTGATTGTGCCTCAAGATTGTGGCCATCTTGATTGCCATTTGTGTCTCCAGATCAATGATCATATCTATTTATAGCATTTCAGAAGATACCTTTTCTTCTTTTGTGTCCACCTTGGCTTTTCCTTGGCTTTACTATTTAGGCTGTTGTAACTGAGGGAGTATATTTATTACTCTAATCCCTGACAGATAAAGACACCATATCAAACCATCCAGGCGGAAAGAAAATCCTCAGACAACCATCATTAAGTCCTACACAAACAAATGAATTTATAAATATACCCCATGAGGTGCATCCAATACAATCATTCCCCTGCAAAATGTTTCTTGCTCTCAATGATAAATGGTTAAATCACTTACTTATGTACTAGCCTGAATACATAGTGAGTGAGCCAAAGACTTAATTACTGAGGAACAAATGGCCCACTCCCTCAACCTAAGTAAGTGTCAGATGAAATCCTAGACAAAGTATCTCTCTTTAAGAGATAAAGATGTGAAGCTCAACTGCTACCTTACACCACTACACCTTCCCATATAAACTCTTACCCCTATAACACTAGGTTTAGTTTTCATCGCTTTTTAAGAGTTTGAAAGTACAATTCCCACTTAAAGAGAGAGGGGTTTATTTATTTTGTTTGTTTATTTTTTTATTTAGCAAGAGAGTTGTTAGTTACATGATTGAAACTGGTGAATCTTTGCCATACGAGCACATCTGTCATCTCAGTATATCATCTTACGGAGTTAAGCCCTCTTGAGTTGGAGAAAAAAAAAAGAAATAAGTGGCATTTCACACCAAGTCACTGTCAAAAGACTAAGCCTCTTCAGAACTAACTGACCATAAGGCCTGAAAGCTGAGGTCTTTTTCCTTGGAGAACCAGCAATATACAGCAGTAAGTATAATTACCAGCCCAGGAGTAGCGTAAAAAGCACTAAACCAGGACACCCTGCTTAACAAGCACTGCTAAGCAGCTTTTAGACAGGAACAAATTTATCTCAGAATTTTTTAAGATTGGGAGGGATCAGAAAGATGAACAGAACCAGAAGGAGGCCAGAGCAATCACTCAGCTATTTCCTACAGTCTGCTTGCTTTCTTCTCAATGCCAACCCCATTGCAGTCACGCAAAAGTCTTCAAGCATGAGCGTATCTAACATGGGAGAACCTGGAGAGCCTCCTGGAACAGAAGACCTGGGGCTGTGAACCACCACATTCATTCCAATGGACACTCAACCAGACGTGAAAAATGATACTTCAAATGTCAACACACCCAAGTGGAAAGACAAGGGAAAGAAGGATCCCATTATAAAGATGTACATGAGTACTCCCTGAGGACTGGCTGGAACCCAAGAGATGTAGCCTGAGCGAGGCAAAAAGAAGAGTGCCTCGGGATGGAAAGGACTTCAGAAATATGTGAAAGACTAAAGGGTCTCACATTTCAAACAGCTTGGAAAAGCTGCTCAAAGACGTTGCTTGCTTTACGTTTCGGACCAAAGTTTTCAGACCTACCAGGATTTTTTTTTTTATTTCTGAAGAGGTGATTGCAAGATGGGATCTGTCATTCACACAACTGAAGAAATTTTTTAAGAAGCACATTCTATTCTGTTTTGCCTTCATTCTAGGTAAATAAAAACTGCTAAAGGAACGTTCACTTTTTCAAATATTTAGTAAATTCTGATGTGAATTAAAATCTGTTAAAAGTCTGTTTTAAATTAAACTCCATCACAACTCTTTCAAAAACTGCCTTTATAAAAGTCCCATTTGAAATTAAAGATAACTTTTAAGATTACACTTTAAAAAAATCCGAGCAAAACTGAAATCAACCATTTAAGTTTAAAAAAGATTTGTTTTTAAGATTATAGTTCTTTTCTGTATTAAGGTTACAAGAATTTCTGTGTACTTACTGCTTTGGCTACTACAATGTTAAAAACATGTAAATTCAAAACACCAGAAGTATATGAAATAACACCATGTTTCATACATAGTGACATTTGACCCTATAATTTTCATGGGCTTTCACTGGCTAAATCTGTTACTGGAAAGCTCAGACTACAAATAGTGGTAAATTGCTTACAAAATTCAGAGTAGTGAATTCAGTGTATGTGTTTACATAACACATCTATTTCCCTTTCCCCTCACTTTTCAGCTAAATCATATAATCGAAAGGGTGTAAAAAATCATCGAACTGCTTTTGACATAAAACTGGAATCTTAATGAAAGGAAAATTTATTTTGAGCTGTGCCTTTTCCAAGGGAAATGTCAACAACTTTAAAAAAATATATCACACACCAAAAAGAAATAAATTAAAGACTTAAATAGAGTAAACAAAATGTGAAAATATCATGGTGCCTTAGTAAGGGTGCAGCTCACTTGAGGATGGTCTCATTCCTCTCTCTGAACCAGGCTTCCAGCATGGAGACTGATGTGCTGAGCATGGCACATCACAGTTAGACTCTGCCTGATCCAAAAGGCACAGAGGAGCATAATGCAAGTATGTTCTGTACACTTTGTGATGCCCTTGAGTGTCTCCCAATTCAAACCCAATTTTCTCCCAATTTTCCAAGTAAAATTTTCAAGCGTTTGATTTCCAGCACAGACTTCATCTCTCACAATGGTTGTGAGGGCAAAAGCCAGGCAACAGAGCAAATGACAGTCATTGAGCTCTTCAAGGTCATGATAGGATGAGGATGGTTGTCACTGAAGGCAGACAGGCATGTGGGGTGAATATGACTCACACTTCCCACTAATTTTCAACTTCTGCGCCTCAAGAAGAGGTCAAAAAATGTTTGTTCACACATGATTTCATCAAAGAAGATTTAACAGCCACCAAGGAAAACCATATAAATTGTCTTCTAAAGCACAGTTTTCCTCTGAAAATTAATAAAAGTTTGCTCTGCAATTCTGTCAGCCCAGAAGAAGGAAGAAAAGAAAGAGGGACACAGGCTTTTTTTGACAAGCAGTATTTCAAAAATCAGATGCAGAGTCACAGGTATCTTTTACTAGTGAGAGTTGTTAAAAATCTTAACATATTTCTTTTAAGAATACAGACCTTTTCTCATGAATGACAGAGCTTTTGATTTAATATCCTCTCTCAGCTGCCTGGTTTTCGTCAGGTATTGCAGAATATAAACATTTGGAGCAAAATTGATCATATTCTGTTCACCACAGCCATAAGGCATCTTAATCAATGATGACAAACCACTGATAGAAGGCCCAAGTAAATCACCTGAAAGACAAATTTTAAAGACAATAAATTAAGGCCTATTGCAAATATCTGACACGTAAAAGGTAATATAATCTAAACTGGGAGAAAATATGATATATTGGGAACTTCTGTACTAAATATCACTAATCAGGCAGAAAACTCCATTAAAGATGCATTCATCTTCTGATGGGCTTTGTGTCCACTGACCCCACTGTTGTGTCCACTTTTGTTCCCACGAGGAACAACAATCAGTCAGGTTGTAGGTTATTCTGCAGACAAGCAGAATTAAAATAGGACACCAACAAAATTTGCAGGACCTTCCCTATTAAAATCCAAGTCCCTGTCTTACTTTGAAAAAGGACAGTAAACACCATGTCATAAATGAAACAAATGAAAGGAATAACACATTCCCATCTATGAAGTCTTCCTATGCTTATTCCAATGCATGATGATAACTGATTTTGATTTAATGACTTAAAGTATTAACATACCAATTAAATAAAAAATAATGCAGCTCCCTAAAAAAACTATAAAGTCACAGCCATACTGGACGGAATCTTGAAAGGGTCCTTCAGAAAGGACTCTGAGAAAAGTTCTGCAAATCCTGCTAGGGTAGCTCAGGTTGTTACTCACCAGCATCCCTCCCCTGTTTGACAGTCTACAACTAATTACTACTGACTGGCAACTGCTCTGGTCTTCTGCAGAAGATGCCAGCAGATGGATTATGGACACATATATACTGAGTTCAACAAAATCCCAGCAGTCAAGAAGCTATTTAAATTAAAAAATAAAATTAAAAAATCATAGCCATCCAGCAGAGAATAAAAATGGAAACAGAAAAATATAATTCTTACCAACAGCAGTGACCTGCACTCTCTCACTGCCACTTACAACATCTGATGGAAAAGTGAAATCCAAAGTTTTTGTCACTGCTTGTGGTTTATTCCCAGTTAAATCCAAAAGAACTGTCTGAGAATATGTCTGTTCCAGCCCTTCAGCCTGTCAAAATAAAGACAGGATTACTGAAATCTTCAACAGTGTGTTGCTTTTAGGAGTGACATTGAGTGCTTGCTGTACTGAGAGAACTAAAACAACTGGGTATTTTGTGCTGCTTGCTAACATATCAAGAACCTGACCTATCAGCCTATCCAAACTGATACAGAAATGTTTTTCTTATAAAGACCTACCCCCACCATTTGCTATCTGAGACCTTCTGGTACAAAAACACACCCACAAAGTCAAGGAGAGCATCACGGTGAGCTCCACGCCGTAAATACAGAGATGCAAAGCCAAGCACATGCCAAGACCAGAGGTGGTACCTTTCATGCTGTCTGCAATCCCACAGCCTGTCATACAAGGAGACCTTAATTTGAAGCTAGGTACAGGACCATAAATGTTTCTTTTCCTCATGCTTGAAAAATCCCTTCAGAAAAATCAACCTCAAAGTGAAGAAAATAAATTAGTTTCTTTCCTCAGCCTAAACATCAGTCCAACAAGCTTTTCTTCTCTTCTGCTCTACAACTGAACTTCAGCAAAAAAAGAGCAGTAAGTGGCTCCACCTGAAGGCAGCTCATAGCCCTGTAGGACAGTGGTCCAAGGAGAGGCTGAGAGAGCTGAGAGTATTCAGCCTGGACAAGAGAAGACTCAGGGGGATCTCATCATGTGCATAAATACTTGAAGGGAGGGTTTAAAGAAGATGGAGCTAGGCTCTTCACAGTGGTACTTAGTAGCAGAAAAGGAGGCAACACACACAAATTCAAACAAAGAGATTTTCTTTCAATCATAAAAAAATACTTTTTTAACTTTGAGGATGTTCAAACACTAGCATAAGATGCCAAGAGACACTGTGAAGTCCACGTCCTTGGAGATACTAAAAAACTGACTGTGCATGTACAGTTCTCAGCATGCTACTGTAGTTGTTCCTGTCCTGAGCAGGAAGGTTGGGATACTCCTGTCCAGCCTCAACCATTCTCTTAATTCTGCAATTTTCAGCATTTATTTTTGGATGATCTGTACAAGTGCCTCCCACCTTCCACTGAAATACTATGTAACATGAACCAGACTTAATGACCAAAGTTAGGCAAGTCTTACCAGTTTCTGGTTTAGCAGAAAGGTGGAGGCTAAATTACAGAAATGTTGATATAAAATAGCTTTGATGTGAAGCCAGTTGTATGTATTGCTTGCTCTTATCCATAATCCACTCTCCAGAGCTATTAAGCTAGCTGTAGCACAAGGGGTTCACTGATGCACAAACATGTTGCACCTTGCTTTCAGGAACATTGGAACACTACCTGCTGTAGAACAGATCTGTGTGTTCATTCCTTGAAAGACATCTAAAGAATTTTAAAGGACAAATTATTTCAAAGTATTTACTTAAAGCTACCCTGATCCAAGACCAACCTTATAGAGCCAGATGCAGACAGGTAAGTTGTTCTGCTGCTTTGCTACACTGCTGTCTATTTTAGGGAAGAATTAATTTCAGGAGCAAGTCAAGCTGCAGACTGTTTACCTTTACTAAAACCTTCTGGATGATAGCATCAGCAGCAGATGATGATATTGCTGTCACTTTGATGGGAATCTCCCCCAGCTGTTTTGGCTTGATTGGGAATTGAAGAGTTACCCCATCTTCACTTGGTACAGATATAGACTGTTGGTTTTCTGTAGCATTTATTTCATTGGATGTTAGAATAATTTCAAAAGCATCATTCATATCCAAGATCACAGTAACCTGTAAAGACAGTAGCATTTGTAACACAAAGTGTTGATTTTGATAAACCACTTTCATAAGCTGCCACCTCATTTGTGTATAGAGAAATAGCTTTTTGGTCCACTGAAAAAAGTTCTTATAAAAGAAACATGTGGCCTCCACCACTGATGAGACACTGCAGTGTCTAGTAACATTCAAGCACAGAGACTGTTACTTTACCTCAGCATCTTCTTTCAAATAATTAAAGATGTTCACTTCCAAAACGAACTGCTCTCCTCTGATTACAGAGTATGGAAGGTTCAGGAAAATGAAGAAAGGTTGGAAAGCTTCCAGCTGCAACATAAAATCAGCAGTGAACCTCTATAATCAGATACCAGTGAGAAAATTACTACATAGCTTGTCTTCTTATCACTTTTAAGTTCAGATGACAGAGTACGCTTACTTATACCCAACAGTCAAAAAAATGTATTAGCACAGAGGTGAAGCAGAAGCCAAAGATGCTTCTGGTCATTAGCACCTTTGTGGGAACTCCAGGGTGGCCACTCAGATGAGAGCTGCCAATAGCTTTGACACAGCAAGCTCCAACAGAAGCACCTGGAGTGGGGCTAAGAGTCTCTCATTTAGCAAGTCTGGAAGCTGTGTTCTGCCCTAACACCCTATTAAAGCAACTGTAAACTGTTTTGACGGTGTAAGGAATGGGTGATTGAGAATCTGTCACTTGCCCTGTCTTCATGTCAATACTGAAATGCATGTTGAAATAGAAAGTAACTCTCCCAAATTCTGTAATTCATCAGCACCTTAGAATGAGGTGTTATTTTTTAAGCAGCGTAAGTTCTTTTGTTATATTTCAAAAAAATACATATTTTTTTCATTAAAAGAAAAACCTCAGTAATATAACAGCAAGAAGTATCTTTTATCTGTAAACAGAGATTTTTGGATGAAATCTTGGCTCTAAGAAGACAGTGGCAAGCTCTCATCAAGCTGAATGGAATCATAATTTTCCTGCCTATGAACATTTGTACAATAAGGATGACTGAAGCATGATATCCTTCATTATTGAAATGTCAACTAAAAATGGTTTTAATTTGTTTTTCATTTAAAAATTCTTTCAAGTTGAGTTTCAGATTCAAAAAACCCTCAAGATTTCTTTCTAGCTGGCAAATATTTCAATGGGGGCTTTAAAAAACTTTGAAATTTCATTTGCTAAAGCTTTCAGTGTAAAAAAAATTCTTTATATATTCAATAATAGAGAAGTTTTGATGGAGAATTATCATTAGTTCTTAGCCAACATTTTCTCTAGGCACCTATTTTCTTTGCCTTTTTTGTTTTACATTTCTCCAAAACTCTTGTGATATTAAACTTACAAGTTTAGTATCACCCTTATGAATATCCTAGTATTTTCCAATAAATTACAATAGGGTAAAATCATTGACAACGTGTAGTAGAAGTCTAATAAAAACAAGATGCAAAGGAGCAAATGACATTAAGCACACAGATGTCACTTATTTATTTCCCTGGTACAGTTTTTATGCATTTCTTTTATTTGCCTTTCTATATGGTACTGATTAACATCTTTCAGCCACATGGAACTCTAAGCACAATCTAAACATCCCAACAAGGCTGAAGTACTGCACAGTGCATGTGACTAATTACAGTTAAAGAAAAATCTCAACATCTGCTCTACTTGCAGCCTTCTCAGATTTGAGGATGAGAGGCCAAGTATATATTTTCATACAGTTTGAATCAGAAAAAACTATTCCGCTTTCTGCCTCATCTCTGCCAAGCCAAGTGAAAGAAATAAGAATGATGATTCCAGTCTCATAGGAGCCTTAGCTGCAAAATCCAGATCAGGCTCCAAATTCTGTGTTGGAGTCATGATCAGGATGTTCAAAGCACATTTTCTCTGTCTGGTAGTAGCAGACAACTATGAAATCTGGACTTAGATCTTGGTTTGGATTCCAAAAGCTGCCCCTACCCAGGAACTGGAAGGCATGGGAACTTCAGTGGGTAAATGGTTGTCTCCAAGCCGTGCTTGAACTAGTCCAGGCATCAGGTTGGAAATCTGTGACCCACTACTGCAGAGTTTCAACCTTTTTCAACCTTAGGCACTAGAGTGGAATTTTCTCATCTAGGAACATAGTTTCTCCAGGATCATTACATCATGATTGAAAGGAGATAACTACTTTCAGAGGATTATTCACTGTATATAAAATACTATCTAAATAAGACTTCAAAAAGTAATTCCTATTTTAAACAGGCTGAATTACTCTCTCAAAGTAGCTGCTTCCATCAATACAGAATGAACCTAGTACAACTGCATTTGTATGCTGGGAATCTCAGCCTAGAGATCTGACCTCAGGAGTCCTGAATTTGGCTTAAATCCTAAACTACTTGAGTACTTGGAAGCATGGAAAGAGCTTCAGGAGGTAAGAACCTGGCAGCAAGAATCATCTCATCCCACTGCTGGCTCTCAGTGTTCACTCTGCTCCTCAAACTAAGTTACCAAAAAGTAGCACTTGTTATTTAGTACAAGACAGGTTTTGACAGATAAATGAAAGCAAGGCTAGAATTTAGCCTCTAAGCAATTCTCCCATCCTCCCTCCTGGGGTTAAGTGTTGAGAGGAGCAACACAGTGGCATGATCTTTCCAGCAGGGACACGGTGCCTCCCAGCCACCTCTTCCCAGCTAGTCTGTGCAAACCTCCCTGCATGCACTCATGCAAAGCCCTCTTTGCAGAGGCACAAAAACCTGGAAATAGGACATCCTCAGGCAGTCATTCCCCTTTCTACATATGAAGATTCTGCAGTGAGCACATTCAAAAAGTGCTCTAACAAAACTACTTCTCTAGCAGAAAGAGACACACACGTGTCTGCGCAATGTCTGAGGTACTTAGATGAGCAGGAAGGGGAGGGCAGACACTCTATCAAATGTTTTCAGTGTTTATGTTTTCTTTATAGTTTGAACACACACAGCCTCTATATCACTTTATTAGTAGACGGAGATGAATGCTGCTCCAGCTATAATACAACTTCCAGTAATAACACACAGTTACCAGCACTTAAAGGAGAAGTGTCTAGTGCCATATTACCTCCACTGGAGCAGTCGTCACTCCAAGCCCACTGTTTTCAGACATCACAAAAGCACTGGCTACCCAGGATGTGATGGTATCAGGTACAGTGACTTCCATTGTGGTATCTGTGTTAGATCTGAAAGGGAGAGCAGACTGTCAAAAACATCCATTTACAGACTCCAAAGTAAGTGGACACAGACGTTTAAAATCCATCCCAAATTAAGTCCAAACTTTTGGCAAAAAAAGGTGCCGATTACCTGCTTTCCTTTTTTGAATCACTTAGAAACTATTAAAACTCATTTCAAATTATTTTAAATTACATGTATTGGAGGTAATTACATTGAACCACATCACATGTAATCAGCTTTGGCAGATCTTATAAAACAACCCCAGATGACGGTTTCTCCCTGAACTCTGCTGTGAAAAAATACAACTGTGCTTCACAACAAAGGTCAGATTTCACTCTCCTTTGACATTTTGAACTGCTCCTTGAATTAGGTGCATACAGGAACATTTTCCCTTTCGGGGCTATCACTCTCTTCTAATGTAGAGAAAAAAACTGGATCTCCCTATCCGCTATCTCCCCCTCTCTAAAAGGATGAGTTTCTTTTGTCTCCAGGATTTTAAACTAATTTATACTGAAACTACAAGGCCTTCAGTCAGGCATTATTCTGTTTTGTGTAGTTACATGCCTCGTTAGGTGGGTCTCCAATCTCTCTTGTGGCCTCTAGGTGGTAGTAGAATATAAACAATACCACATTTTTAAGCAGTGTTCTTCAGCACCAATGCACAATGCTACCAACACCCACAAAATAACAAGTGTAAATCAGCTTCCATTTGCTTCTAATCTTATACCTAGTTTTAGTGTCGATCCAAAGCCAAGTCTCTGGAAAATGTGTCCTCACATAGAGATTGCTGAAATCAAGAAGTCCAGCTTTCATTACTGCTACATCATCATCAAAACCATCCTCTAGGGGTATCATTCCACCATCTACAAAATTAAAAAAAAACTAATGTCCTACCTAAAAATATCAAAGTTTAAGAAAAATCAAATTAATACAGTTTAGAAAAAACAAATTCATAGTGTTTGGAGTAAAACCTACAGCTTTGCTAGATATGGTAACAATACTCTGTGACATTAGGAACTCACTTTTTTCTTCCGTCTTATCTTTAAGAATGAAAACAGTTTCACACAATATTAAATTTTTTTCATGGCCTCTCCAGAGTGTTTATTGAACTGGTGTAATATGACTACACATGAAAAATTCCACATGTATCAGCCAGAACTTCAAATAAAAACACCATTTCACCCTCAGGCCTTTAAAATGTACTGTTGCTCAGGATAGCAGCAAAAAAAAAGTTTTTAAAATACCAGTCATGTGCATTTTGTGTGTCTTGAATCTTGGAAATGGTAATGGTTTGCAAGCCTAAATGCAGCTTGGATGCAGTACAGTAAGAAGACCTAACAGGACCCTTAACCCATGGACTTCCTTCCCCATTAAGTGAATGAAGATTTGGCTACATGTATTTTTATTACTTACAAAGAAAATGCTCCTTATCCTCCTCAAGAATTGCATCAGTTGACACCCAAAGGCTGCATTTCTGGATAAAATTTAAACCGTATATCTCAATACAGGACATTCAAGACAGCAACAGTGCTTATCTATTTTTTCTCTTTTTTTTTAAGAAAATAAAGTCATCATAATAAAGCAATTATAGAACTAAAGCAAGTAACACACAAGAACAAAACTAAGATCATCTGAATCTTAATATTGCCTTAATGATGGAAATATTTTCAAAAAGAAGACAACATAAAGCATAAGGCAATCCATACTTATTAAAGTATAAACGTATTTCTTTGTATTCAGAGTATTTACATATTGATAGATTTCACAATTCAAAACCCATATAAGCCATGAAAACTGTACATTTTTCTATTTAGTCCCAAACTAAAAAAAGCATTTTCTTCTAGCAAGTGATGGGCAAAATCACTAAGTAGTAAAAAAAAAAAAAAAACAAAACACCAAAACCCCACCAAACAAAAAATAAGAGCTTAAAACTAAAAAAAAAAAAAAAAACCAAAAAAAAAACAAGTACCTGAAAGACACCAAAAGAACCTCTGACCAGGGGGAAATACTGCACTGTGTTGTATAAATTGAGCTCATGGAAGACCTAAAATGAGAAAAACCAAATCACCCGAAGAGTGTATGCAAACTCACATTTTTCTAAACTTTCACTATTGTAGATGCTAATTCATAGAGCTGTACCTAAAGCAGCTTCTTGTTTATTAGTTCTCATGTCAAAAAAGAATCCAAGACAGGATGAAGGTTATTAAGAGTGCAATGGCTTTATGATTAATGGAAGACTGACCAAAACTGTACAAGCCTAAAACACAAGCCTATAAGTGAATATAAGTTCACTGATACTATGTCATTTGAGCACTTTGGGAATGACCCAAATTTTCAGACTTTCAAACTCTCAATGCACTAGAGCTTCTGCAAGTGATGGGAACTCAAAAAGATGGAAAATTTATTCCATTCTTAAAAAAAAAAGATTCTTTCTTTATTTTATATTACTAATTTTAAAGAGCACAAAGCACAAATATTGGGGAGTTTTTCTGATTTGTTTTGTCTTTCCTGAAAAAAAAAAAGTGCCAAGTGTTAGCTCAGCAGTTCATTAAACAGAAGAACAATAAAGTATAAATTGAAATTGGAAATGCTAGGCCTGTTACCTTGTAAATCTTACAGTCTTTTCCACTCACATGATTAAACTACTTGCAGAAGTATAAAATACTTGCATAATTAAGGACTAAAAATCCTAACCAACAAACATTACTCATTCAGCATATAAACTGACATCTGTAAACATATATCTTCCATACACACAATAATGAAAACCCTTTTACCCATTTACTTACAGCATCTTCTGTTATGTCACTACTTTCTCCTAGAAGCTTTGTACTTTTATCAACAACTGCAAGTCCAATTACTGATCCTGGTTCCGTAGTACTGATTTTAAGGGAGACTTTCTCAGATGGCTTGACCTTGTCTTTGCTCCAAGAGATTTTAATCTAGAAAAAAGTTAAAAAAAGAACAGGCTTAAATTATACAGTCATATTTAAAGCCAGTAAAAACATGGAAGAAGCATTTTCTTAGCTTAGTTTGCTATAATTAGGACTCTAGATTTGCTTATCCTAGGACCATTGGGAAAATACTACAGCATTTATTTTGCTCTCTTGCTCTCCTAGTTGATCAGTTCCTTGGGCTGGTGGGAAGTCAGCATCAGGACACATTGCTATTTCAACCAGATCTTAGTAAACAAGCAGCAATCTCTTGAGTTATACCAGTTTCTACAGCTGAGGGCAATAAATGAAATTTATTGGAAGCCCTTGAGATCAGTTCTTTTCTTATACATTATTCACTATCCAGTCTTTCATATATAGTCATACTGATATTACATTCATATAATTTATTGTCTCAGTTTTTCATCCTCTCTGTATAGGATCATGTTTTTCACCCATCAATTACATTTAATTAAACTGGTATTTTCAAAATCAGGCCTTATCATATTGCTACAGAATATACTATAGTCTTATTTGGGAACAATGCAATGATTGGAAAGATTTATTTCCAGAAGTTGGACCAAACTTTTACACCTTCCTCAATAGAAACATCATCCTATCTCTACCCTAAAACTCCAAGTTTTAACTAAATTAGCTTACTCGTTTTCTTTTTCTTTAGCTTCTTCAGACACTGATACATAATAGCCACAATCAAAAAATGTGTGCCTGCAGCTCCCTCACCATCATGTCTCTCCACTTCTTATCCCATGATAACAACTCTCAAATCCTGAGTCTGGATAAATCATGAAGCAAATGGAGAAATGTTGCATGCAGGAATAAGACAAATAGCATTCCCACTGATGGCTGGTTGTAGGTACTGAAGTTTCCATAGGGGAGGAAGAATTTATACCAATCATGAGCCTTTGGGTAAAAATTCACAGGGAGGCTTTTATTTTCACAAAGGATCAAGTCTCATCCTTGTAAATAAGCTGGAAAAATCAATTTATTGCTACATTAGCAGCTTTCCCACACTTTGAGCTTTTCTGGATTAAAGTATTCATGATCACATAAAACACTGATGACAGCCAAAAATAATTTGCCTCTCTGCTTTGACAAGGAAAGTCAGAAGCACTCAGACTTCATGGAAGGAAGGTCCTTCTGCAAAGCCTCCTGAGAACTCTGCTGTGTGCTGGGCATACTGTGATCACACTGTGTATATACAGCATGACCACCACCTCATCTTCCTCAGTGCTTGCAGTTCCACACCTAGAGAATTTAGGAGTATCTTTCCACTATAGTGGCTAGAACAGTAACTGACCAAACAATTAGAAGCACAAGAAGATGCTGTGTGTCTATGTGTGTGAAAGACATTGGGCTAGTAGAAATTTCTTTCAGATATGAAGTAGCCCTATATTTATAGCTGGGCCCTAACCGTACCAGTATTATCAAAAGTCTTTCCAAAGACTTATACAAAACTCAGACTGGGTCCCCAATGAAGCAAATGTTACATTTATAGCCCTGTGATCTAAAACACTGTTCACAACCCAAGAAATAGACAAAAAAATGTTCTCAGACTTGAATTCCATGTAGTTACCTTGTCATCCAAGACTGGCTGAATGGGGACAGTGAGTGCATCATTTACAACTGCTCCAAGTTCATCAACGTAGAACACAAGGATACATGCTGAAGGAGCCCAGGAATTTTCTGCTGTTAAAGTAAATGTTTTTGCAGCCTTTGTACCATAAGCCACAATTTGTTCTTTAGATAACACCTGAGAGGGAAAAATTAAACAGTCATGCTGCTGGTATCTCAATATGTCATAAGCTCAGCAATTAGTTCTACAAATTGACATTCACAGAAGAGACATATAGCTGTGATTTATTTATTTTTTTACTAAGTGGCTGACCAGTTCTATGAGACTACGTATGGAAAAGGGGGGTAGTGTCATATTCAAATATTAGAAATAGATTTTTTAACTGTCTTAATTCCTGTTTTACTAGGGTAAAGAACTACAATGAGTGCACAGCACAATATGCACTACAAGAACATAAAAATGCAGCAGTAATATACCTAGCTATGAGTCATCTGTAACACCTGGGTTGTAAGAGTCATCTACAACAGCATTTGAGTCTGCATCAGGAATACAATCTAAAAAGCAAATCTCCAAAACACCCCAACTTATAACACTTTAGTTTGCACCATGATGAGTGGGAACTGAGGCACACTAACATGTTTTATCTAAGAACAGGTATTTATTTTACTAAAGCAGGCTACATCTGAAGCTACCCCAAAATGCCTGGAGTTCAGGCTCACAGCATCAAATTTTCACTCTACATATGTTCCTACTGGACCACAACACTTACTGATGCAGACAGAGCCATGAAGAACAGTTCCCTGCCTTTAATTTTAAATCTCCTATTTTAGAAATTACACGTGAATGCCCACATTTTATATACTCTTAATGTTTTCCTTTAATAAGTACTATTAAAGTTTAATAATAAAGTATCTGGAAGAAAAAGTATTGCAACTGTCAATATCATTATGGGGCAGACTGTACACAAGACATGCATGTGTCAAGGACAGGACAGGAGACCAACGATGGTATGTATAATAAACCCTTCAACCCAGATGCTGTAAGATTCAGTACAGCAGCCCAGCTGTAATAAGCCATTAGGAAAGTCATGTGTTTTAAAATGCTCCCTATGAAGTTCCCTTGTTACCCAGCCCACTGGAAGATCTGTTTTCTCAGCAGGCACATCTCTCTCTGTCTCTACAGGCTCAGCCCTGATACTCTTAAACCTGCACACAGGCTCCACCAGCCCTTGATTCTGTAGGACATTCTGACATGCCCCAGCTTGGGCTGCTCCTGGGACATCCCTGCCCCTTCTCCCATCATGGGTGCTCTGCAGAGAGACAGCATTGCTCTCACAGCTGCACCTGATCTTACACATCTGCATGCAGATAGCTCAGCTCCCAAATCAGGGATGCCCTTCCACTCACTGGAGTTCAGTCAAGTTGGTGGTAAAAGTCATCATGGATTTTTCATGTATGTAAAAGCAGTAACTTACCAGATAGTGGAACTCTTTGACAGGCTTGTTGCTTGCTACACTCAGCTCAAAAGGTTTCCCAGCCTGGAAAAAGCATGGGTAATTTATATGGGTGATCATGGAAACACGATTAATAACTTAGACTATTCTTATCTTGGCAAGCTTACTCTCAGACTGTACCTTTATATCCTGGCTCTTTGTTTTAACCTGGAGATAAGTTTGGCTGGGGGAGCTGAACACATCGTAAACACCTATGTCAATCCTACTGCTGAGGAACTCTGCCTGTGAGACAATGTAAAACAAAGCTCTTAACAGAAAAGCAAAATCTGTGTTATGTTCACACATATGTTACTGTTTACAAGAGACTGGTGGCCCCAGTGGTAGTACAAGGCCACTTTACTCCTTGCTTTGGGTGGTGGGGTTTTTTTTTTCCTTTCTGTCGTGGTGCAGTTATTCAGATCACATTTAAACAGGATCCATCACTTTTTTTTCCAGCTCTAACATGAGTATGAAGTAAAGGAATAAACATTTTGTGATAAATCAGCTGTTGCAATGGCAGGAACAGCATCCCACTGATCACAGCCCACTCAGTTTGGTGTGTTGCTGTTCCAAAGCAACATATTACAAAGTAATACCTGAACTCTCAGGGTTTTTGTATTAGACAGGATTGGAAACTCAATATCAATAATTCCATTTTCTGGGACAGTGTAATTCAGGACATTGACTGTCAGATTTCTCTCCTCTGTTGCCTCATTCTCAAGGTGAGGAAGTGGAGGGTGGTGAAAAAACAGGTCTGACTGTTGGGCAGTGATTGTGACAAGATTCTGCCTCTCCTCAGCTGTCATCTGGTTGCTATCAGAACGTGCCACCTTCAGCTAAAAACAAAGAGAAAAAACACACCTATCAGTCTAAAACTAAAATTCACAACACATAACAATATATCTGCACTCACATCATATCAAAAAGACAAGGGCATCTTCAGATTTCTCACATATCAGTAACTTAACATTTAATTCCTTGAGAGCACTGCAGGTATGTCAGGCATGAACAAAATGATTCATAACTCCAGGGAGTGAAAAAAAATAAGAAAACCAAAGCAGATGGAACCCAAAAGGTGACCTGCCTTTCAGCTTTCCCCGTGATTCTCCTTGTTGAAAATGATTGCTTCTCAGGCAAATTATACGTATCCTACCTGAAGTCTGAATACTTAATTTTATCATTTGTACCTCACCACCACCTCAACAAAGGACAACTTAACACTATATCATGTTGAGGAAAATGTGTCAGATTAGCAGAGATCATACCAAGTCAGAAGTTTTTGTGGATTCATGAAAAGAGCTGAAAAAAAGACTCTAAAAAGGCCCAAAAATTGACAGTCTGTAACTTCTTCACTCCAGCATCCCACAATCAGCACTACATTTTACCTCAGCCTTTATTCCCACATTCAAGCAGATTCTCATCCATAGTAAAACTGTTCTCCTTCCACATTACACATGCCAATGATTCAACTTCTATATTTAGAAGCACCAAAATAATTAATTTCCCCATTTCTTTTTCAGTCCAGAGGTCTGTAACTCCATTACCTCCCCTCCTCTGCCATTATTATCCTGTTCTCCCTCTGTGCAGAAAACACAGACCTCTGCTTACTAGTAATAACAGCACCTGTTTCTTAATATTCCCTGGAAGCATAACTGATACCTCCTCCTCTGCCAGCTGCAAGCACTGACAAATGCTTCAGCTACCTCTCATTCAGCTCATCTTTGGAAGAGGAAGAAGTAGGTCAGAAGTGGAAGGAATTGGGATGTTGGCAAGGCAAATGAACAAAAAACAAAGATACAAATGACCAGGCTAGCACAAAGCTGTGGCTTCAGACAGTCTACTCTGAAACTGCATACTCAGCCTATTTTATTGGTATTTGGGACTGGTTTCTGCAAATTAAAGGTTCAAGAATCGAGAATTCAATTCCCATTTTCAATCCAAATGCAGTGATGCAATATGCAACCTCCACTAAACATAGAAATGCAGAACACAGTCTACACACAGCATGAAGAACATTAAATATTTCACTGAAAGGACTGCAGCTGGTACAAGAAAAGAGAGAAGGCAGAAAAGACACTTTCACTCGAGAGCAATGTGATTTGATGAGTTTTACTGAATTTTGCAATAGCTGCTTAGTTATATCCATTATATAAAGTATATATGTCTCTGTGCATATATATACACTTCCATATACAGGTATTATAAGGAGGTTTGGGGCACAATAACTACTCTATTGCTTTAAAGCAAGTCACCTAATGGAAAGCAATCTGCTAGAAACTGATTCTAGATGAAAGATTTCTCTTCCATCAGAATGCTGACAAGCTATACTCAAAATATATCCTGCCAACATGCAGCATTTCTTGCAGCTTTGTCCTTTTCTACAGCAAAGACTTCTAGGTTTTTATATAATTTACAGATTTGTTTTCAAACTCAGAAGCAAACTTTGGCATCTAAGCAAAAACACAGAAATCACTTTTGTTTATACAAAGATCATAATAAAATGAAAGCACTTACGGTAGCTATGAAGTTCAGAGAAGGTTTTATAACTCTAGAGTAGTCCATAAATAAAATAAAATAGTCATTTTGCTTTGGAAATATGATGGTACTTGAATTCTGTGAGTTTCCTGTTGAGTAATTGTACATGTTTAGGCAACATGCTTTAAACATACATATTCCTTTAGCAATAATAGTATTTACTGTTAGGGATTTTTAAATTATTTTATTTTATTTTTCATCATTTCTACTCCTATCACTCTTCATCCTTCCAGTTAAGGATCAGCACAAAGGTGGTGTACCTACTGATGCTGTCTTTCACAACACGAAAGAAGCTATGCCACATAGTGTTCTATTCCACAAAAGACTATGTCAGACTGACACAAGGTAAGAACTTATAAATCCCAATTCAGCCAGTCTAGAAGAGGGTAAAGACAGTGGAAAACATGGGACCAGACAACTCTTTGTACTAACATATTTTTACAACCAAGTCAGGTAAGTTTATGGTTAAACTGAAGTTTGTAAGTCTCAGGTTACTGTTAGCAATTCTTTATGGCTGCTCTTCTCATTAAAATGATAGATATTAACTGAACATATTTCTTGGTTATTTAATAAATAATTTAGCATAGATCTGATTTCAACTGAGTTAAGAGCTGCCTACACTATTTAATATCTAGGCAGGCAACAGTTCAGATAATACATTTTTTTAGACAAATATACTACCATCAACACATGATGCTTTTGTAGTGCTCCAAGCCCTTCCACATAGTGGTAATCTCTTCAAGCACCACTTAATCTTTAGATTTCTCTCAGAAGACACCACACAGCCACATACCTGTGAGTGACTCAGTGACCACTGCAATAATTTTTATTGGCTCTGTGTAATCACTGTCACCTTGGTGCCACGACTGATCAGCATTCAAGTTTTGCAACATAAGCTTGTTACAGGTTACATTCACAGATCCATTTATCTGCAATGCAGAAAAAAAAAAAAAAAAAAAAATTCAGCCAACAAAGCCAAGGACACCTTTTCATCTACAACAGCTTATTTCTGGATAAGACCTGCAGGTCTGCACCAGTTCAGGAGTGTCAACACCAGAAAATTATGAGCACTGACCTTTATTGTTTTGCTTTTGGTAACCATTTTTCCTTTTTCCATAGGAAATTGTTGACTATAAGAAGTAAAGACCTTGTCCTTGAAAACGTTCCTTTTTTTTCCCCCCGCGCCCCCAGATATCTACTTCTACATAGCCAGGACAGTGGTGCCTGTGCTTTACAGGAAAATACAAACAGCTCTCTGGCTAAGAAGGGGGATAAACCCTCTCCAGCACCACTGAGCTCAGTTTCTGTGGGTGACATGCTGCTGAAGGCACTGAAGTGAGCCAACTGCAGGTGTCAGCCGAGAGAAAAAGACAGGCACGCCGTTTAGCAGAAACTGAACCAGTTTTAATTTTGCAAAAGGACATCTGATTTTTCAAAAGGATGCCACTTTTAAAGCTTCAGATTAAAACTGCATGCCTTTCTAAATGTCCTAGTCCAGGTTACAACTAGGACAATACCTCCAATGTGATACTTTGGGCACTTAGTAAGTAGGATGCAAAACACTTTGGTCTCTACTGTGCTAAAGCTCCACTTAAATGAGGGCAGTGGTCTCCTCTGGCCTCCTAATGCAGGGTGGACTGTCCAGAAGCACACATGGGGCCAAGAAGCATTCCTGAGTATAGGCCCTCCATCACCTCTGCTGCTACATTGGGTCCTGGAAAGTTTTTCTACCTGGGCCAACAAGCACTCTCCAAATTAACTTCCAGGCACAGTTCAAGGAACCACAGTGGACAAGTATCATTCCCAACAGGAGGTCTGAATGTAGCCACTTTGTTCTGGAAATTTAAGAGAGTTTAACACTATCCATGAAAGTCACTGCACAGGCCAAGCCAGTTGTACTCAAGAATGGTCTCAGGAATACTGAGACACAGCCTTGGAGTCTACAGCTCTACAAATCGCTAACAGAAGACTCACCTCCATTGTTGTTGTTATGTTTCTCTTGTTTGTCCAGTAAGAGACAGAAAGACAAGTCACTGTTACAGTTCCCTTTACTGGCTTTCCATATGTGTACCTGAAACACATCAGTCAGTCAAACAACTCACCACCACCAGGGACTGGGATCCTGAAGAGCTCTTGCCTCTGAAGGCAAAAGATTCCACTAACATATTTTTTCCCTGCCTTCAAATATGGCTAGAATACATTTGTACTTTTAAATATGGAGTTTTCAATACTAATACCAGCTTGTTGACACTCAAATCAGGAGCCCAAAACCTGAGGAAGACATGAAGCAGTAGGAAGTGCTGCTGTTTCTTGCACATGAGCTCTAAAAACCATTAATGATATTGACAGTGGCACGGAAAGCATCATCAGCAAGTTTGCCGATGACAACAAGCTTGGTGGTGCAGTCAGGATGCCAGAGGGACAGGATGCCATCCAGGGGGACCTGGACAAGCTGGAGAAGTGGGGCCAGGTGAACCTCATGAGGTTCAACAAGGCCAAGTCCTGGGTCCTGCACCTGGGCCAAGGCAACCTGAAACATGAATACGGAGGTTGGGGGAGGACACACTGGAGAGCAGCAATGTGGAGAAAGACCTGGGAGCACTAGTGGGCCAAAAGCTGGACATCAGCCACCAATATGTAATTTCAGCCCAGAAGACCAACCACATCCTGAGCTGCATCAAAAGAAGTGCGGCCAGCAGATCAAGAGATGTGATTCTGCTCCTCTATTCTGCCCCAGTGAGATCTCAGCTGTAATACCGTGTCCAGCTCTGGAGCACAAGAAGGATGTGAATCTGTTGCAGCCTGTCCAGAGGAGGGTCATAAAAATGACCAGAGAGCTGGAGCACTCTCTTATGAAGACAGGCTGAGGGAGTTGGGGTTGTTAAGCCTGAAGAAAAGGCTCTGGGGGACCTAATAGCAGCCTTCCAGTACCTGAAGGGGATCTACAGGAAAGCTGGGGAGGGACTTTTTAAAAGGGCAGGTAGTGAGAGGACAAGGGGTAATGGTTTTAAACTGGGAGAGGGGAGATTTAAGTTAGAGATTAGGAAGAAATTCTTTAGTGTGAGAATGGTGAGACACTGAAACAAGTTGTCCAGGGAAGTTGTGGAAGCTCCATCCCTGGAAGTGTTGATGGACAGGTTGAATGGAGCTCTGAGCAATCTTATCTGGAACTAGGATCTTTAAGGTCCCTTCCAACTCTAACCATCATTCTATGATTCCATGATTAATGTTTTTATGGGCTGTACAGTGTAGAAAAATTAACTACACTAAACTAAGCTGGAAGCAAGTCATTGAACAGAACACCATTGTAACTAATATACAGTAGAGATAAAATGGGACATAGGAAGTGTGAGTGTTATGCTTCCCAAGTGCTGAAACTAGAAAGTGAAAGCTATCAATATATTTGTATTCAAACGCTTTAGTAATCACAATGCAAAGGAAACACAGCATTTCTACAAGACAAACATGAAAACTGTAATATGTTCAGTTCTTAGTACACCATTAGCAATCTGTAGTTAGTGAGTAGTAACAGGCCGAAAATTATGTACAAATGTTTCGAAGTCATACACATGAGCAACTATTACATTATCAGATTCAGACCTCATTAGAACTACTGACAGAGGACAAAACCCCAAAATCATGCTAGTCTCTCATTATTAAGGTTCAGATGTGATAAATTAAGGTACTTTAATTCATCCTGGATTTGGTTGGCAGTCACTTAAGAAATGACAAAGCTTTGAAAAGCAGAAAGAAATAATTATCAAATAGTGTAGTTACAGGAAGAACTCTGACAACACTGTCTTGCATCTGAATTCAGAATTTCTGAGTAGACCTAATTACAGTAATAAGATGACATTAACTTTGAAATTATACTGCCACCGGGTAGTATCACTGTACATAATCTAATAATACTCTAGAGATCAGAAGGGAAAAACTTTATGATATCTACAAGGTAAAGGCCATATAAACTCTTTGTATACAGAGGCATTATGCCTACAAAAACAGTCACCAGGAATGAAGTCACTCCCTATAAATAGTGTAACATTTCAGTAAAATTGGCACTGCTGAGATTCAACCTCAGACAAGTCACCGGCGTCCAAGTCTGGATTTATTGCAGCAGACAGGTACACTTCCAAGTACTTTGTGAGGGCCTAATGAAGAAGGTAAGTACTCTGTGGAAGGCCAAAACAACTTGGGAACCAAATTCACATTGTCGTCATAGATTATAGATTATATCTTAGAGAATAAATAAATTAAACACAAGGAAGACCTTTTATTTCAGGTCTTCTTGATTGGCTCTATCAGGTAGCTGTATTTAGCTCCCATCTTCACAAAATAAAATTAATTTTTATTTGAGATTGATTTTTGTTCAGCTGAAAAATAAAATATTATTTATGCAATAGTCTACAGTGAAGTCTCTTCTCAGTTTCTCAAGTTTTCAGCTCTTCATCAATGTAGAGATAAAGGTACTTTTGTTAGGCAGCCTATACTTCAAGTCCACATTGTGGATAAATAGATTCAAAAGGGATGTGCATAGAATCTTGCATAATTTTCCTACTGATCTAATAAAACACAGTTACTCTCCCTGCAACTCTTCACATGATAAGTTGGAGAGCACCATAAAAGCTGTAAGAACCAAAAAAAGCCTCAAAGCATACATTATAAGAAAGACTCAAGAAACTTTATGAAGAAGGCAGCTAAAAATATCTTGTCTATAGTTTACCAGACAAAAAAAAAAAAAAAAAAAAGTCTTAAGATCTAACATTGTTACAACAAAATCCAGTAGCTAGAAATGGAAGCTACCCAGCTAATTTAGATTACGAATTACTTTCTAGCATTCTGAATGTGAGTTTTCACTTTGGCACGTAGAAACTGACAATAATTTTCTGAAGAGTGAAGGTGACAATGGTATCAATGATTTACTTACTTTGCAGTGACAACGCCAGTGACATCTTCCTCTCTCAAAGAGTAGTATAATGGTGTTGTTATCATAACATCAAATTTTGGTAAAACTGAAAAACAAAATAGAGAAAGTATTAAATTCACATAAGAAATAGTATCTTTTTCTTTTTTTAACTGATAAGAGTAGAACATGTAATATGATAAAGACTACTGCAGTTTCTTAAGTTAGGACTTTTAACTCAACCCTAGGCATGCCTCAGACTTAGCATTTTTGTTGAAAGGAAACCAAGAAGCATAAAAGCAGCCTGTATGTAAATTTGTAAAGCTGAAATATAAGACATTTAGTCTACGCAGCCTTTATTGAATCATCAGCAAGCTTCACGATCAGACATCATACAGATGATTTTGGGATGAATACATTGCCTGAACAATCCTGTAAAAATGGGAAAATACTGAATCTTGTAGGCTTAGGGTAAGCATTTGAAAGGTTGCATGACATCCAAATACTACAGCAGTAGGTCACTGAAAATAACAAGAAAAGATTACACTTTTCCCAGGACAGAGAGCCAAGACTCAGAAAAGCAAGATATTTGGAAATTAGGCTCTCTAGAAGTCTTCAAAATATTCATGTTAGCCAAGGAAAGCTAGTCTCTCTGAATTAATTAAGAATCAGTTATCAATTTTGGTCACTGACAAATGCCCTTAAGTAACACTTACCATATTCCATCACTTCAAATCTCTGATAATGAGCTTGACCCTATTGAGAAAAAAACAAAACAAAACAAATAAAAAATAGAAAAACAGACTATACATAAACTTTGGTTAGAATAATAAACTTTAACCTTCTACCAAACCCCACATAAATTCCAGTTAAATTACAATTTCTGAAATAATGCAATTATCAGCTACTGTTACGGAACTCCTACAGGAATCAGTAGTATGTATTTGCACCATTGAAGGATGCAAGAAGCTCACATGTGATAGATTATAAATATGCATAATGAAGAGCTCAGAGAGCTTGAGATTCATGGACAACTACATGCAAATGCTTTCTGTATAAAAAAAACAAATACCCAAGCTACCTAGTACAAAGCAACCTAGCTTAAGTACTCACTGTTGTGATGAACCATGACTGACCCACCAGCAGCATCTTTCTTAGCTCATTTAAAATTAACTCAAGTATCTCTATACAAAAGAGAAGCTCTTACAGTGCCTATCCAGGGGACAAGACTATTTCAAAAGAAGATATAATCTAAATGCTCACAATTTACTCAAAAACAGCTACGCTTTTGTTACAGTGTAAACTGTATACTTCAGCAGAAATAGTCTTGGGTTATATCTTCCTATCTTACTCACTTGGTAGTTAAAAATCAATGGAAAGTATGAACAACTATATGATATATTAGTACTTGTGTTCTTTCCTTCTTATTTTTCTACTTTTTCACTTCTTTCCTGACTTGCCTTGGGACACCATTTGAAAGGATAAGCTGCTATGTCTTTGAGATGAGGCACATTACACCATGAATGGCACATCATTGGAAAATTAATTTCAAAGTTTTTTTTCACTCCCTTAACATTAAGTGTTCAGCAGCTATTTTTGTTCCTTGGTGAAATGACAGTTGACCTAAAATAATCATGGTACTCAGCCACATAAATTTTGCTTTTGGTCTCCTTACTCACTTGTTCTTCCTTGCTGAAGTGCAAGCAACTCTGACTAAGCATGTACATAATTTGTCTGCAGACATACAGCCCTTATTCTATGACTTTTTATAGCATCATGCCAAAAGTAGCAATCAGCAGAGAAATGGCTTGAGGTGATTTACCATCAGTGCCTGGAACTGAAGCTCTGAATCTCAGCAGATGTGCTTGACACAGGGATTACACAGGAACAATGATTTTCCAAGAGGAAAATCTGAGCTCAGCTGGGCTGGAAGAACAGGCTGAGAAACTGAAAGAGACTGCGCTTCCTAAAGGACAGGAAGGGAGAGGCTCCTTTTGAAAGCCTATTCTGCCTCTTTGATTAAGACTCTTCTGGAAAATAGGGAAAAGATGAAGAGAGACAACAATCTGTCACTAGGAGGTGGCTATTTTGAAAGTTTAATATTGCCAGCTGCTGCTCAACTGCATGATGAGGTTATGCCGGTGTGGAGCTCAGGAGTCTTACAGTTTTCATTTTTGCTAAGAACAGTAATACCACTACAAGGTATCATATGTTCTGGGGTGCTTCAGTCAACTTGGTTTGAAATGTGGGGCAAAGGAGAGTGAATATGGATAGCCATATTGTCAGGTTGCCTTTTTAACCAAGATATGTCAGATGGGAAGAAGTGTCTGTGGCACAAGAGGATAAAATGAGAACTCCTGTGGGAAGAACCCTAGGGCCAGGATCCAAGCTGGAAACAATTATAACTGTTCTCTCTCACCTAACCAACAAATTTCAAAATTAGCAATCTCAAACAAAGCCTCCTATACCTCTATATTTACACTTTTCCTAGCAAAAGACTTCTATCAAAGTAAAAATCAGATTGCTACCGATTTCATTATTAACTCACCGATCACCAAAATAATTTCCATATTTATATTACTAGGTCTAAAAAGATACATGCAAAATCTGTACATTTGTGCAGATAATAATCCTTACATCACACTGATACACAGTCCACAATCAGATTACAATGAAGTCATCTTAGGAAAAGGCATTTTAGGAAAATGACCCATAGTGAATTTCTCTCATATCTGGTTTTCTGAACATCTTTTATTTCCAATATTATATCTGTCATTCTTGCAGTTAAGTCAGCTGGCAGGATGAAAAAGCATCTCCTTGGAAAACTAGTTTTTGTCTCACATTACCTTAGAAGAAAAATAAATAAACAAATAAAAGCTTAGAGAATTGTAAGCAGTAGAAAGCAAGTATTAAAGTGAGAGTAGTGTTGCTTGGCTGTACCTTCTCTAAAATAACAACCTTAATGGCAGAAAGCAAGCTATGCTTCCCAATGATAGGAGAAAAAGACCCTCCTAGGTCATCTTGATGATTTGAAAACCAAGCCATATTTCCCACTAACACACATTGTCTGGTCAAACTGGTTTGTAATAGACAAGTAACAGCACTTCAACCATGTCATATCATCATAGTTCCTCAGGGCAACACTGTCTCTTTGGGAAATACTGTTCAAATATTTTGGTGTGGATGTTGTTAAACAAGTTTCCAGGTGTGGTGGCTTTTGAGACAAGCAGTTAGTCACACATAAAATGAAAAGGGTTTTTTTAATCTGGGAAAACACCATGCTATGCCACTTGTTTCCAGCTCTAATTTGTTCTAATATTGTCTTCCATGCCTTCTCCTGATTCTTAAACACACTCACCCTTCCAGACTACTAGCATTTTGTTCTAAATCAGCATTTCTTAAACTACAAAACATCTATTACGTTCTGTGCACATTGCCCAGAGTATTAAGAAAACAGTGCCAAAAGGAGATTCCCACAAGCATGCTAAGATCATGAGGATGATGAAGCCTTTCTGCAGCTGAGCCTCAGATACTGTGGACCCTGACATCAAAGAATGACTAACACCTACAGCCTAGACTTTGTTTTGTTGCAATGAACCAGTCCTGTTTGAAGTCATTTGTCTGTAATCTAACAAGTGAGATTGCAGGACTTGTTCTCCAGAATTTTATTTTTTTAATTCTCCTTGGCAAGAAACGAATCTGGTCGAGGTCCATTTTCTTTTTTGTTTCTGACTTTTACGTCCATCACCAATCATAGCATCAGGAAAGACTCCGGGCACAGCCCCAGAGATTTGCCCTGAAAAACCCGAGTGCTGGCAGGGACTGCGTTCCCGTGGCTGCCCTGCCACCTCCTGGCCCGTGTCAGAAACACTCCTCCGCTTATGCTCTTCAGCTAAATACGAGTTTTTCCAGACAGAATTAAAAGCAGCATTTCATGATCACTTTCGTGAGGTATTTTCATATGCAGGAAATAAACCCCGAAAGAAAATTCCCCAGTGTGAGTTCCCTGACTTCTGTTCAAATCCACCATGCACAGTCATAGAATTTCATAGAATCATAGAATTGGCTGGGTTGGAAGGGACCTCAGAGATCATCAAGTCCAACTCTTGATCTACTACCGCTGCGGTTACCAGACCATGGCACTGAGTGCCACATCCAGTCTCTTTTTAAATATCTCCAGGGATGGAGAATCCACCACTTCCCTGAGTAGCCCATTCCANATACAGGCCAGGATGCCCTTGGCCTTCTTGGCCACCTGGGCACACTGCTGGCTCATGTTCAGCTTCTTGTTGATCCAAACCCCCAGGTCCCTCTCTGCCTGGCTGCTCTCCAGCCACTCTGTGCCCAGCCTGGAGCTCCCCATGGGGTTGTTGTGGCCAAAGTGCAGGACCCGGCACTTGGCCGTGTTGAACCTCATCCCGCTGGAATCAGCCCAACTCTCCAGTCTGTCCAGGTCCCTCTGCAGAGCCCTCCTGCCTTCAGTCTCCAAAAACTAAGCAGAGCCTCACTGTTGCCACCAGTATCCACACCATCAGATCCTGAATAAATATCAGTGCTCATTTGCAAACTACTGAATACCCAGCCAATTCCAAAGGTTTTACATCCAGTCTGATTTCAAAGGGGGGGTGACATTTTTTTAAAGTGATGATATAAACTTAAATTTAATGAATCAAATGTAAAATCTGTAGCTGATCTAACAGCAAAATGACATGAAAGCATGTATATACTGTAAAATACATAAAATCTCAAAAGTTAAAAAATTCAAATGTAAGTTATATGACATCCCTAGCTGATTTTGAAAGTTACCTTATAGATGAAGCTTTTAAAAAATGTAATACTCTTCAGAAGTGTTTTTGTTACCCCTGAAACATTGCTACTCTTCAATATTTGATATAAATTTCCAAATAATGTTTCATAAATTAGATTTTAAAATATTGTATAGCTCCAAACAGCTCCTGTGCAGAGATGCCTGCTACTAAAACTCAGCAACGAAAAGCCTTTCCGCACCAGGATCCAAAACAGGAAATATAAGATATCCAACTAAAATACAAGGTGGAGACTTGGAAACCAGACTGTAATTACTCTGTCTTGAGTTTTCTTGGAACAG
Source organism: Florisuga fusca (assembly GCA_038090715.1). Lineage (NCBI taxonomy): Eukaryota > Metazoa > Chordata > Aves > Apodiformes > Trochilidae > Florisuga > Florisuga fusca. The sequence goes on from JAAWXA010000001.1 coordinate 69,195,251, forward strand.
CTGTGCTAACACCTGAACTCTTATTAAAAAGTACTACAGGATGTTTAACAGCAGAAGCAGCCAGAACCTGATTTAAAACAGGATTCAGAGGCAGTACTTCCAGGAATCCAAACTTGGTACACTTGGGAACTGCTTTGTAACCCATGAAAGGGAAATGTTATTTACTTAACTTAACAACAGTCTTTAAAGACAAGAGGGAAACATGAGATGTGAAGGCTGGACAGCTTACTATTTAACTAGAAAGTTCAGGTCATGGCATCAGGATACCTAAGTCATGCAGAGATCAACCTGGGTTATCCATCTGCAGATGTCCCTAAAACCATAAACTGTGCTGGATCCCATGTCGATCCAGGGCTAGCAGCACTAGCTAATGACAGGCAGGCATATTATTAAAAATGCCAGACATATACTAAGTATTCCTTAGCAATAAACCCAGTTTTTCAGTGATGCCTGTTATCAGAAAGGGATTGGTGAATCCATACAAATTTACATATGGCACAGGAAAAATCTGTACCTGCCTTGGACAGCAAAACAGCAGAGATAATCCAGGCAATAGGTATGAATATCTACCTGAAGTGATCCAGGTCACTCACTAGATTTCACTGAACACAAACTAAATCTCCACCACATCACCTACACACAGACAACCGTTCATTTTAAACCTCAACCTGAATCCCATCCTATATGACCTTGTATTTCAGGGCATAAGCTCACTCGTAACCAAAAGAATCAAAAAGTTTCCTGTCAGAAAAGTTATTATCCTTTATTATCCTTTATTCTGCAAGGCTGCTATCAGAAAAATGCCTGTGAGACAACCCACTAGACAGACCTACTGTAACAGCGTGAATATTGCAATAATTTTTAATATATTCTGCACGTGATAGCTTTATCCAATATAAGATGCTGTTTAGGCACACACTTCAGAAATAATGCATATTGCTTTGTAAGCCTTTTAACACAGAATTTGAAAAAGAAAGCAAAACAGGTGTGAATGATGGAGGAAAAAGAATCTGAAAGTAATCAACATGAGCTTCTATGTGTGGGGCTTGGGGTTCCTGTTTTATTCCCACAGAATAGGGATTGTAAGAATAGACAGGTCTTTCTGGATTCCAAAGCCTACAACTCCCTTATATATATATATATATATATATATAATATACTGTTCTTTTACTCTTCTATTTTGATTCTCAATTCAAGAGTTTAATGACAGAAGGAAGCATTTAGCCTGACCTGTTCTTATCACAGGTTTGGTTACTCAAGTATTTAGCTGCTCCAGCAACCTGCACTACTATATTGCACCTTCCAAAAAGGCAACCATTCCTGATGCTAGAACACTCAGCAACAGAGAAGCCCTCACTCCTCTTTTCCCTTTTGTTCCAAAGATTAAGTGTCTCATTGATGAAAGACATTTATATGCCAAAGAGAATTTTAGCTTCAATTTCTACTAGTTTGTTCATCCTGTGCCTTTCTCCACTAGATTAAAAAGACTTTTAAAACCTGTTACAGCACTCACAGACTGTAATCAATAAATCCATTAATTCATTAGATCCTTTGATATACAGTCAGCAGATGGGACTTTTGCAGTCTCCCATTGTGGAGCCTTCTTCCCCAACTCCATCCACAATCTCTATCATCACTTTGTATTAGAAATAGCCTGGGTGAGTGCCAACTACCCAAAAATCAATCCACCTTTCTTTGGCAGACTTTACATGCATTGCTTTTTTTCAGGAGCCTGGGGGGAGACCTTATCACTTTCTACATCTGTCTCAAAGGAGGTGGGGGTCAGTCTCTCCTCTTTAATAACAAGTGAAAGGAAAAAAGGAAATGGTGTCAAGTTGCCTCAAGAGAGGTTTAGATTGGATGCTAGAAGAAGCACCTTCACTGAAAAGGTTATTAAACCCTGGAATAGGCGGTTGAATCTCTCTCCCTAGAGGTGTTCAGGAGATGTGTAGACATGGTGCTTAGGAATATGGATGAGCACTGGCCTCTGCAGAGTCAGGCTAATGATTGGACTCAATGATCATAAAGGTCTTTTCCACAGAGAACGATTCTGTGATCCTGTGAAAAGCTTTTACAAAAATCTGTTAGCTTATTAACCAAATCTATAATGGTCTTAAAGAATTTAATTCTTTATCAGTGGAATTCCAAATCACTTTTGTCATTGTTTTTATGATGCCAGATGACAGGTCTAGAGTTTCTCATGTTACCTCACTACTCTTTTCTGTTAAGTGCATTCATCTTCTGCTGGTCTCCTCTAATCTCCCCACACTGAGATTCACTTAAGCACACAGTACCCTCCCCCCTATTAAATGCTTCCATCTCTGCCACATAATTACTGTTTCCTCATCTTGCTGAGCTCTGTCACTGCTAGATTTGGCACACTTAAAAATCCTTTCATATTTTTATTATGATAGTTTTCCTCAATATCTTTAGGTTTCCTACAAATACGCAAGAGCTCAGGTTTTCATTTATATGGATAAGTATCTCCTAGTTTCCCTTTTATCCACTTATTAAATGCAGTGCTTCTTAAATATTAACCATTTCCTCTGTCAATAAAAAAGAATCTTGATTCTGTCCCACCCAAGTTTACCTTTTCCCAAACGAGCATTTTGTTAAATGGGGCAAAAACATTTTGCATTACTTTCCACCTTGAACTGTCTCCTTTAACAATGGTGAATAATGATACCCTAGTGGTCATTATCCCAGCCCTGAATATCCTTCAGGAGGATGAAGCATTTAGAGCTGTATTAAGAACCCCAAACACTGCATTCCATGTCACATGAATTCAAAAACCCTGAGCTTTAAAATGGAAGAGTAGGGAAAAAAAAGATGTTCTTAGTAAAATACGATAAAGACAACCTAGGAAACAGTGCGCCCCTGGCACATCCAGTGTGAAGCCAAATGTCCAGTCTTTGGTAGCAGCCAAGGTTCACATGTAGATAACTGCAGCAACTAGAGTAGAGAGAGGGGCACTGTGCCAGCCTGAGCCTCAGGGCTTTCCAGTTAACAGTTCCTAGTAAATTGTACGTCTGTGAATTTGTCGAGACGTTTTTTTGTCCCACGTGGGTTTTCAGTATTCATTGCAACTGCCAGTGCTGTGCTCTACAGTTTAGTCATGTTTTTTAATTGTTCTGAAATTGCTCTTTACCTCCTTCACGTGGTACCCTATAGCTATGCATTAGAAGAGAAAGTAAACAAAATGTTCCCTATTTGTCTTCTCCCTGTTACTGATGGTTTGATAGACATTCTCACCGTCATGTTTTCCATGCCCATTAACCATCTGTAGCACACACTAGATGGCTAAAACTTGGAATACCATCTCCTGTGATTTACTCACGTTTCATTTCACTTGTCTGCTTTGTTTCATTAGCCCAGATGAATCTAAGGCATTTTTCTTTCAATTTTACTATTATTTTTTTCCTTTTCTTTTTGACTCTGCTCCAGGAGGGAGTGGCACTCATATTCAGATACTGAAAACAGCTTCTGCAGTTCCTTCAGCAGCATCATCCTGACTTAAGGATTACTCAAGACTTTGCAGAAAGCAAAAGCAAAATTTCACAAACACTTTTTCTCCTGGCAAGTGAGCTGTTGAGGGAACTCACCACTGTCACCAGCTTTTTTTCCGATGTCTGAGCCACACTTCCCCGCCTCCTGAAAAGCACCTATGCAGCTGTAAGTGGGGCTGTGCTGTCAGCCACATCAGTGAGCTGGTCTAGGTTAGCTAAAGAAAAACAGAGATGCTTTTCAATCTGGGTCATTTCCCAGGCACACTTTAAATCTCAGCCTTACTACAGCTGCCACAGTGGGACCAAGAAGCTATTGAATAGCAGCTCAGGGATGGGAAGGAGTGGCTGAGGAGAAAGACAACTTAAAACATTTTTCCCATCAAAGACAATACTAATGATTGGACACCCAAATGAGAAAGCACCTGAAAAATCCAGTCCTGACACTCACTTGAGCACCACCCTCACCTACTTTACACTGTATCAAGCATGTAACTGGTACTGGTAAATATCACTCCCAAGTAATACATGATCACATGAGTTTTTCTGCTTTCTACCACATCATCTCCCTTATTACAGAACACTGAGCAGTCCTGTTTGTACTTGCTAAATGTCTCTGAATGGCTGAGCCAAGTCGGAAATGCAGTTCCAAAATTACAGGCACTTAAAGCAGACTGAATAAACCTGACACACAAAATTCTGAACAGCTGAAGCTCCAGCTATTTTTGTAACATGTTCCATGGCGTATGAGGAGTGTCCAGCTTACAGGACTGGACTGATAATCACTATTACCAACAGCAACACGCAAACTGGACCATACCAGGTTTTTTATGCAACACTTCTTTACTATTCATCCTTTCTATTTTGCAGTTACTTTTTTCTACAGTAACTTCTCAGTCATTGTGAATGAAACGCCCCTAAAACTCCGCAGAGATTTGTAAATTACAGTCTTTGATTCCACGCGCCCTGAGACAGTAATCATCTGCACAACAGGACTAAATGGCTTTCTTTAAATTCACTTACAAAGCAAACATGAGTATTTAATTTTTAAAAAACAGTATTCCAAAAGAGCTTTCTTTTACATGACTGTTAAAACCCCTCATTTTTTAAATAACATTTTTATTTTAGAACCAAAACACAGCCCTTAAGATAAAATACTTAGGCTTTTTTTCTATCTTCCCTTACAAAACCACTGAAAATTTCATGAGATTTACATAACATCTTGGGTTTGCCATGAGGGAAGGATTTCCTCTTCTGGTGGCCCATGCTTATTTCTGGTTTTGCTACTCCAAAGTAAACACAATTTTATTTGCATATATCAGGAAAAATAAAACCTCTCTGTGACACAGCAATGTTAATACTCACGTTCACTTCTACTTCTATGGTCCAGTCTCCCAGTGGAGGGTCCATCGATAACTGAATTTTTTTGGAAACTACACCCAGATCACCCTCCTCCATCAACCACTGCTGAATCAATTTCTTCCGAGGGTCCTAGGAGAAAAGTCAGGCTGCATGTGAAGTGTCAGTGGTTTTGGTAGCAAGCTTTAGGTAGCAATACATATGATCTTTATTTGTGACATAAAGTTGGAACATGTGACAAATTCCAATTTGTAAGCAGGTTCCTGTGGATACTTACTCGGATATATATATTCAGAGATGCTTTGTAAGGTTTGAGATCAGGATAGACAGTGACAATCCGAAACATCACATCTTGTCCTGGTTTATAAATAGATTTGTCCGTCTGGATGAACACAGAGACGCTCTTTGACATGTACATCAAGCTGGTACGGTTAGAGAAGATAAGCTGGCCACCAGCATGGCCTTCCACCAGTAATTCATAACTCCCAGAAGCACTGTTCAAAGGCAGCTAAGAAGAAAGTAATTACTCTGTTAATTATTAAAAATATTTTCGAAGACATTATTATTCCAAAACCATTTGACATAAAGTTCTCACATTTTGCTGAACCTGTCAACTTATGTAAATTCTTAAAAGAGAAAGAGGATTTCAGGGCTTTAAAGTGTCCTTTCAAGAGCCACCTGAGAATGTGTTAGCAGAAGCTACTTTTCAACATATTTGCATTTAATTTTCAGTAGTAATCAGGTTTTCAACACTGTAAGTACTTATGTATTCACAATACCATTTGCAGACACACACGCTTTCTGCTCTCTCTTTTCACAGTTATTTAGAAGTTTCTTGGGTATGATTTTTGGTGTTAATTTTTTTCTGACTTCATCACTTTTTGTAATGAATTTTCCAAAAATAAAAGAGCTAAAGAAGCTATATGTGGGCAAGATGAGCAGAAGAGCAAGAAAACATTGCATTGCTTTTTACAAGCTTAACCTTCATGAAGATCTCATGAGGTGAGGTGCTGTTTTTCAATAGAAACCTCAATGATTCCGTCTCATCCCAACTTGATGATTCATAATCATAGCACATATTGCAGCTCATCTAGAAAGTAAACTATTATTCTTTCCAAAATATTAAGCAATAAAGAAAGAGACATTTTATATGGTTAATTTCTCTAGGATAGACACTGAAGGCTCCTCCAGTGCTGGCAGCAAACAGGAAGAGACATCACTGGCAAGGAGATTAAGACCAAGTAAGATCAGAATAACCATGCACAGGTCCCTCTCTCTATCACTCCAGTGGGCAGAGGAAATCTGGAGCTCATAATTGAGATGAATCAGTTCATTTCCTAAAGTTAGGTGGGAGGAATCCCAGCCACAGGGGTCAAAAGGCTCGAAGCAGAGCTGCTGCAACACATGGGAATTTCACCTCAAGCAGAGCCTACACAGACAACAAACGGCCCCAGGGACATCCCAAACCAGATGCTGGCATCTGTACTGCTGTCTGCTTAGGAGTGTCTCTTTGAAGAAGGAAAAGGATTTTAACACACAGCTGGTTCCAACAAGTAGCCCTGCTAAAAAGCTTAAGGGTCACATGCTTCTGTTTGCAGTTACAGCAGTAAATCTAGAGTAAAATCTCTGAAGTCAAGACAACTAAAACAGACAGGCTTGCATTTTTCAGTGTAACATATGGAAATGAAGTGCTCCTCTTTTGCTCTGGTAATGAAAATTACAGCTGTTAATTCACCAGGCACAGAACTTCAAAAGTGTCCTACCAAATTCTATAATGAAAGGCTGTCATGCTGTCAAGACTCATTTTAATATCAGAAATTCCCAAGCAGGGAAAAATGTCACAAATTGGCAAATGAGATAGATGAAAATGTCTGTATCAAGAACATTTCCTTCTCTGTGTGTTTACCTATAACGAGGAATCAGCTAAAATTTCATCCCTCTCTCTTGACCTCCTGTTTCTAAAAGCAAGTAAGGAAAAAAAAATCAGGTAGGGAAAACATTAAAAGGCTCTCTTTTTCACCCATAAACAGGTATATGCTGACAAAGGAAGAAGGTAATTTTACCTCCCCCTTTACAATCTGGGCTTACATTACTAAATTCTAGGTGCAAATCACCACACTGAAACAGACCCTGCATTTTCTTCAGCTGCAGGTTTTTGTGTACACATTGCCAAGAACATATGATTCACATATTTCAACATCCTCCAACTTCCATGCCAAATATTCTGGAATATATTAGATAGGAGGGACAGCCTTAGTCGCTGCATATGTCAAATATTACCTCAAAATTAATTCATTTACAAATATCACCATTTAGAAAGAAAGTCTATTCCCTAAAAAGCATACAAGAGTCCCTACAAGAAGTTCAGGAAAGATTATAAACATTCAAAATCAAAGTGAGGTGGAAGTAAGCTTGTTTTTTCTCATCACAACAGTGAGTTTTGCTCTTCAGAATTATTTGAACATACGTGCAAGGATTGTTTTTGTTTTCTTCATTAGAAGTTTGCAAATGTCCTTTGAAGATCTCATGTGTTTTTCTGTGTCTTTTTCCTGTGGTGAATTATGATAGATAGATAGATAGATAGATAGATAGATAGATAGATAGATAGAGTTTGGGCTGCTCCCTTGATTTTTATACATTTTCTACTTCAAAAGATCTTTACTTTCTGCAACACGGTGACAAAACTGCATTGTACCTCTCTTGATGTAAAAGCCAGAGGCAATGGAGTTTGTATTGCCACAGCAGTCTATTAGGACAGCTGGAGTGCAAAGTAACACATCATCTGGGTCACAGAGCTGTGCTAACAGAAACTGCACTGATCCAGCTCCTCAGAGGGTCATTGTTGCGCCAACAGTAACAACCTCAGCCCCACCAACTCCTTCCCTAAAGGGTTGTTTCTCAACCCAAACATGAGCAAGGCAGTACCTAGTAGAACCTTGCTGTGAAAACATTATATCTTTTAGTCGATACATCCCCCCAAGTGAATGGTATTACTATCCCCATTTTGGCACTCCTAATGAAAAAGAGAAAAAGGCCACCTCATGTAATTCTCCTGACCACGTCAGGCACCATCGCAAGCGCCTCAGACAAGGAAACTACTGTTTCCTCTGGAAAAGGTGACGGGTGAAACCATAAACTCATTACCCACCTTCTGCTACCAGCCAATTACAATTTGGCCAAAACATAAGTCTACCATGGCTACACAAATGAACAAAACATCTTACTATTTAAAAATTAGTCAGTTTTCATCAGTTCAGATATTGGCGAGAGAGGGAGGAATTCACCTCGCCTTGTTTCAGGTGCTTGAATACTTCGAGACTTGGACAAATTATACTGATGAACTTAGTAATTTAATCTTTCTTTTTTGATCAAATTTTCTATGTTTGCTCATTTACAGTTCATATAGATGCATTTCAGCCTGGTAGTTTTCACAATGTTGAGCTGCTCATTATCATTGACTACCCATCTATCAAATATTTCCAGATTATTTCATCAGATATACAGATAATTTGAGATCAAAATTTAAACCCACTAGATTTAGGGATAGACAAGATTACAGATGTTTAAAAAAATAAAAACTTTGGTAAAACATTTTTCCTGACACAAATACGAAATTCTTTAGATCAAGCTTGCATAAAGTCATAGTATGGTTTGGGTTGGAAGGGACCTTAGAGATCATCTTGTTCCAACCCTCCTGCATGGGCAGGGACACCTCCCACAAGATCAGGTTGATCAAAGCCCCATCTAACCTGGCCTTGAGCCAGGGATGAGCCACGTACAGGGATGAGCCACTGACAACTTTTCTGGGCAACCTGCACCAGTGTCTCACTACCTTCACACTGAAGAATTTCTTCCCAATGTCTAACCTAAATCTTCCATGTTAAAATCATTACCTTTTCCTATCACTATATGCCCTTGTAATAATTCCCTCCCCAGCTTTCCTGTAGGCCCTTTCAGGTACTGGAAAGCTGCTATAAGGTCTCCTCAGAGCCTTCCCATCTCCAGGCTGAACAACCCCAACTCTCTCAGCCCGTCCTCACAGGTGAGGTGATCCAGCCCTCTGATCTTTGCAGTCCTCCTTTGGCCTCACTCCAAGAGCTCCATATCCTTCTTATGTAAGGGCTGAACATTCAGGATTACAAATTCAAGATTCATACTCTGCACATAATTTGATAATATCAATTGTTGTTTACTAGTTAGTTTAATATGTACTTTCACTGAACATACATTTCCAAATTCTTAAGAAGACTGTGCATAAATGCATTTTTATTTTAATATTCCACATTGCTTTGTATAGTTCTTTCAGCTCGAATTAGCCCTCATGGTGTGTCTGAAAGAGAGATGTAGGTCGAAAAAAAACACAAAACAAAGTTTCATATTCAAGTTTTAGCATAGCTTGTGCTGATTTTGGAAATCAGCTCCCAAATGCTGTAACCACTTGTAACAAGTTGCAGAGCACTTGATCTAAAAACTCTTTGGCTTGTTAGTCAGTAAATACACTCATCTGAGAATACAAAAATAGCTAGGATCACATAAAAAATACATCTCATCAACACCAACTGATGAAAAGTTAAAGCGAGTCAACATTTTCTGAAGAAAGAGAAAAGGAAAGAAATACTTACTACTGGAAGAGTAAGAGTCCCAAAGGAATCTGAATAAAAGAGAAGAAATAACACACTGTCAGAAAACTTATAATAACTTACCAGAAAACCAACATGATCAGGTTAACCGGAAGACCAGTTCTCCTCCCCCATTCCCACACTGCCCACAATACCACATTGGCCACTGAATCCCCTCAATGCAGCTTCTCTGGAGCTCAGGGCACAGGGACCATCCAGCCAACACATACACAATGGCTGCAACCAACTGGCCAGCATCCACACACTTATCAGCCAGCTTACTGCTGCCAAATGCCATCTGGACATGAAACTAAAAAATACAGAGCCTGGAGCGATTCCTGAGTTAGTCACTATGGACATACTCTGTTTACACTTCATTTAATATTTCATTCCCTGCATTTATTGATCCTAAGTCCTGTCAAGGCCACTGTCAGCCAGCACCTATAGACACATGAAGGAGCACAAAGGAGAGATGGCTGGTGAGAAAACCCAAATAACACCCATCCCCATCCCAGGGGAGAACTCAGCCCATCCCACAGCCATCGCCAGAAGCACAGAGCCACACCAGCACAGGGAAATCAAAATACTCTAGTTAGAGACATGATCCCCTCCCCAGCAGGCTATGAGATTCATCAGCTTCCTAACAATCACAACAATCCCAAATCTGCTAAAAGAACAAGCCCAGAAGAGAACAGCCCAGAGAAACTGAAATGCAGTGTTCCACTAACATAAAGGTGTAAACAGTGTCCCAGACGGGATCTATCTGAACAAGGAGGGCATGGTTTGTCACTGCTGCCTTTGAGAAGAACTCCTCTCTTGGGTGCCACTACCCAAAGACATAAGAATCCCTCTGCTTCCACAAAGAAGTTCATTCTGCAACTCTTTCCAATGTAAGAGAAACCCCACATATTTTGTATTAATCTCCTCTGCAATTTAGTAGGCAACTCCTTTTAGTAGTCATTCTTACCAAGATTAACAACTTTTCTAGAAGGAATAAAAGAGGAAAAGACTTTAAACTACAAGCTGTCAGAAGTGGGCAAAATGGCAAATAAAGCCAGCAAAGCCAGTAGCATGGCAGTATGTCTGTTCCAAGCCACTACCTCTACGACAACCTAAAGTTGGTACTTCACTGAGCAAAGTCTCTGTCTCCTTTTCCCCAGATATACCTAACCCTGCCCTTCCTCCCTTACATGGTTGGTGGAAGATGTGTGATACCTTTTGTAGGAGGAAAAAAGTATGAATTCCAGCCTACAGCAACCTTACTTCTCTGACTGGTGGGGGCTGACATCCACATTCTCCACTTCAACATTTTCCTTTACATTCATATTGACTGCAACACCTTTACAATCCATTCAGTCCTCTACTCCACATGAGTTATTATTTTCCATTGATTCTGCATCTCAAATAAAGACTCAAATTTTCAAAACCGTGAGCAGAATTTACCACCCTTAAACAAAGGTGCACCCAGAATTAACCATCCTCAGTGCATTACATTATCATGGGGATATGTAACTAAAATATTAATGTATGTTCGTTCATAAAACTTGTTATTTTAACTATTTCAGATAATGTAGCATTGAATACTTTTAGAATCCGAATAAATGAGCTCTTAAGTTCCTGGATATCATTACATCATGGAGACATTAGTGTCACAGCTTTTAATTATGTAATGTATTATAGGGCAGAGCAGAGCAGAGCAGAGCAGAGCAGAGCAGAATAGAGTAGAATAGAATAGAATAGAATAGAATAGAATAGAATAGAATAGAATAGAATAGAATAGAATAGAATAGAACAGTTCAGTTGAAAGAGACTTACAATGATCATCTAGTCCCACTGCCTGACCACTCCAGGGCTGATTAAAAGTTTTAAGCATTTAATTAAGGGCATTATCCAAATGACTCTTAAACACTGATAGTTTTGAGGCATTGATCAGCTCTCTAGGAAGCCTCTTCCAGTGTTAGACCACCCTCTCAGTAAAGAAATCCTTCCTAATGTCCAGTCTGAACTTGCTCTGATGCAGCTTTGAATCATTCCCATGTGTCTTATCACTGGATACCAGGGAGAGAAGCTCAGAATCTCCCTCTCCACTTCCCCTCCTCAGGAAGCTGTAGAGAGGAATGAGGTCATCCCTCAGCCTCTTCTTCTCCAAACTGGACACGCCTAAAGTTCTTTGCTGGTCCTAACAAGACATTCCTTCCAGCCCTGTCACCAGCTTTGCTGCCTTCCTGTGGATGCATTTAAGGACTTTAATATCCTTCTTAAACCGTGGGCTCCAGAACTGCACACGGGCTCAAGGTGAAGCCACACCAATGCTAAATATATCACCACTTCTGACTGGTTGGTTCTACTGTTTGAAGCACCCCAGGATGTGGTTTGCCCTCCTGACTGCCAGGGCACACTGCTGACTCATATAGACTCATGTTTTCTTTTGCTGATTCCATTCAGTTAGACCTTTTTATATCTCCTAAAAAGCAATGAGTTTATATCTATATTTTAGTCATTTGTTTCATGGAGTAAGCAAAAAAAAAGCTATCAATTTCTTTAATTTCTTTCCTTCTTGATCCTGGGCACAGAAGCATTCCAATATGAAGCAATCAGTCTTTGAACTCCAATAAATGTTAATTTTGAAAGCCAAATTTCCTGGCTTGAGCCAGGACACAAACAATTTTCTTTTTAGTAATTTTGTCAATTAAATCCCTTTTAAGTAGCTGCACTTTCTGAAATTGACAGCATATTTTTCAGCCAGTGTCTGCTTCTAGGACTGATAACACCCAATGTTGTTGCTGAAAAATGGAATGCAAAACCAAGGTCACTGCTTGGTTCTGCTAAACTGGGAAAAAAGGGACAAAAAGGGATCACACCTGCAACCCTCTTGCAGGGAGGAGTGAACCAGACAGGTAGACCAAAACTGACCAAATGGAGTTCGGTCAGTTCCATCCCATTGCATCATACCTGAGTATATACACCTGAAGGATGACAAGGTTCAAGCTCTCTTCATCCACAGCTGACATCCTGACAGGATTCCATCTGTTCTTCTACCCCTGATGCCAACCTGTGTGTTCCTGAATCCATGTGTTCCTAAATCCATGAGTTCCTGAATCCATCTGTTCCTGAAAGCAGCTCCTGTCTGCTGCTGAGTTCAGAAGCCCAGCTATGGACTTTCCCAGGGCTTGCCATGCAGCATTGATGGTGACATGAGTGTTGTTATTGGGGGACTGAGATATTTTGTATTTATTTATTCTGGGGCTTTGAGGGGGGTTTCATCGTTACTGTTTTTATTAAATCTGTGTAGTTTAGGGCCAATTCCACCTATCGCTGTTAAACTTTTGAATACCAGAATGACGTAGTTCAGTGTGGATGTGAGTAACTTGGTTTAACTCATTTTATAATTTGAATAGATGGTATATGCTGGATGGAATTTTTCCTTTAGCACTCTGGCAGCAACCAGGGTAATGCTGAGTCCATTGAGACCTCCTGTTTGCTACCATCTAGGGAAATAATTCCTTGAGGTCAAGGTTTAATGCTAGGCTGGCAATTATATGAATGACAAATGCTCTCTATTAACTCCTCTATCTTGCCAAAAAGGGAAGACAAAGAAAGGGAGAGAGAGGTGCCAGTTGGAAACTAAACTACACAGATTTAATAAAAACAGTAACGATGAAACCCCCCTCAAAGCCCCAGAATAAATAAATACAAAATATCTCAGTCCCCCAATAACAACACTCATGTCATCATCAATGCTGCATGGCAAGCCCTGGGAAAGTCCATAGCTGGGCTTCTGAACTCAGCAGCAGACAGGAACTGCTTTCAGGAACAGGTGGATTCAGGAACTCATGGATTTAGGAACACATGGATTCAGGAACACACAGGTTGGCATCAGGGGTAGAAGAACAGATGTCAGGATGTCAGCTGTGGATGAAGAGAGATTGAACCTTGTGATCCTTCAGGTGTATATACTCAGGTATGATGCAATGGGATGGAACTGACCAAACTCCATTTGGTCAATTTTGGTCTACCTGTCTGGTTTACTCCTCCCTGCAAGAGGGTTGCAGGTGTGATCCCTTTTTGTCCCTTTTTTCCCAGTTTAGCAGAACCAAGCAGTGACCTTGGTTTTGCATTCCATTTTTCAGCAACAACATTGGGTGTTATCAGTCCTAGAAGCAGACACTGGCTGAAAAATATGCTGTCAATTTCAGAAAGTGCAGCTACTTAAAAGGGATTTAATTGACAAAATTACTAAAAAGAAAATTGTTTGTGTCCTGGCTCAAGCCAGGAAATTTGGCTTTCAAAATTAACATTTATTGGAGTTCAAAGACTGATTGCTTCATATTGGAATGCTTCTGTGCCCAGGATCAAGAAGGAAAGAAATTAAAGAAATTGATAGCTTTTTTTTTGCTTACTCCATGAAACAAATGACTAAAATATAGATATAAACTCATTGCTTTTTAGGAGATATAAAAAGGTCTAACTGAATGGAATCAGCAAAAGAAAACATGAGTCTATATGAGTCAGCAGTNATGTCAGAGGAGCTCAGTCATGGGAAATGCAGTGATTCCTTTGCTGGAGACTGGGCAGATGTGGAGCTTTGGTGCCTCTGGATTTACTGATAATTCCAACATCTATCCAACCAATTCCATGCCCAAACAATTGCACTGGAAGAGCCATCATTTTAGCTAAAGGAAACATATGTTCCTAACTCAAGACAGACAAAGTTACTGTTAACTAGGAAGAAATTTTTTTAAGGGATTATGATATTTCACTGGTAAAAGAAGCTTGATATAAGGTAACTAACAGCAACAGAGATGGTATAAAGCTATTTCCTGAAGTTTCTCTTACTTTTATTAGTGTAAGAGCCTAACCTATCTCTAGTTGCCATCCTCCTGTAAAATAAGGCTGTGTTACAGTTGGGTTTTGTTTGACTAAAACCCATGACACTATGTCACCAGAAAAAGAAAAAAAAAAAACAAACCACACGACCACAGTAACATCTGCACTGCTGATAATCAGTTATTAACAAGGAACAGGAATTCAGTGTTATTTACTGAAGATGCATGAGTGGATAAGTATGAGGCTACACTGCCTTTAATCTGTAAATGCAGCTGTGCATAGCAATGGCTACAGAAATTGCTTCAGTACATTGGGAGACACCAAACACAAATCTGATATTGATACCATAGCCCACATCATGGGGTTTCTATTTCCATCTTTACCCACAGCAATGCAAACACCCTAGCACACAGGCAGAGCACACATGGCCCTGCACAGCATCTCACAGATTTCAAAGCAGCTTTTCAAGTAACAGGGCAGGTACTTTGCTGCTTTCTCATCAGGGCAGTGCCTGCTTACCTCCACCTATTTTGAGAAGAATTAGCATGCAAAAGACAGAAATCTTAGGGTTGAAATACTGGGTTTTGTCCATGCTTACAGTCTGGGAGACTTAACATCATGTCTGAGCCAGATACAGCCTTGCTGCAGAGGGGTTAACAGTGGAAGAGGGGGGAGATTTAAATCACAGTCACTGCTTCATGCAACTGAGACAGCTGTCTCTTATACNTCAAGCTCTCTTCATCCACAGCTGACATCCTGACAGGATTCCATCTGTTCTTCTACCCCTGATGCCAACCTGTGTGTTCCTGAATCCATGTGTTCCTAAATCCATGAGTTCCTGAATCCATCTGTTCCTGAAAGCAGCTCCTGTCTGCTGCTGAGTTCAGAAGCCCAGCTATGGACTTTCCCAGGGCTTGCCATGCAGCATTGATGATGACATGAGTGTTGTTATTGGGGGACTGAGATATTTTGTATTTATTTATTCTGGGGCTTTGAGGGGGGTTTCATCGTTACTGTTTTTATTAAATCTGTGTAGTTTAGTTTCCAACTGGCACCTCTCTCTCCCTTTCTTTGTCTTCCCTTTTTGGCAAGATAGAGGAGTTAATAGAGAGCATTTGTCATTCATATAATTGCCAGCCTAGCATTAAACCTTGACCTCAAGGAATTATTTCCCTAGATGGTAGCAAACAGGAGGTCTCAATGGACTCAGCATTACCCTGGTTGCTGCCAGAGTGCTAAAGGAAAAATTCCATCCAGCATATACCATCTATTCAAATTATAAAATGAGTTAAACCAAGTTACTCACATCCACACTGAACTACGTCATTCTGGTATTCAAAAGTTTAACAGCGATAGGTGGAATTGGCCCTAAGCAACACAGTTCTTTTCACATCATGTTTATGCTACCCTTAAAGACACAATTTTTTTTCATATCATCCCTCTCTCATCCTCACTTGAGAAGCAGCCCATGCAGTCATTGATTCTGAGCCACCACACCAGCCTTTGGGGTTTTCCAGACAGCATTCTGAGGCAAAATACACACTTCTTTTCCCATTAGTCTAGGGAGAGGACACTTTGCTCCATTGCATGGTGGAAAGAAGCCCCAGGCTACACCAAGTTTGCTTGTTAGACAGGACTGTAGCACAACCCTAGTTACAAGAGAGGAATTACACAGTCCAACAGAATACTCTATTCATTGGCAATTTAATCCCTCTGGATTTACTGATAATTCCAACATCTATCCAACCAATTCCATGCCCAAACAATTGCACTGGAAGAGCCATCATTTTAGCTAAAGGAAACATATGTTCCTAACTCAAGACAGACAAAGTTACTGTTAACTAGGAAGAAATTTTTTTAAGGGATTATGATATTTCACTGGTAAAAGAAGCTTGATATAAGGTAACTAACAGCAACAGAGATGGTATAAAGCTATTTCCTGAAGTTTCTCTTACTTTTATTAGTGTAAGAGCCTAACCTATCTCTAGTTGCCATCCTCCTGTAAAATAAGGCTGTGTTACAGTTGGGTTTTGTTTGACTAAAACCCATGACACTATGTCACCAGAAAAAGAAAAAAAAAAAACAAACCACACGACCACAGTAACATCTGCACTGCTGATAATCAGTTATTAACAAGGAACAGGAATTCAGTGTTATTTACTGAAGATGCATGAGTGGATAAGTATGTGGCTACACTGCCTTTAATCTGTAAATGCAGCTGTGCATAGCAATGGCTACAGAAATTGCTTCAGTACATTGGGAGACACCAAACACAAATCTGATATTGATACCATAGCCCACACCATGGGGTTTCTATTTCCATCTTTACCCACAGCAATGCAAACACCCTAGCACACAGGCAGAGCACACATGGCCCTGCACAGCATCTCACAGATTTCAAAGCAGCTTTTCAAGTAACAGGGCAGGTACTTTGCTGCTTTCTCATCAGGGCAGTGCCTGCTTACCTCCACCTATTTTGAGAAGAATTAGCATGCAAAAGACAGAAATCTTAGGGTTGAAATACTGGGTTTTGTCCATGCTTACAGTCTGGGAGACTTAACATCATGTCTGAGCCAGATACAGCCTTGCTGCAGAGGGGTTAACAGTGGAAGAGGGGGGAGATTTAAATCACAGTCACTACTTCATGCAACTGAGACAGCATTTGCCTTCTGAAGCAGTGTTGGGGAGCTACAGCCTCCCGGACTGCCATGATAACACCCAGAGTGATGTCTCATTCCCAGACAGTAAAAACCCTAAGAGGCATGAGGTAATCTTCCAGTTCATGTCACTACATAATTGTTTTGTTAGGAACTGAGCAGCTCAGGCAGATCCGAAACTCTCTGGCATTGCTGTGAGGTTCCCCGGCATGCAAAACTTTCCCATGTTCTCAGAGACTACAAAGTTGCAATCAATCCCCTGGAGGTCTGCTCAGCTACACCCAGGGATGGCTTTGGATGTTCTCAGGCAAAATATTTCCAGTACACTAATACTGAATTGATGAAATTTGCCACGTTTTTCTGTCCACTGGATGAATTAAAGTTATACTTAATTATACAGCAATGACTGGTTTATAAGGAGTGAACCCTGGTGCAATAACTAGGGCATGGCACTGCTCTGCTATGGCACAGCTGGACACTTCACCCATGTGCAGTAACACTCCTACAGGATTTACACCTCACCAGTTGAGCCCACTGACACCAGAAATGGCAACAGTTGTCACCCTCCTTTGGTACATCCCTGCCATTACAGGTAACTGACTCCACGCAGTAGAAGTAGGTTTAGAAAGGAGCCCAGAACAGCTACACACCCACAAAAATCATCAAAAAACGCTTCCTCCTGACCCATCACATCTGCACTCCACAGCAGTAGATTAATTGTCACAACTGCAATAGGTCATGGAGAGCAAAGACCAGGAGAGAGCATGGGTCCCTGCTACCGGGGGGCAGCCACTAAAAATTCAGTCAATTGCTCCAGACTCACCCTGAGGAAAGCTAAAAAACAAGCAACCACAAATATCCCCACAAAAGTCACATGATCCTTTAAGAAAAAATATCCTTCCTCATCATTGGTAAAAGCATTTCTCTCACAGAATTCCTGAAGCTTGTACTGTACTCATTCAATAAATACTACATTGAGGAAATACATGGAAATACTGTGGAAACAACTGTCACATTGTCCTGTCTTCTCTTCTTCAGCATTCTTGGCATTTAGGGCAGTCCAGCAGAAGCTGAACCAAATGCAGTGTGTTAATGACATGCCACCAGTACAGACAGCAGTGGGAAATTAAATCATCTTTTTAATGCCACCACACCACTTCTTGGAGGTCTAATAATCTTGTTATCAGTAAAGCAAAGAGGAAAAATTCTGCATCACAAAATACCTGCATGGGTTTTATAGACTTACGGAGAGCTGTACAAACAACAGCATCTTACATTCTTCCCATTGCATGGGCCTGACCCAAACCCAGCAACTTACACTACCCCTTCTTGAGATGACACCACCAGCACTAGGAGTAGACATATGTTTCAGCTTCCACTCCCCCAAAAGGACAGAGGTTCCAGAAAAACTACTGTATGGCTTGGCACAGTGAACTAGAGCTTGTGCCAATATAAATCAGTACAGGACCACTTCAGTCTCTAACTAATTTACACAAACCCAGGTCTTGATTCTCATTCCAGTTCATGTGGCAGGTATTGCTGGACTTCCTCACTTTTTAAAGTCTTGTGTGAGAACAGAAAAATATAACTGGAATCACTTCAGACTGATTTACTGAAATGATGCCACATCTTTCCTCTGGCAGCCGTGTTCACATATCCATACTTAGAAAATATTTACAGAAAACCATTTTCTTTGCAGCAGTAAATGGAATTCTACTGCAGAGCCTATTTCAAAAACTCAAATCAGAGAAATAAAAAATGTTTCTAATGTCATTCCAGATTTTCCTTCCTATCCAAAACACATACTATTTTTGTGTTTAAAAAAAAAAAAAAAAAAGAGAGAGAGTGAATGAGCACGCACAAATACCAAGGCCTAAACTGTCCAAGGACTGCAAAATATTTTTCCTTAATAAAAGGCCTACAAATCTGTCAGCTTCACAGTGTTCTTTAAATGTGTTATACAGCTCATCTATTATCTTAAAATTAGCACCCAAATTAGCCCTGGTGAGTTATGCAAGTAGCCAAAAAAACAGAGTGGGATGCTACTCTTAAGCTATGGCTAAATTTGGAGCACACAATAGAAGGAGGGGCAATACTGTACCCTAACACAGGCAATAGAGATTCCCAGTGGACACCAGTTTATAGGCTGACATCCAAACACAAATTAAGCCAACAGGCCTGTAGCAAAGGTATATATTTGCTCCACAAAGCCTCCTAGACCCTTCCTGTGTGCCAGCACTTAGGTACACCTCCCCACACAGCCACTCATTAGTGCACTCCCAGTTTCTACCACCCCTTATCCTTTTCAGTCCTTTTTTGCAATTTTGGAAGTTAAAAGCACTCAGAAATTATAAAGGAAGAGAGAGAGGCCATATAGCAGCTCTGCCTATGGAGAAAGATGTAAAGGGAGAGGTGGAATAATATGAACTGGACCAGAATTTATCATCTGAGGGTTCAGTCAAGAGATGGGGTACCAGAGCTCTAGAAGACAGGAGAAAGATGGTATCTATAGAAGGTTTTGTAACCTTCTATAGGTTAAAGCCATGTTTTACCAAACTCTGCAGTGATTAGCAAAGTTCTAGCCTCAGTCTGAAATGCAGAGCATAGGAGATATTCTGACAACCAGAACAATTCACAACAAAAAAAACCTTATGCAGCTAAATCCAGAAGTTTTTCCCCAATCTTCTACGACCAGAAGAGTGGTGGAAGCCCAGCCACAGAAACCACAAGCAGAAACACTCATGGCCATGACAGAATAAATACAGATCTACTGGAAGGTATGCAGAGAAAGTCCTTTTCCTCTGCCCACTCACCATGGCACTCCCTGTGTGTTTCTATTTCACATGACAAAGGAGTCATGGTACCTCCCATTTACTGGTTCAGCCCTTCTTCTCTCATCAGCACCTCCAGATCCACCCCTGAGGAAAACCACCATCTCTCACCCTCTCAGAAAGACAGACGCTGCCAATGCTGGGCAACCCAACCCTGCTGCATCTAAGATCCCTTCCACAAGCAAGCATCAATTTCCTGCAGACTGGTCCTTCTAATTTCTTTTTAGACTCAGGTCATACTTCAGATATTTAATTCCACACTGAGTCTTCTGAAGTAAAACAACAAATGCTATGGATTATACTATTATTAGCACTTGCAGCTGAATGGTCAGAGAGCAGCCAGCTGCAAGAACATAGTATTTAAAATTTTCTGTGGTTCACCTGAGACACTTGCTGGGTAGGAATACGAAATGGCTTTGTATTTCTGAAACTAAATAATCTGTTTAATTAGAGACATTCTGACAGAAATCCAGCATCTACCATCACAGATGCCTGAATACAGGTATGGGATCTTTTCAGCTTTTTCCCAAAACCAGCCTCTAAAGGCAGTCTGGAGACTTTTTCTTATGTGAATGACATTATCACTGCCTACCATACCCAAACAACCAAATTCCCATGTATTATAAACTTATAGCTCTTATCAAGACAAATTTTGAATATTATAAAGAAAAAATTCTTGATGTCAGAACCAGTCTAAGAAACTACGTAGACAATTCAGAGTAAACTCAGATTTAAGCCTTTCAAACAACTAAATGGGAAATATATTTCCTTTACTTGGTTTTCCCTTGGTGACTGTACAAGCACAAAAACTCAGGCATCTGCACATCCTGCTTTCAAGGCACTGGTGGCGATCATTATTATCCATTCTGATGTCCACAAAACAAACACAGACAAAGCCACTATTAGTCCAATTTAAAGCATCTGTAGTTTTTATTCCAACTTAAATCATAGAATCATAGAATTGGCTGGGTTGGAAGGGACCTCAGAGATCATCAAGTCCAACCCTTGACCCACTACCGCTGCGGTTACCAGACCATGGCACTGAGTGCCACATCCAGTCTCTTTTTAAATATCTCCAGGGGCGGAGAATCCACTACTTCCCTGGCCAGCCCATTCCAATGCCTGATCACCCTCTCTGTAAAGAAATTCTTTCTAATATCCCACCTAAACCTCCCCTGGCACAACTTGAGACCATGCCCTCTTGTCTTGAGGAAACAATCAGGAAAACATCAGGAAATCAGACCAGGACAAAATGTGACTAAACCTGTCTGTGACAGACGTCTAGTGGTATTAGTATCACATCAATTGCTGCAACTGAAGTGAAATTCCAAAGTTGTCACCTCTCAGACTTGTTGACTGCAAAAAAACCAGTCAGGACCTACTTAAGTTTCCTCTCAGAGGGACTGAAAAATTTTTGGTTTCATATTGGGTTCTTTTCCATTTTTCTGAAATGCATTCAGGGTCTGTGATGAAAAATCCACACATTCTTTCTGAGATCACAAAATTACTTTGCTATCTAAGAATATTACCAGACGCTTCTTTCATTAAGAAAAAAACAAGGCAATATAAATCCCTAACCATTCCAGTTAAGCACCTGGACCTCAAAGTTCCACCTCCAGGAAGCTGGAGCAGCGGGGGAAAAGGGGTCTGTCATTCTCACTGCATTTTCTGCACATGTACTGATTTGGACTGCAGTGAATCTAGGTTAACCAGCATCATCTCTTGCCACGTGCTATTCAGCCTCTGCAGATAGGATCTCAGCTCTGCTTTCACAAACACATAGTAAGGGATAGCACTGCATGGGAACCAGCAAGGCTGCCAGTGCAGCTAGCTGTGGGAGTCTCATGAGAACAGAAGTCACCAATGTATGACTGGAGACCTGTGAATTTTCCATCTGCTTCCTGCATCTGAAAGTACTTCTATAATTCTCAACACTCCAGCCTGGATCTCTTTCTAAGTAGACATCACTAAGAACATCACTCAAGACCCAGCTGGAGAGCCACTGTTAGCTCCCACCACTTTCTCTTTAAAGCTACTTTTATGTACCTGAAGGGTAATAACCAGGTGCATAGCACACTTCTGACACTTCCACCACAGTTCCTCAGACCTCTCTTCAAATGTCTTCCAGAATCTGGAAGAGACTCCCAGAGTCAAACCAGAAGTCTTTTTAGCTCAAGGTCCCATTTCTAGCAGTGGTCAAGAACAGACTAGAAACAGAACAAGTCCACAGTGACCTTCCCTTGGGTATTCTTCACAGAAATCTAAGTCTTGGAGCTTGAAAAGCCAAAATTGGTGTCTTTATACTGGAACAGCCCTTGATGGACTTTTGCCTCATTAATTTGTGCAATCTCATTTTCCTGCCACAACACCTGGGACACAGGGCTCCACAATTTACTTCCATGTCATATGAAGGCCCACCTTCTTGTCTGGTTTGAACTTGCCTTCTGGGAGATCTCAAATCTTTTCTTCTGCTCTGGAATTTCTCCAGTTGGTTCACAGCCTCCGTGAGGAGTGCCCCAAATCAGGAACAGCATTCCCCAGGATGACTAATTAGAGCTGAAAAGATTATTAGAATACTTTCTCGTAGCTTACAAAAATATTTGTGTATACATTTGAGTACAGTGTTTGCCTTCTTTTTAAACACCAAAGTATTAATTACAAGTGTTCATCTTTTTGTACCTTTAAACCATCACCCATCCCCACACACAGGCTGTTCTGCAGCACTGCTGCCTCACCTTCTTCCCCATCTAGTGAACACATACTCTTATTCATCATCAAGAGCAGAACTATGCAGTTACTCTAGTGAATGACACTCCAGCTTTTCCCCTAATCATTTCCCATACTGCCAGAATTAGTTCAAACTCTAAACCTTCCTCCCAGCATCCTAGTCATTACATTAGATTCACTAATCTAACAAACATTATTTCTTTTTCATCCCTGTCAGGTATACTGAACAATATAGTTTCAGGGCAACCAATTTTCAGCTTTATAGCAAACCACTTAAATCAATTTCATGCATATTGTTTTCCATCCAGACACAAAAGTATTTAGTAAGATGCTGTCCCCACTTCCCCAGCTGGCTTTCCAGTGTCACATGCCAGACTATCAAAAGCCTTACTAATGTCAAGATATAACAATATTATACTTCTCCACCTACAACCCATGCCAGCCCATGGTGGAACACATTTTATTTGAAGGTTTCCAATCTTCCAGAATGTGTCTCTTCTCTCACACTCTCAAAACTTCATTAGACATTTTTCAATTATTTTAATCAATTCCCTAAGAATTCTACAGGCAGTTTTATCACAGCCCTAAATAACTTCTTTAACAAAGTACTATTTAACCTGTTCCTCTCCTTTTGTTGCCTTAATTCTTAACTATTTTCCATAGAGAGTTAGCTGATCCTTATAGTGAAGATGGAACACTCACTGCCTTTCAGCATCACTGACAAATGCCCTCCTCATCAGAGTGAGTAGCAAGCCACATCCTTTGCTAGTTTTCTTGCTACCAAGATGATATTTTAAAATCCTGCCTCCTTATTATCCTTCAGGTTCTTTCTTACTCATGGTTTGTCCTTTCCAGTTTGTTCTTTCTTACCCATGCTATTCCTTTAAGCTCAGCCTTTGTAATCTTATCTCATTTTCAGGTTATACACACAGTTTTCCTTTTTCTTCTGTTGTTTTTTCACCAGTTAGAAGATCATGTTTACTTACTTTACTTTTTACCCTTCTACTATGTTAGGGCAATGTGTACTTCACACCTTTAATCCCCCAAGAGCTTTCTCCCTTCACTTCCCTTCTTGTTTCTGATGGCATCTCACCTCACAATTCCTGTTGGGTTTTGGCATCATTTTTTCTCCAAATGCACAATCTTGACTTTGTCATTCTCTCTTCTCTCTTTCCTAAATGCTGCAAGGCCCCTGGAGTTCACAATAGCAACTGGGAACACCTACACTGGCATTGGTAATACACCCTCCTCTCTAAGAATTGCCTCACTGCCACAAGTTCTGCTCTTCCAACCTTTTTCACGGAAGTGTGAAGCAGCCTGTAGCCCTCAATGTGTCACACTCTCCTTGGCTGGTTATCAGTGAAGAATGTGGTGACCAGAACGACCTTGGATATGAACATGTAAGCCTTGAGGCACAGAGGGACTCTTTCCCTCAGGTCTCAAAGAGCATCCAATCAATATTGTATTGTAAGTACTGGATGGGTTTGCTAATTCCATTTTCTGTAAACTATCTAATAGGCCTGGTAGCAGGATGGATTCAACAACAGGCACAGAAACCTGTGTTTTTTTCTTATATGTACTCCAGCAATATGTAAGCCCCTAACAGAGAACCCACTTCTCCACTATCTCCCTTGTCTCTGAATCCAGTCCCAACACCTACTTACCCAAAACTTTTCCTTCATTCTGATTTTGCATGGGTTATCTGCATGTACTGAGTATCTGACAACTTATTTTTCATGAGGTAAGAGAAAGCTGGTTCTGCAACAGCTCAAACAAGGACACGCATACGTTTGCAGGTGGAGGCTATGGACACAAAATTATGGCTCTCCTGCTCTTACGCTTTGGCATTTTTAGGCATTGATGCAGAATTAGTCAGAAAGAATCTGTACCACTAAACTGCTAGCAAAACCCTTTGCACCACAGATTTTCACCATAGATTTTGTGGTCACCAATGAGTCAGACATTTTATTCTGAACTAAGACAATGCAAGGTTAACAGAAGGAACTGTTGTACTTAGGCCATTCATTCCCCTGTAGCTGTAAACTTCACAATTTACTGTTGCTAGTGTTTTTCACTGTTTCCCATACTAACGTGGTCAGAACCATATTATTAAGTATGCAAAACATGCCTTCTGGTAAAAGCAGATTTTCCATTGTCTACATGGATGATCACTGCATGTCTGAGCTTGACAGACATTCTAACAAACTCTGTCATGTTTCATAAATCCTAGCTGAGTATTCACCATGCTCTAGCTCAATAATGTCTGTTAACAAGTACATTTACTCCTCTCTAGAAGTACAGAAAAGCAGTGAAAATTAAGTAACAGAAACAATTAATTTAAAGGGAACACAACCTATGCATGCTGGTGTAAACCAGATTCTTCAGTTCACTAAGTAGTTCTCACTCACTGTGCCTTATATGCATTATTTTATACCTCAAATACCAGAAGCTCTAATTAAATCTTATTCTTAAGAATTAAAAATATTCACACAGTCAGGCAAATGATGACATCTCATTACAGGTAAATAATGACATCTCATTGCACCTGAAAGCTTTTCTTAAAAATTGGTTTGCTTTTTCCAACTTAGAAGCTACTTACTTTTCCAACACATGCTAGCACCAGCAAGGTAAAAAGACTTTTGAGAAACTCTCACAATTAAAGTCTAAAGTTGCTCAGACATTAACACAAACTGCAATGTCCTGGTAGCAAACCCTGTAAGACAACGTTTCTTGCAAATTCAAACTACATCTTTACTGATCAATGACTGGATAAGTACGCATGGCAAGAGTCATCCTTTCTCTGCAATCACCAAAAATCAAGCCATTCATGCATAAAATTTAACTTGCTCATCTCTTATTCCCATTGTTACTTTTTTTGTTGTTGACCCAGAAAACCCAACAGCTCAAATTGCACATAAGCCATTGTTATCTTCTGCAGTCATTTTCAATCAGGCTGAGGATCTTCCTGATACTGCATCTCTATGGAAAATGTGTCGAGGCTTGATTGGGTGCACAGAAAGAGCTTCAGTTAGTCCTTTGTATTTTTCTGGAGTCCCCAGCAAACAGTGGAAACCTATTCTCTCCTGGTGACGCACCCACCTTGTTCACACAAAGTTTACCTGTGGCAGAAATATCCTGCTATCAGACATTCAGCTTTCTCTTTCGACTACATTTAATGTAATTAGTTTAATTTCTGTACTAAAACATTGGTGTTAAACCATCTCCCCTGCTACAATACTTTTGGATTCTGGAATACCGAGCTAAGCCCAACATACAAGCACTTCTTTAAATGAGTGTGGATGCACACTTTCTCCCTCACTTTAAAGAATACAAACTAGCCACTTATTAAGAATATGTTTATTTTCCCTTTGTTACATAAAAAGCATGATAAAGATGGGAATCATCGTGCTACTGCTAAAGCCTTGACAACTTCCCAGAAATAACTCAGATATCAAAATTTCACTTCCAGTAACATTAAAAAGGTATTTTATCACTCATCAGAGCACTCCTATATCTTATATAAAGCAAGAGTTATCAAATAAAAATAAAAAAGAACTGTATTTCTAATTCAATAAGATTCTTTAATGGAGCTAACTCAGAAATTTAGACCAGTACATAGATGTACCATATTAAGCTGCTGCTGGAGAACCAGGAGGCATTCTTAACTTTAGGCAACTGCAGATGCACTTTGCCAGACAGGCATATAATAGCTGTTATTGTATAGGTGCTTGGCTGAACTTGGCCTGAAAGATTAAACAGCACAAATAAAAACAGTGTCCTCAGCCTGTCCTCCATCCCCAGCACCTGGCTCCCAACTCTGCATCTACCCCAATTCCATCAGCACAAATGTTTGAACACTGAACCAAGGAACTTGTTTGCCCAAAAAAATATTCAACAACATAAAAACTTTATTTTTCAGTCAGATCAGTTTTGCAAAGCCGTTAATCCCCTGCTTTTGCTGTCACCATGCAAGGAAAAATACAGAGCATAATTGAGCCAGCTTAGGCAACAGTGCCACTGAATTTGCAGCCTAACCAAGGTAGGCAACCAGTTCCAGCTCTCTGGATAATTCAGCACAGTCAACAACTTCAGCTACACCCTGTCTCCCTTAATACTTATTTTGCTGAGACACATGGCAATAGAAGTCATCAAACACATGTACTCCACAGGAACAGTAATACTACTGTATTAGCCACTCTGTAACCTACTGGGCCCCAGTGACAGATAAAGTAACATTTTCTGGGCACTAATACATGCAACAATGATGTCATTTAAAGAATATTTTGTGTTCCTGGAGATATGTTTGGGTTTTTTTCCTTCAGCTGCAACAAGCTGGCCTAATAAAACCTCCCCCAATCTTCCTTCAGGCACATTCTTTGATTAACACAGCTACAACAAAATCACTACGTGTTTTATCTTTAAGTTGTTTTGTACTTCAGTGAAGAATTTAAAGCTTTAGAATCTTACTCTGACAAACTGCTCTCTGAGCAACTCTATTCACAATGAACACAGTCCTGCAGCACCTTCGGATACACGCCTTCAACACCACATCCTCTGCTTCAGGGCAACTCCCTCGCTCCTCGCCTCTAACAGTTTTGTTTATGGATTTGCTCACAGAGAACAAACGACTAACAAAGTATGTAACTAGACTTTAAAGAACTGATAGCCACAGACTAATTCTTTATATTTTTGCAAGAGGGAATATACTGCATGTTCAGCTATTTTTTTTTTCCCTCTCTTTTTTTGCTTTATTTTTCTTTCTTCTTTTTTCTGTTCCATTTACCAAGTAAAAAAGCATGGAAAATTCAAATATATATTTAAAAGACAGAAAAAAGATCAAAAAATCAATAAGTCCATGCACTTCAGGTAATGCACTGTAGCATTTCTCCTTTTTCCTCACTGCCTGCAGCCTGACACAATGTCGGACCTGTTCTTTATCACCCAGTCTTCCCTCTAACATCCCAGTGTCAAGCATCCCTGTGTGCTGTGCAGATAGATACATTCACATATTTTCACATGCTTGGAGCTACCAAAGTTGCTTGTCTGCTTTTTAATGTTGGAAAGGACAACAGACAGGTTGAAACTCACACTAGACTCAGTGAACTTGATGTTAAGCAGAAAAGAAGCAAGAAGCAAAAGCCAATATAGTTAAAGAAAGAAAAGGAGACAGATGAAAGTTACCTTTTTAAAACATTAAATCAGTAGGTTTGGGTTTGTTTGGGTTTAGCTTTGTATCAAAATACTGCCAGGGAAGGTTTGGAGAAGAACTGTGAACTTAAAAAGACAAACTCACTACTAATATTGCAATAAATACATCAAAGTTATTTTCTCCACAGAACAAGAATGTTGGCTTATATACTGCTGAACTCTCTGCTATGTCTAATCCAACTGGCTTGGTCTGTACTTTTGAATAAGCAAAACCTAAATATGGTATGTAGTGTGTTATGGAGACTTAAGATTAAGGAGCTTTAGGCCTGAGAGTTAGTCTGTTTTATTTACATGCAGATTTCAGTGTTAGCAAATTCATCCTACTACAGTAATTGCTTTAGGCATGTATCACCACAGCTGTTAAATTTGGACACCAAGAGATCAGGTGTATAAAGCAGACTTAAATCAGGAATTAATACTTTTTTTTTTTTTTTTTTTTTTAATTTTTTTTTTTTTTTTTTTTTAAATTAGGCACAGCACTACAGGAAATTTGCCTCAGGTTTATGCTTTTAAACTGTCTGTTGGAAGACGTGTAGCTGATAACAAAAAATTAGAGTGCTTGAACAATACCCAATCTGAAGTATTTTTTGAAATAGAGAGTTTTGATCAGACATGCTTTTCTGCATTATGGAATTATAATGGCCATTCATAATGAATTTTTTGATCTGGTCAAATGCACTCCATTACACTCAAAGCCTCAGTCTTCTCTACAGGATGTAAAGTGAAGTAGGCTTTCATGAAGGCTATGAAATGAAGGTGTGATGCTTCCAATTAAGGCATCTACATTAAGACATCAATAGAAAAATTAGTTGACACCAACAAGAAGAAAGTGCAACACAGAAGGGCAGATTTTTCTAGGATCTCATACTGTCCCCAGACTCAGCTTCTTACAAATAAAAAGCTAGAGTCTGGGTGTTATTTATATTGCCTCATGTTAAGAGCAGTTTGAAAGCTGAATTATCCAGACAAAGTATGTTCTGTCTCATGAGCACAAATCTGAGGCAGGACATCTTTATGTTCCTGTTTCCAGCGGGCCTTTAGGAAAAGAAGCAGTGACCAGGAGATCACTGCAGAGATGTCAGTTCTCCAGCTACTCAGAACAGCCACCACATCCTCAACTGCTGCCCAGGGCGTGCTAAAAGGTTTAGTTATCTTTGATCCCTAACCTATCCCAAGATTGCTCTTGGTCCTTGAAGATTTCTGTTACCGCAAATGCACAGAGCTCCCAAATAACTGTCTGACACAGTCATCTCTTTCCTATTGTCATGAGGTTCTCCCGTAGGGCAGGAAAAGCAGCCAGCTCCAGATGCATTATCACTATCACCTTGCTCGTTCCACCCTTACCCATTATCCCTGTTGCTCCCATTTCACAGCTTAACAACCACGCTACCAGTGAGCGCTTCTTCCTCTACTACTTCCTCAGTGAACCCACTACATGGACCAGAGTAGCCCCTGACTTCTCAGAAACCCCACATCCATCACACTTTGCTACTATCTGATTATTTTACGAGTTAGCACGCCCATTCAGACACGCACTATCCAGCTCAGCTGCCTGCCTGCACGCAGAGCCAGCAGAGTACAAGATGACTTTCCCGTAAGTGACCCTTACTTGGTAAAGTAACGTTCCTATTTTAGTACCATTTAGAAGCTGTGGTATTTTGGGAGCAGCAAAGATTTTTTTGGGCCAGGCAAACCTAAATCCTCCCAGACCAGCTCCATTTCTTACCTTTCTCAAAGACCATTTCCCTGGTCAAGATGGTCTTGTTATCTCTAATGACTTCTCCCCTTACGGTGACCTGCGCTGGGCTGTCCGGCAGCAGAGCTACCCCAACAGTCACGTTCGTCCCAGGCCTGATGTTCCAGGGAACTGCCACCAGGAACGTAGGTCTAGAAAATCCAAAGGGGCAGAGGGAGAGAGGGCAGGGAGTAAAATGCAATCCCCAGAAAACTAACAGCGTCCACAGAACATCGTACGATACATGCAGCACAGCTCTTCTGGTGCTCCCCTCTGCCGAGGCTGGAGGTGATGCTCGCTCCCCGGGCGCTGCACCTAGGGTTAGCAGGACGAGGAGAAGGCAACGCTGTTCCGCCCGCTTTCGGAACCTGCTGCCGGAGAAGCCCCCGGGGAAGTGCCCCGCCGCCCCGCGCAGCCNGTGCCGGTGCCGAGGCCGGCCCGGGGGGAGCGGGGAGGGCAGCCAGGCACCGGGATGGACTCTGGGACGCAGCTATACCCGGGGGGGGCGGCCCTCGCAGCCCACATCTTGGGCATGTGCAGCTAGGGAGCAGGCGGGATGCTCAGACGAAGGACAGAACCCTACAAAATAAATCCCCAAAGGGATGATTTCTGCCTGTGGCAGGGAGCAGAGTGTCACCCTGCTGGCGGGAACTGCCCGTTTCTACACACGGATTCGAGCTGCAGGGACAGACGTGGAGAGCCCTCCGGGGAGCGCCGGCGTAGGATTCGGGCTCGGAGGAGAGCCTGGACCGGTTCTGGGTCTGAACGGGGAGAACAACACTGGTAGAAATTCAGGGAGCTTCGTAGCTACTCAAACGTGAACCGATTGGTAATATAGCTCTGGCTGGACTGTGTGTGATCTGTGTCCAGTATCTGCAAAATAAGTTCTGGGTACGCATCTTAACTCGCTCTCAGAGTCCAAAAAGTGCGCTGATACAGCTTGGGTGAGATTCTGTTCCTTTAGCAAGTTCATTGTGACTGTGTAGACCAGACACATCAAAAAATGTTTTGATTCATCTGAATTCTTTCATCCCTGCACAAGTCTCATCCATTCGGAAATTCCAGCCAGTTCTTGAAATCTGCTTCTTCATAAGTGCTGAGCTGCCATCCTCTGCGTTGTTATGTGCAGAGAAAATCAAATCAGTTATAACTTTGAATAGAAGCATCATATTTTGTTGTTATGAAAACCAAATACTGTGTTCTAAGAGTATCCCAGGCAGCCATGCAGTCTTTTCAGATCTTTTAAATTTGCTTCTGCAAGTTCTCTTAGTTCTGCTGATTCTTTTTGGAGCACCAGCCTTTGTAGTGACAGGACAGACGGTGCCCCCTCTGTAGACTGGGGAAGGATATTGTGATCTTACAGTAAGCAGAGATGATGTCTCAAATGTCTGTTTTGGCAGCTCCTCACCTTCAAAATTTCATGATGGGGCAAAGTTTGAGAGAAGTTTGCTGTTGCTGTCTTAATTTGTAAGTTCTTAATTTGTTTTTTGTGAGAAACAGGCCACTCCTTTTCTTGAAAATGGTGAGAAAAAGTGCTTACAAGAATTTCTGCATCCCGACTACCTCAGCCTCAGGTGGTCAAGTTACTCATAGTACACATTTATCCAGTCTCTGGCACTCCATCATACCTGTCAATACTAATCTGGCTCTCTTAGTCTCCAAAACAAGGTGGTCACACACAGACTTGTTGGCCAGCACTTGGTCAATGCTCACCCCCAAGCCACAGCACAAATTTGAGCACAAATTGTTTGAGAGAGCACTTGCTGGCCAGGGCAAAAATATGCCAAGGTCAACTTGAGGATAGACACAATCAACTTCCAGTCCCAAGAACATTTGATGGCACTGTTTAATTCATTAGCATGGATGTAACTCAAAAGTCCCTTGCTGGAAGTGCTTGCAAATGTCACAGAATTGATTTTGCCCAGTTATGCAGCAGTATTGTGGACTCTCTCCTTCCCCCCTTTTTTTTTTCCTTAAGGGCTTAATATTTAAAAATACTTTTGTGTGTGTATCATCTGTCTTGAAGAGATTTATCGCTGATAAGAAATGGGTAAACAGAAAGTAAATGTTAGGTACCATCCTGTAACAACATGCAAGCTCCATTTCTTACAGGTATATCCAAGTACTCAGAGACAGGTTAAATTAATGAAGGACCATGCTACTACTTGGAGATCGCTGAATTCCCAAGTCCTCCAAATCCTCTTTGTTTCCTTTCTTTCATTTGCCTGCCTTGGGGTTTCACAGTGCAGTTATATGTCAGTGTTTGATCTAGTTCAGACTGGTAGTAACCCAAACAAAACCAAGCAGCACTTCAGTTCATGCTAAAACGGTCAAATTTAAATTTAGGTGTGCCTACATTTGAAAAGATTTTGCACACCCACTGGCTTCTATTATAGGGCACAAAACATCCTCAGCTAAAAAATACTGGTCCATCCAGAACGGGCAGATGAAACAGATTACATTAGTCTGATAAAACTTCTAGATCTGTGTTTAACTGAGCAGCAGACCTTATCCAGGCTATGCCTCATTTTCAAGGCCACAAAAACAACCATTTGGCAGTGTCTGTGGACTAAATAGGTTTCAAATACCTGTCTCTGACAACTATCTGAGAGATTAATATGTGCACAAAACTGGAAGCAGGGAACTGCACAACAACTTACTGAGATCACCATGAGGGAGAAATTTGTTTTGGACCAGACTTCCGCAGATTAGGAAGAATTTTTAAAGAGTATAGCCTAGCATGAGAGGATTTAATAATCTTCAGCTGCTCCAGGCCAGCAAAGGGGATAGCCTGGAGACAATTTTGGAGGTTGTTGTTGTGTTCAGCATGCCAACCAGGGAAGCTGGCTGAAAAATCCTTTTCTTTTCAGTTTTCCTGTTTTGGAGATAAGCAAGCATTACCAGACTCAAGTTTTACACCCCTCTGTGACATGACCATAACGAAAACTCCACTTTTACCACCTTCACTGCTCCTCTAAGACTAATTTTGCTAATCCTTCATGGTCTTTTAAAACAGAATCTATAAAAGCTGCAAAAGTCATCTACAGCACTGGCTATGGTCCCAGGCAGCAACTGTTAGGTTGTCTGTTCCTATCTAACTTAGTTAAAGTCTAGCACGAATATATGTACCAGTATCAGATGAAATCATATCTCTGAGTTGCAGCCTAGGTATGCTTTAAATGGAAATGTGTTTAGGTAAATACAGAGAACTGGAATGGCTCCTTAATGAGTTCAGAAATCAACTTCTGCCTTGGGTAATAAGAAGCATCACAGCACCTAATAAGCTCTACCAATTGGTATGAAGATTGGCTAGAAATAAACACACACACAGCAAGGTCTGCTTTTCTCAAATATCACACACAGCAAACAGTACTGTTAGGCAAATATAAAAAAATAAGCACTATAGAACAGAAAATACTGGGGAAAATATCAAAAAAATTACAACAGTGAGGACCTGAATGGTCAGTGCCCTGACCTGCTTTTAGCATTAGGCTTTTAGCTTGAAGATGTGCCATGCCTGGAAAGGCAACTGCCTGGATTCAGCAAGAATTCAAACAGATTGCAGTGCAAACAAAGCATATTTCCATGAAATGAAGCAAAGTCAGGGAAATATGAAGAGCTATGTTATGTGGAAACTTGAACTAGAAGATCACTATAGTCTCTTCCAGCACAATACTCTGTCTTTTCAAAAGCCTAGCCAGTTGTCTTACACATCACTGAACCAAAGGCCTGCAAAAAAGCTCATTTAGGGTGTGGATAAACCTTTTAATTAATCTCATTAGGCTTTGGGTAAGGTCCTAACAGAAACTGTGATTCAGCAGCTCATAGAACTAGTAAGGAAGCAGAAGTCTATTTTATCACTTGTAGTGAGTGGGCAAGAATTATAGTGAACACTGTAAATAAAAATATAAAAGTACAAAATTATTAAAATATTAAAATATATAATATGTAAATTATATGTAAATATATAAAGATAGATGTGTGGGAGATCATTCCGTGGTAGTAGGAGGGCACATTCTGTGCTTGCATGTAAGGCTGAAGAATTTGCATTTGAAGAATTTGCATTTGTTGGAAAGCACTGACCGGAGAAAAGAATATAAAATTCTCTCAGAAATGCTCAGTAATAAGACTTTTGATGCTGGTTGTGATGATGGAATGTGTCAAAACATTTTACACTACAATGACAAAGGGTGTGCCACACACTGAAACTTGCCCTGAGCTATCAGGGTGGAGTTCCATGAAAATCTGGCCTGTGTTGTGATCAAGATCTTTTTTCCTAGTACCTGAAGACACCTTTCTTGATAAATAATGTTATTTGTAAGTACACTTCCAAAGTGAACTGTTAGTCCTGCCATAGTGGGTAGCATTCACCTGGTCAGATGTGGACTTGGCAGTTGCCTACAGCTAGTTATTTACATTTGCTGGAGAGACAATAGAATGAAGTAGACACTTTTCAGACCAGATTTATATGACTCATTATGATACCAAAGTCTAAATGAGCAGACATTGAAAAGTGGCCTTCTCAATTAGTCAAATGAACCCCCATCCTAAAAGTTACTGATATCTATAAAGTGTCTAATCAGGGAGCCAAAAGAAATAGTTGAAATACATTTTATTATCTCCAGAGCATGTACGGTGAGTATAGCTTAAGTGTCCTCAGTGAGTATTCAATTAATCAAACCTAAAAACAGACATTAATTTTTACAAATTTTGGATCGGAGCCTTTTTGAAGGTATCAGGTTTTGTTTCTATATGTTCCAAGGGTAGAATAAGCAAGCAGTGTCCAAATAGGAGAAAAATAGCTTCTTTGTATATATATATATATATAGGAAGAGCTTATTATTTTGGAATTAGATGCTTATATGATGAGCTGGAGGTCCTTCAGGTTGCAAACATATTGGTATCTCTAATAGGCTTTTATGTGCAGCTGAATTTTCTGATTTCCTCTGCAGGCATCCTCAAAATAGACTCTTGGCTTTACAGAAATCAGTGTCACTGAAATCATTGCCTTCAGTGAGGTCAAGACTCACAATTGTATCCTCCACATTGCTCAAATCTCTCTAACTTTGACATAAAGAAATAAGTTTTCTTGCATTAAGTGATGCATTTAGCACCTTAACTTTAATAGATACACTGTATCTTACCTGATGCATGTGGGCAGAACATTTAGGAAGCAGGCCCCTTTTTTTATTGCACTGGAAGTGACACCTTAATGTTACTTTGGTTTAGAAATTTTCTCTGGCTGTAAAATGCTAAACCATACCATAGGGGCATGTAAAAGCATGTACAAACATACTGTATTTATGAAAGTGAGACAAGTTAAAAACTTACAGTGACAGGTTCTCCTCAAAAATCCTGTTTCCTATGGCAGTATTTTTAAGTTGTATTTGATGAAATTCCACTTACCAAGCTTCATTAGTCATTTTATATTACCCATCCTTGCTCCCTTTGCTCTCTGAGGGTTTTCAGAAGGTCAGTGCAACCCCTTCTCCTTGCAAATACTGCTGAAACAGCCAAAAAAACCCCTTGCTTTTCTTAAACAACTTTGTGTGCCTTAACACTACTTCATTTTAAAGAAAATTATAATTCCCTAAGGATTCAATTATCTCACACTATAGCCTATAATTAAATTGTAAATCTAAATTATAACTTTAAAAAAAATATTTCTAAACCCCGTGTTTCCATAATGCCATGGAGTAGTATATCACAGCATTCTAGAGTGTGTACTCATACATTGTAACTTCACTTTTAATTAAGTACATAAAAACTGGCAGATTTTTAATGAATGTATGTTTCTGCAATAGCTATTTTCAACATCCATCCGCCCATAAAAAGGGGATGTTAGTACAGCAGTCTGATCTATAGACCAATGTATCCCTGAAGGCAGAGGCAAGTTCCTTGTGAAAGCAGACTGACCTGGCAGCAGTTCATAGTGTAGACAAGCCTAATTTCTTATATTTTACACAGAAGTAAGTCAAGATATGAAGAAAATGCCTTAAAGCAACAGACTAAAGAGATGGATATTTTAACAGAGAGAGAAGACTGAAAGGGACCCTGATGGCACTTTCAGCTAAAATTGTCACCCTGTTTAAGTTTAGTTTGGGGGTTTTGGGTTGGATTGGGGTTTTTTATTAAAAAAAATAAATAAATTTTAAAAAGTAAAAGGATTTTTAAAATCCTTTCCTTTCCACCCAACTCCACCATGATATCAAGAAGCAACAGTTATTCAGAGTGGAGGTAGGTAGACATTAATTATGTAGCTAAAAACTCTGAGAAGCTCCATTCTACTTTGGTTTACATCCATTTGAGAATCACATAACATGTTGTCTCTTACAGAATAAGTTTAGGTAGCTGCTAAAATGGCTGCCACAGACATAAGTGATTAAGAATTATTTATTAAAAATACACACCAACTATTTATAAAATTTGTACCCAATTTTGTGTTTAGTTTAGGCAGAGGTAAATACCAGTTGTCTCTCTCTGGGGACTAATTCTCACCACATAGTGCCTAGAGGAAACGAGGGAGGGTGAGGACTCCTATCTCAGTGATTAAGAAGGACCTGAGTAAAGGTTTCATGTTTCAAGCAACCAAATAAGCCAAATCTAAATAAACTTAGCCCTTGACTAACGCCACTATAGGACACTCATTCAGGCTGTTCAAAAAGCAACATTTTGTTCCATTTCCAACAACCCACAGCAGCAGTCCTGTTTATTTAAATAGAGGGTGTGGACCTAAGAGCTACATCTTTCCAAAACTTACTGTAGCAACCTAATGTTTGGAAATTGCTGTCATATGTCTGAAACATATCCTATACTGGATACCTTTCTAAGGCCTCCTAGCCATGCTTTTGGGCTAGAAAGTCACCCTATGATTTTCTGACCACTAACAGCAGTTCCTGGAGTTTCTTCTTTTCTTTAATTTTTCTTCCTTAGCAGTGATTTACTTTGGACATTAAAAAGAAAAAAGCAAACTATATTTAAAACACCTAGTGCACATGATGGTTTTTACTCCTGAGAGGGGTTGCAGGATCACAGGAAAATCCATGGCAGAGGGCTCAGGAGTCATGTAATCCATCCTGCTGTTCAAAGCAGGGTGAGCAATGAAGTCAGACAAGGTTATTTGGGGCTTTAGCCAAAATGGTCTTGAAAACCTCCAAGGACTGAGCTGGCATAACCTGATGGTTAGATGATACAGAGCTTGGGAGTTTACCGTTACATCTCTTACTATGTCTAAGAGAGAGCTGTTAAAATTTTCCAACTGCACTTTACTTATGCTTATCTGCAGTGCTCATACATTTTCATCTTAACTGAAATAATGTCCACCACAACCAGGTTGCTATTTGAATAACTGCAGTAATGACTATTCCCTTGTTCTCCTTTCTCTAGTAAACAGAAATGTTGACAGCAGGACAAGCAGCTCATACATTGCCAAATCCAACCAAAGGGAGAATTGGTGGTAAGGAAGCAAAGAGCCTGTGCTAACACTGTGGCAGCTCTCTCAGTGGGATCTGGCACTATGGCATGTGGTGCCCACTAGGAAGAGCTCTGAATGCAAAGGGTTATGTGGGAGGCATCAGGTGAGGATTCAAGCCAACTGATATTCCATGTGTACACGTGCAGGCTATCCCAAGACCAAGTCCCAAGATATGGATCACAAAGAAAGTATAGATAGACTTTACATCTACCTTAAAAAATTCCAGCCTTGAGTCCTGATGCTCCCAAGCAAATAGAAGGAAGATTCCTTGTAGGGTATTTAAAGTACACATAAAGTTACAAATGACTGGAGAAGACTTTTCTATGCTAGCCAGAAAGTAGTTTGCCTGCAGGTGTCTGAAGTGTAGGGTAAGACCAAACACAAACACAGCACAAAGAAACTGAGTTTGTAAGGAGTGTATTAGCTTGCCTAGCTGAGAATTTTTGTCTTAATTTAAACATTTATATTACTTGTGAAGAGTATGACAGCTGTAAGATACACACCAAAAGCTTAACAAATGCAAAACAACCTGGAGAGAAGTTCAGAGGAATGTCCTGCAGCAGGTGAGGACACAGAACCAGTCTGAAGGAGGGAAAGACAAGGGCTTCTCAGAGGCTCCACTGCTCTTCATCCACAACAGGATGAAGCTTGGCTTGCAGCAGAGTGCCAAAGAACCCCCAGGATGTTGCTGCTTCTGAAGGATGGTTGGCTTCCTCTACCAGGGACTTGGATTACAGGACACCTTCTGCACCTTGCCACCAGTCACCATGCAGCCCATTAAAAAGCTCTGTGAAGGGTCCTCAGTTGCAAATGACTCAGATGAGACAAGGATCAGCACTGCTGTGCCACTGGTTTCAGTGTTTTAGAAGTTAACTGAATAAAACACACTTCTTTTTCTCCCTCTCCCTTCTTTTCTCTCTTTATTTCTCTTCCATTCATTTCCTTTCCCTCTTTAGTTCTCATTTGTTTTGTAATACTCCTATTTTAATTTTACATAAATGTTTTAGGCACACTCTCTGGATGTAATAGTTGGGCATGACTGCCAATATTTAAAAAAGAAAAAGCATGTCGATTCTATTATGAATGTAAATTTAGGGTTAGTTTTGGAGCACAGAGTGACAAATTAGAGGCATAATTTTCGGCTAAATTATATCAACTTCCTTTAGTGAAAAAACCCTACATTTAGTAATTAAAAATTCAACAGTTTTCAAATCAGCATCAAAGGAGAAGTGTCAGTGTCTTGGTTGTTGCAAGCAGCTTTGTTTCTTTTTGCTAGGCACACCTAGAAACCAAACATCTGAGGATCTTCAGACAGGAATATTCCTTAGACACCTGCTGGAAAAAAACAGTAGTCATTATTTCCCCAACCAGTCTAAAGGATCTCACATTATCACACATTTTCAGGTCTCCTAGATTCACTGTTATGCAGGAGCCTATCAGTTACTGTCCCTAATTACAAGTTCTTGCCTTAACTGGCATATTATGTTCCTTGAGAGAAAAAACCATATCATCCTGTCCCTCATGATGGGTCCTGTCCAGCTTTCTGAGATCTCTGCAAAAATTATTTAGTCAGTTACTGAGAAGAGAAAAATTATTTTTCAGGATCTCTCACCTATTATGTATAATGTAAGTTTGCACTTCTGAGCTTCTTTAAAAGCTTGTAAGCTTCTTTCTACGCTCCTAAGCTTCGGTAAAGCTTCTTTGCCACTGAAAAATTTTCAATACAGGGTTTTTGTTCAGAGAATGTTAGAAAACACTTAAGTGTCAGCTACAGCATGTTCTTTGGCAGCTCCAGGCTTTGGCTAATCCATCTACTACTCCAGTTCCCAGCAGGAACAGGACAAAACTATTGAGAGTGAGCCACCTGTGAGATACCAGTATCTCTTACCATTGTTGTTCCATCTTTTGTGACAGGATTACTCAGATTAATTTTGTTTTGCCCCAGATCTGAGCAGCCTCATCATTGCAGTATTATGAAGCACTACCTCATGCTATGGAAACTCTAGAATGAATCGTTCCAGCCCAGCAGGTACAAAGACTTGGTTTAGCAAGGCTGAGCCACACAGCTGAAAGCCAACATTTATCCACAGCACTGGAATTCATAAAATACACACCAAAACCTGTAAATCCCTAATATTTCAGCACCTGACTCTCCACTAGTAAAATGCCTTAAAAGCCAATGTTTTCATAGGTAGGCATGGGCAGAGGGAGTGGTAAGCCTTCACTAGGGTTTCAGAAAATAAGCATTTCTTCTCAGAGCATGCTTAGTTTGAGACTGTAAAGGCATACCCCTGTCCCTGGTATATAATTCAGCTGTGGAAATCCTCACTACAGGAAACACAGACACTGAATTTTACCTGGATTCAAAATCAGATGGCATAAATTCTTGACAGGCTAATCTATCAGGTACTAGTAAGTACAAAAGTACCATGTGCAGCTGAGGAAGGGACTGAGTGTATCCAAACATGCAGAGACTATTCAGAGGATGTGTCACCCTGTGTTTTGTGTGTACAAGTCCCTCCCTCAGCACTTGCTGTGAGACAGGATACTGAAGGAAATGGACCATTGGTCTGATGCACTATAGCTATTCATAGGTTTTTATAAGCCCATTGACAAAACAATTGCACTTATTAACAAGCTCCCCAGCATCCCTTTGTACTCCATATATCTACAGTGAAGCATTTAAAGCTTTGTATTTACCTAGTAAATACACTACTCATCTACAGGGCTGGGAGGCAGCACTGATGGGGAACTTGTACTTTGCTTTAAGGACATCTATGGCTTCTGTACTTGAGGAAACAAGTATAGTTTAAAAAAAGAGATTCTGCATAGCTCCAGTGCATACTCTTTCCTGAGGTCTGGCATTCACTGCAAAGACAAAACTAAATGCCACTGACAGAGAAGAAATATGAGTCCATATTTCTGTACAGCTGTGTGTTCTGAACATCAGCCACCTGTGTAATTGGAAATGTCCAGCGTCATTGCTACTCCCATTTGCTTTAGGAAGAATGCTTTTAAGTCTGGTAGTCTAGATGTCAAGATTGTCTGTACTTCTGAAGTTGGTTATTAATTGAAAAAAGTAAAATTTGGGGGGGGGGGAAATCACATAACTTATGCTTACATATGCTTACATAACACTGAAGCAGCAAAAATTAGAGAAAAACACATTCCTAGTCGTCATACTATTAGCATACTAAAATATCCACCCATAGGCTAGAGGGACCCCTGCTAACAAAAAGGCCCCTGCCTTTTGAGCAGGTGCAGTAGAATTTTTAAGCACCATTATTTTAAATGGAAATAACCATGTATACAAGTGATAGAATGTAAAGTCAGTTTACATGTTTCTGTGCATAAAAGCAGAGCTAGCTTTGTTTTGCCCTTTCCTGAGCAGAACTCAATATTAAAGCAAGCATCTCAACTCTTGTGTGGATTAGCTTCTTGCACAGCAGGTGATGAACCCCACTTTTTGGTACAACACTTCCAATCTGTACTTCCACTGGCTACCACAACACTAAAATTTAATACAAAGCCTAAGATAATCACTTCTCTGAGTCTAGTTGAGCTTTGACACATAAGCCAGAGGGGTACTTTGTAGAGGACATAACACCCACTTCTTTCTTCCATATGAAAGCAGTACTGCTGAGGAAAGGCCCAAGCTTTCTGCTGTCACAGACAATGCAAAAAATTAAACTGCATGGAATGCCTCTGATAACACATAATAAGAAAAGAGGGCATGATGAATATCTCCCCTCCCAACAAAAACCCCCAGAGGAGAATATCCGTGGCAACAGAGAGCCCTGAGGCAATTGCAGCAGACAGAGTATTTCCAGACAGATGAAAACACATTGTACTGCCAGAGTCTCTCAAACTATTTCTGATATCGTCAGCAACAACTTATGCATGATTTAGTAATGATTTGTATTCAGCTTTATAGTAGAAAGACTGCACAGCCCAGGGCATCCTAATTCTTTTCCTTTTTGATTGACTGTAACTTGCTTTTTTGTGTAAAACCTGAGAAATTTTTTGTTTGGATGCATGTGCATGAGATTTCTTGTCCAAATGATCTGACACCTTAACTCTATATTCTTCCACTTTTTAAATTATTGGTCTAAAATGTCCTTATTAGGCATTTGCAACATGACAGTTCTGTATACTGTACTGCATATAAGAAGAATTAGATAAATGTAAAAGTAGCTATTTACATCTTCAGTCATTGAACTCTGCCTGTGTTAATTCCAGTTATTTAAGAATAAACAGATGATTCCTATATTGTGAGTACTACCTGTATTTTTCATCTCCTTTCTCCTTTCTGAAAAACAGGATGTCAAAAGTAAGACTTTTTTGAAACGGCATTAATAATAAAAAAATTAAAAAATAATAAAATAAAATAAAA
Source organism: Florisuga fusca (assembly GCA_038090715.1). Taxonomy (NCBI): domain Eukaryota; kingdom Metazoa; phylum Chordata; class Aves; order Apodiformes; family Trochilidae; genus Florisuga; species Florisuga fusca. Next base: position 69,236,584 of record JAAWXA010000001.1, read on the forward strand.
TAATAATAAAAAAAAGATGGGGGAACTCAGAAATGGACATTTTTATTATATCCTATAAAACTTCATAATCTGACAGAAGAGACATTATCTTGCTCCATGAGGAAATAAGATAAAGACACTTCCTCATGGAGCAAGATAATGTCTCTTCTGTCAGATTCTTTATCTTACAAGCAACCTACAGCATTTAGGGTTGACAGTTGCTATTTAGTATATGTAGCATTAAACAGCTTAAAATGTTCCTATGTCACCACAGCCTTCCCCTGTCTGCGCCAGCTGAATGAGTCCAAGAGCTTGCCCTAAGGAGCCGTGGCACTGGAGGGAAACAGGCTGGAGTTTCTTTCAAGACCCAGGCATTGTGCAAGAGTCCTTTTCCCAGCTGTTATTCAGAGGAAAGAGAGCCATCTGCTGCTCTACACGAGAGCTGCTGCAGCCCGTTTTTTTAGTTTGATCATGTGAAATGTCAGGGTGGGTTTTAGGGAAGGAAGGGTAAATCTTTCCATTCCCCTTCTCTCGTGCTGTGGAGCCAGATGAAAGAGGAAGAAGGTGCTGAGCAGTGCTGCCCACCACCTCCCCAGCTCAGCATAGCTGCATCCAGCATTGGAAGGAACCAGGGCATGAGTAGTCAAATACAAACAACAGCCCTCTTTAGAAATAAAAATAAACAAAGTCAGAATATACTTTAAATACCTCACATCAGGACTGCGTTGCAAGTATGACACAGAGTCTGGCAGAGCAGAAAGCAGGGAGCAATCAGCGGTGCCTGGTAGGCTGGCCAGAGGCTGACCAAGCCTGTTTACATGCAGTTAGACACAGATGTCCTCCAGGGACTAAGGAACTATGTTCTCATCTGCTGTGACAAAGGTCAACACTCCTGACATGCTCCTACATCAGAATTTATGAGTGTCACCTTTTGACTCTGGAGCTGCAGTCTCTCAGTCAGGCTGCTTTGGGTGCAGCGTGTCACCAAGTGGCAAAGATTCACTCACCAGTGACACTCTGCAAGATCCCAGAAAAAGGCAGGGGTAGGTATCTATGTGCTCTGCTATTGCAAGGTTTGTTGGGATTATCCCATACTGAGAGTATAGTTAGATCTATAATACAACTGGCCTTCGTGAGAAGAAATGAGAAGTAAAAAATAAAGGAAACCTAGGAAAAGCTTTGTCTATCACTCCAGTCCCTGAAGTCCCTCATCCTGTGTTAGATGAGAGGAGTCCAGGGAGAGCTTGGGGTTCAGCCTATGGATGGAAGTGATCATATTCACAACCCTGTGCACCATATTAGTACTGGCCCTTACACCCCCAGATTTCATTCCTCACGGGCTGGGTGCTAGCATAGTGGGGTCTCTCCTGGGTGGTGTGTACAGAACAGCCAAGCAGTCTATATTTCACACAGCATGTGTGAAATGCAAAGCTAGTCTTCAAGAACTACAACCCAAATCTCCACTTCTCATAAACAGTTTCAAAGTATGTTTGATGTTTTCTTTGTCATAATAAAGTAACTGTTTTTTCTTCTTTGTCTGTAAGAATGAATTCCAGGTAAGCTTGACTCAAGGAAGACACTCAGGCTGAATTTCAGAATCAGAAGTCTTATGCTTCGCATTTTTTGCATTGATGTAACACTGTACCACAGGTACACAGCTACAGTCATTTTACTGGTACTTGCAAACTCAGTATATCTACTGTGTGTGAAACTATATAGCTGAATATGATGCCGGGAATCTTTTACATCCTTCCATTTTCCAGTACACAATTTTCTCCAGGCAGCTATTTAGACATCTGCATGATGGCATGGGCACCTTATCAAAGCCAAGGATAGCTTTTAGCAGATGACCAGAGGGATCATCAAAATGACTCAGCACTCAGGCCGGGCAAGAGCACAGACAAGAAGATGTAAGCTCCTATATAAACGCCTGTAAAACTTAAAAGACTTTTACCCTGCTGTTAGCTTTGACCACTGAAAACCACTGATGCTGAGACGGAGAGCCCTGTTACACATGCTATGATGCTTTATTTATGTCGGCGTGTTTTAAGGCTTCACTCCAGGCAAGGGGCACTGCCCACGCACGTAGAGTAAAAAGCTCCCGTGCTGCAGATACAGCGATTTACTGTTATAATGCTGCTCAAGCATATTCCCGAGAACCCCACGGCCCGCACTGCCAGCCTTCCCCGGCTGGGACGCAGTTGCCGCCGTTTTCCCGCACGGAGAAGCCCATGCGCTTTCACCCGGCCACAGCCACCCGCGGCCACAGCCACCCGCGGCCACCGCACCGCGGAGCTCTCAACACACGGCAGCCCCGTGCCCTGGTGGGGCCCCTTCGTGACACGGCAATCCGCAGCCTTTATACCAGAGCAAAGCTAGAACCGCGTCCACAGCCCGGCTGCCCGAGGCTGCCACGGAAGCGGCTGGATGCCCAGGGCAGGGAAGGCGAGATTCGCCTCATTACGTTTGTTCTAAATACGAGGACTTGCCCCCAAAACACTGGGCACAGAAGGCACGGCGACAGCCCCAGCCCGGCTGCCGGCCAGGGTGCCCGTCACCCCGCCCCGCAGGNTTCAAGTGCGGTTGGTCCTGAGGACGCGGCGGTGTCACAGCGGGTTAAGTGACAGACGCAGGGTCCTGGCAGGGGTCGGGGCTTTGTCCCCAGCGCTGGTGGCGGGGAGCAGGCGTGTAGCCCTGGTGAGGAAGTCGCCTGTCAGTGCCTGCCCTCGGGCTGTTGTCCAAAGGACAAGTGGGTCGTTCCGCCTTAAGCGCCGGCCCAACGCTTGCTGAGCGCTGGGGTCCACCGGGGTTATGGCAGAATGTCGTTGTCAGGCAGAATGTGTGTAAGGCTAATTGGTTTTTATGGAAGAGAGGAAGGAAGGTTGAAGAAAGCGCGATGATAATTATAGGTGAGAAGTGTCATTACCGGGTCATGGCTGAACTAGAGGGCTAACATGTTTAGGAGGTTGTTTATGTTGCTTTGTTTGCCAGAATGTAAAAGCTATAAATAGCAAAGTGAGGTTTTAAGTTTCTTCAGTCTGCCATGCAAAAATAATCTACTTGGGAAATATTTAGCTGCAGGAAGAGAGACTGCTAACACAACGACTTAAAAGTGCTACAAAGAGATAAATTTCAGTTCTAGTTGGTTATAGAGCAATACGTTTTCAAGTTTGCACAATGCATCGTGCCCCACTTGAGGTGGTTCACTTCACCCACAAGGAAAAAGTCAGCAAACGAGCAGCTTCCATTGACTGCTGTACAGCTTGCAGCACAGACCTCTATTTTTAACTGCAGTTTAAGAATCTTGTTCAATTATAGCTACAGTGTTATTAAACATGCCCCTGAAAACAGAATTAACTATGGATGTAGGACTCCAGACTACCAGTCAAGGTAAGACCTTGAACATCATGGTTAGCTGCCTTAAACTTTAGGGGGGTGAACGTCTGTGTCTTTGATTATTATCCTGGAGGGGTGGGTGACTGAAATGCATCTGGAATCTTCTTGAAGCTTCTGTTCTGTTAACCTGATCTAATATTCTCAGGTACAGCAAACGCACTTAGTGGAAAAACAGGGAAGCAATAATTTAGCAGCATAGTTTGTTTCAGACTTGTAGATCTATGGGTTTTTTAGATTTTTCCGATGAACTGTTTACAGTTGGAAAAAAAAATCTGACATCAGTGATCTTAAGTTCTTGTTTTGTACAGTTTACTCTCCAGACAAGATTTATACAAGTAAGAGGTTTCCAGAGGAAGAGTAATGGATGTTTCAGTTAACCTACATTTCCAATTTAAGGGTTACATCATCAGTGTGATAGTCAGCCCTTTGTTAATATTGTGTAACCCCAGCAAATGCAGGCAGTGGAAAGGTTAAGTAACTTTACTTGTAATTATATCCATTGTTATAAATTATGTGACTATACATTTCTACTTCGGGCAAATTACTTCTTAAACAACAATAGAAGTTGTTTCAATGAAGCTGTTTGACTAGTTTTTGTGCAGCAAGCACTTCCTCTTCTTGATGCCTGTTGTTTTTAAAATAAGCAATAAAATCCTGGCTGCTCTCCCTTATGTCATTTAAAAATTAGATGTGCCTTTTTGAAACAGTGCTGTGGCAAGACTTGCAGTTACTGCAGGTCTGGAGAGTGTTCTGCATGTTTGTACAGTAGACTCACTTATTTACTTAGATGTACATAGCAAATACAGCCTCTCTGTGTCATTTTAACAACTTACACAGCTGTAATGAACACATAATGTTGGTCAGGGTTAGAGATTTAAAAAATGGGAAAGTTCTACTGCTTTTATGAGAATGACAGTATGTATATGTTCATAGTTGTTCTATTCATTGTTTGAATTTTGAATAGTCGGGGAAAGATGAGATCACCATAGACTGATGTAATATCTGCAGGTGCTGATCCCCAACCCTCCTGGAGTTTCAAATGTCCAGGTTATAAAAATTTTCCATTAGTACCATAGTTTCCTCATGGGGGGGAGGGAGGGGAAGTGGGGGAGGAAGCTGCACCCCCTTGACTGTAAATTCAGCAGATTCTTCAAGTAGTTTCTCAACAGTTTTGACATTTCTGATCTGTAGGTTCAGGCGTTCTCAGTTCATAAAGAGTATCTGCAGAGCTGTAAACTGTATGTTGTGTAGATACAAAATTTATTGCCACTAGCCAAGTTGCAGCTCAACCTTCAGCTGAATCTCCTGGTACTGATCAAAGATCTCTGCCAAATGCTGTAGAAGGGAATCAATAACCGTGTTACAGTGCATAATCTGAACAGCTGACAGAATCAACTTAATTCCACAACACAAATTTCATGCTGGATTTAAGACTCTTTCCTTTGTCAACTTGATTGTTGTCTGGTGACTTCAGAAGAGGGGCATACGGGGCAACTGTGGCTGTTTCACCTTGCCACTGCAGTGTTTGCCATTCACTTTTCTGCTGTTTTATTGTTTTTCGCAGCTGTCAGCAAATGAATATTCCTTTATAAGCAAACTTATAGAAGGAAAACTTGTCTTAGAATCAATGACTGTTCTTTAACACTGACTTAAGAGTCTCTATTTTCCTTGAGCTGTTGTCATGTATGTGACAGGATGCCTTCTAATATTGGGGTTTTTTTCAGCGTGAACTTCTGATTCGAAAAAATATTACTGTATTTTGGAGAGGATTTTTGAAACAATGTTTCTCAATCCATTTCTGCAGGCCATGCACCATGCTTGCACTGCAGCCTCTATACTTGTGCAGGTAGCTTCCAGCTGTCTAAAGGAGAATGACATTTGTTTTGCACAGCCTTAAAAAAGCAGGGGGTTTTTGTGTTCCCACCCCTACCCATCCTCTACCTCGATTGAATACACCCCTTAAGACTCAGAACAATTAGTTTATTGCCTGTTTTTTTTTTCTTCCCTATAGATTTCTGAGATTAATAGTAGAAACTGCTTTTCAGTTTTTATTTTGTTACATCCTGTTAAAACAGAAAAACTTCCATTTTCTCGTTTCAGTCCCTGCATGCTGCTCAGCTCGCTACAACCTCGCACTGCTCGCCTGTTTTGGGTTCTTCCTGCTGTACGCACTACGTGTCAACCTGAGCGTTGCTCTGGTGGATATGGTAGAGCCTAACACAAGCTTAGCAAAGAATACAACTTCCAATGTGTGTCCAGAGCATTCCTCCACCAGAAATGTTCCTCGCAACACCACGGTGAGGTCTCAAACATCCTGTCCTGTAACGTGGCCATGTAAAACCCTTTTGAATAGAGGTCTGTGATTGATGACACGTGCTTAGGTGGCAAGAGAACAAGCTGCTCTTTACCAGATGTCCTTTTCAGTGGTTCTTTTTTCTATGGCTATATCATTACTCAGATTCCAGGAGGATATCTTGCAAGCAAAATTGGAGGGAAGCTGTTACTGGGGTTTGGCGTCTTTGGTACCTCTATATTCACCTTGCTCACCCCCTTAGCTGCAAATTTGGGAGTTGGTTACCTTATAGCTGTCAGAGCCTTGGAAGGACTGGGAGAGGTAATCTTTTTTTCTCAACATAACTTAAAAAATTATCTGAATAATTTATTAATAAATTGTAGTGATCCTGTGGGTATCAGTATGCTGGAGCAGTATATTGGCTGTTTAATTTTGAGTAGCTTAGTTTATATAATTATTCAAAAAAATTAAAAGTTTGCCCTATGTTTTAGCTCCTCCTTTTCAAATAAGTAAAACGTTTCACTTGTAAGAGCACTTAGGATAGAACTAGAATTATCCCTCCTCATCTGTCAGAAATCAGGAGCTGAGAACAGTATTGTTTGTTGCAGTTTTCCTGTATATACAGAATCAAAAGCAGGAGAAATTAATTCTGCTTATTTACTCTCATGGCACACTTGTTTAAAATGTTTTCTTGCTAACTCCTTAAGGAAATAGGCTTTGAAACATGCAAAGTTGAAAGAAGTTCTAAAATAGTCACATTTCAACAGACTGATCCATTGTTTTCTAGGGTGTTACATTCCCAGCTATGCATTCATTGTGGTCTTCTTGGGCACCTCCACTGGAACGCAGCAAACTCCTCAGTATTTCATATGCAGGTGAGAAATTCCCACACTGATAAAGGGATTATACATTTTTTACTGCAGTAACAGGGAGGATTGACTTAAATCAAAGGGATTTATGTTATAAATTTTAATCAGTGTTTAGTCTGGAAAGGACAGCATTGAATTAAATCTTGCTTTGCATTAATTATCTTAATTTATTCATGGATGTTATAGCACTGAGAAAAGGTATTGATCTGCAGCTAAGTATAAGCTTCAGGTTGACTTTGGTATAAAGCTGTGCAAAGTTGCTGTGAAGCTGATTAATAGAAGATTCTCTAAATAAAGGAGATTTAGTATCAGGATCAAAAAAGCTAGGGCAGAATCACAGTATAGAGTCATTTGGTTGGGCTTATGTGGGGTTTTTTTAAAGTGTTTTTAGAGGAATTGAAGGAAGAAAATGTCTCAAGTACTGCTGCGAGAGCTCCTTGACAGAGTCCAGTACCCCATGACCAGATTCTTTTAGATATTCTGCACTTGGAAGGTGCAATATCTGATGTCAGATTTACTTATTTGAAGATATTTCATGTTACATAGGATTTTGGATTTAGCATAGGCATACAAAATATATTAAAAGCAGAGTACAAATGCAAGTTAACACTTAGCAAAATAAAGCAACCACAATACACTTGTTTGGATTGCTTGTCTCCATTATGCTGATGATACAGGGAATCCCCAGTTGCCAATCAAGAATGAGTGGGTTGAAGGCAGCTGAAATCTACTGTTTTCTAAGGAATTCTGTGGTTAGTTTTATTAGCTTTTATTCTTTATGTTGGGCTGAGCCACATATTCACTCACTTCATCCTGATCTGGCTGACTCAGAGAGATAGTCACACTTCTAGTGAACCTGAGGAGAATCATTTACACCACCAGCTGACCTACTCAGCTGACATAGCTGTTTATCTAAAACAAAGGCCACCCTCTTGTCCCCTTTTGTGTTGAGATAAAGTCAGCTTTCTTTGCAACAGTTATTGTCAGTCACATCCTCTATTGTTCCCTGAGCTTTACAGACATGGTGCTCTTGCCCATCTCCAGGGACTCTTCATCTGATTTAGGGATTTGTCAGTCAGTCATATTGCTCAATGCAGTATTTGTAGAGCAGGTTAAAAGTCTAGCTTTCTAAATTTTTCTAAATTTACTACTCAAATTGATACTATTTCTTTTAGGATGACAAATTCTTCACTTTATGAAGTCATGTTTTTTGGTTTACTCATTCTTGTTAGTATTAATTTGTAACAGCTTTCTCATTCAACCTGGGCTTCATCAAGAAGACANATTTTCCATTAGTACCATAGTTTCCTCATGGGGGGGAGGGAGGGGAAGTGGGGGAGGAAGCTGCACCCCCTTGACTGTAAATTCAGCAGATTCTTCAAGTAGTTTCTCAACAGTTTTGACATTTCTGATCTGTAGGTTCAGGCGTTCTCAGTTCATAAAGAGTATCTGCAGAGCTGTAAACTGTATGTTGTGTAGATACAAAATTTATTGCCACTAGCCAAGTTGCAGCTCAACCTTCAGCTGAATCTCCTGGTACTGATCAAAGATCTCTGCCAAATGCTGTAGAAGGGAATCAATAACCGTGTTACAGTGCATAATCTGAACAGCTGACAGAATCAACTTAATTCCACAACACAAATTTCATGTTGGCTTTAAGACTCTTTCCTTTGTCAACTTGATTGTTGTCTGGTGACTTCAGAAGAGGGGCATACGGGGCAACTGTGGCTGTTTCACATTGCCACTGCAGTGTTTGCCATTCACTTTTCTGCTGTTTTATTGTGTTTTGCAGCTGTCAGCAAATAAATATTCCTTTATAAGCAAACTTATAGAAGGAAAACTTGTCTTAGAAAATAACCTATAATCTCAATGACTGTTCTTTAACACTGACTTAAGAGTCTCTATTTTCCTTGAGCTGTTGTCATGTATGTGACAGGATGCCTTCTAATATTGGGGTTTTTTTCAGCGTGAACTTCTGATTCGAAAAAATATTACTGTATTTTGGAGAGGATTTTTGAAACAATGTTTCTCAATCCATTTCTGCAGGCCATGCACCATGCTTGCACTGCAGCCTCTATACTTGTGCAGGTAGCTTCCAGCTGTCTAAATGAGAATGACATTTGTTTTGCACAGCCTTAAAAAAAGCAGGGGGTTTTTCTGTTCCCACCCCCACCCATCCTCTACCTCGATTGAATACACCCCTGAAGGCTCAGAACAATTAGCTTATTGCCTGTTTTTTTTTTTTTTCTTCCCCATAGATTTCTGAGATTAATGGTAAAAACTGCTTTTCAGTTTTTATTTTGTTACGTCCTGTTAAAACAGAAAAGCTTCCATTTTCTCGTTTCAGTCCCTGCATGCTGCTCAGCTCGCTACAACCTCGCACTGCTCGCCTGTTTTGGGTTCTTCCTGCTGTACGCACTACGTGTCAACCTAAGCGTTGCTCTGGTGGATATGGTAGAGCCTAACACAAGCTTAGCAAAGAATACAACTTCCAATGTGTGTCCAGAGCATTCCTCCACCAGAAATGTTCCTCGCAACACCACGGTGAGGTCTCAAACATCCTGTCCTGTAACGTGGCCATGTAAAACCCTTTTGAATAGAGGTCTGTGATTGATGACACGTGCTTAGGTGGCAAGAGAACAAGCTGCTCTTTACCAGATGTCCTTTTCAGTGGTTCTTTTAAAGCTGTTCTGAAAAATAACAGCCATAAATTACTAGCTAATTTAGAACTGTTTTGCTCAGGGTTAGCTTTTCCTACGTACATCCTTTCTGTGCTATTCCTTACAAATTGCCTAATCTGACCCTGTAGCTCTTTTGTGACTAACTGTTTTGTATGCCAGTGATCAACTCTTACTGTTACATCTGCGTCAGAGCTCACATCACTGTCTGTATTTGCCTGCTGTTTGTGCAGCCTCAGTGGCATGAAATTTCATTACCAATTAACCTGTCATGTTTTTCTCCTCGCTGTCTTAATATCTGTTTTCTTTGACTTCCAGTAATCCTTAAATTCACGTTTCTTAATTGAACTGTTGGATATGAAAATATGCCAGCTTTGTCTATTTGGACTTTCATAGCTCTCACCTTGTAATTGAAGTTTACTACCAAGCCTATTGCTGCCTTCCTTGCCTTCATTTTGTTTGCTCATTTAGAGGTCATTCGTTAGTTTTCATAACCAAATTATAACTGCAAGTTTTATGGGAAGAAGATTCCATTTCATTGCTTCTGTGAAATGTATGCTGCTTAGATAGATGCTGATAAATTGGGCATTTGGAATTGATCCCAAACTTCAAAATCACTTTACTGGGCAGCAGTTCATGTTCATGACTTCTTCCTGACTTCCTTTATAGCCTCAGGCTCCTGATCTTGATAATCTTTGCTTTTATTACTTTGTCTGCTAACCTCCTCTTCCCTCTGCTTTGCTTATCTTTCTCTTCCACCTACCTTCATGAGTTCTGTCCTTGACTGCTCTCTTTTTTTTTTTTTTTACATTACATTTAAGTATCTACATCTCCTTGTTTGCTTTTCCGTCAATAATTTTTCGGTAGGAAAAGCCATTTTCTAGAGCATGACAGAATGTCCACATTATGATACAGATGTGAGATTCACTCTCATGCAGACTATGCAGCCTGTACACGTGTCACCTAACCCAAATTGCTAAGAACTCATGAAGGTATAAATGCCCAAATATCTTAATTTCAGCTAGGTATGTCTGGACAGACTATAAACTACCTGAACTTTGATTGCAATATAAATGTGTCTACAGGAAGAGATCCTAGGGTGGAGGCCCCAAAAGATTTATTATTTAAGTGTAAAGGACTAAATGATCAAAGTGATATAAAATATGGCCAGAGAAACTGCTACTTTGATATTGCTGCATTTTAGGTTGCTTTGATTTGTTTTTTCTCTTTTTAGGGGGAAAAGTATTCTTGGGATGCTGATACTCAGGGATGGATCCTTGGTTCTTTTTTCTATGGCTATATCATTACTCAGATTCCAGGAGGATATCTTGCAAGCAAAATTGGAGGGAAGCTGTTACTGGGGTTTGGCGTCTTTGGTACCTCTATATTCACCTTGCTCACCCCCTTAGCTGCAAATCTGGGAGTTGGTTACCTTATAGCTGTCAGAGCCTTGGAAGGACTGGGAGAGGTAATATTTTTTCTCAACATAACTTAAAAAAATATCTGAATAATTTATTAATAAATTGTAGTGATCCTGTGGGTATCAGTATGCTGGAGCAGTATATTGGCTGTTTAATTTTGAGTAGCTTAGTTTATATAATTATTCAAAAAAATTAAAAGTTTGCCCTATGTTTTAGCTCCTCCTTTTCAAATAAGTAAAACGTTTCACTTGTAAGAGCACTTAGGATAGAACTAGAATTATCCCTCCTCATCTGTCAGAAATCAGGAGCTGAGAACAGTATTGTTTGTTGCAGTTTTCCTGTATATACAGAATCAAAAGCAGGAGAAATTAATTCTGCTTATTTACTCTCATGGCACACTTGTTTAAAATGTTTTCTTGCTAACTCCTTAAGGAAATAGGCTTTGAAACATGCAAAGTTGAAAGAAGTTCTAAAATAGTCACATTTCAACAGACTGATCCATTGTTTTCTAGGGTGTTACATTCCCAGCTATGCATTCATTGTGGTCTTCTTGGGCACCTCCACTGGAACGCAGCAAACTCCTCAGTATTTCATATGCAGGTGAGAAATTCCCACACTGATAAAGGGATTATACATTTTTTACTGCAGTAACAGGGAGGATTGACTTAAATCAAAGGGATTTATGTTATAAATTTTAATCAGTGTTTAGTCTGGAAAGGACAGCATTGAATTAAATCTTGCTTTGCATTAATTATCTTAATTTATTCATGGATGTTATAGCACTGAGAAAAGGTATTGATCTGCAGCTAAGTATAAGCTTCAGGTTGACTTTGGTATAAAGCTGTGCCAAGTTGCTGTGAAGCTTATTAATAGAAGATTCTCTAAATAAAGGAGATTTAGTATCAGGATCAAAAAAGCTAGGGCAGAATCACAGTATAGAGTCATTTGGTTGGGCTTATGTGCGTTTTTTTTTAAAGTGTTTTTGGAGGAATTGAAGGAAGAAAATGTCTCAAGTACTGCTGCAAGAGCTCCTTGACAGAGTCCAGTACCCCATGACCAGATTCTTTTAGATATTCTGCACTCGGAAGGTGCAATGTTTGATGTCAGATTTACTTATTTGAGGATATTTCATGTTACATAGGATTTTGGATTTAGCATAGGCATACAAAATATTTTAAAAGCACAGTACAAATGCAAGTTAACACTTAGCAAAATAAAGCAACCACAATACACTTGTTTGGATTGCTTGTCTCCATTATGCTGATGATACAGGGAATCCCCAGTTGCCAATCAAGAATGAGTAGGTTGAAGGCAGCTGAAATCTACTGTTTTCTAAGGAATTCTGTGGTTAGTTTTATGAGCTTTTATTCTTTATGTTGGGCTGAGCCACATATTCACTCACTTCATCCTGATCTGGCTGACTCAGAGAGATAGTCACACTTCTAGTGAACCTGAGGAGAATCATTTACACCACCAGCTGACCTACTCAGCTGACATAGCTGTTTATCTAAAACAAAGGCCACCCTCTTGTCCCCTTTTGTGTACAAATTCTTCACTTTATGAAGTCATGTTTTTTGGTTTACTCATTCTTGTTAGTATTAATTTGTAACAGCTTTCTCATTCAACCTGGGCTTCATCAAGAAGACAGGACTATGCTATGTAAATAGTGGCTGCAGTTTTTCAAGCAGCTAAGCCAATCTACTGGCTCACTTGTGACAACAGGAATGAAACTTTAATCCTTTCTCCCTCACATTTCCTCTTTTCCCTCCTAACCAAGTGTCTCCTTCCTTCCTTAGTGCTATTTCAGGCACTCAGCAGACTCTTCTATGAGCCACTTGGACCTGACTAATGTGCAGAAAGTTTTCTGCTGTATTAGTGAATTAAATCTGCTTTAAGAGAAGTCTTCATGTGAGAGCCAGCACACAAATCAAGCAGAGAGCTTAATCCCACAGAGATGGGATTGACATCTACTGCATTTAACAATTGGGAGCTTTAAAACTGTCCTTTTACAGTTTGTGAAACTGTGTGCTAGTGTCCTGGTGAGAAGAGGCTGTGGCCTTGAGCTGCTAATTCTTAGCAGTCATGGTGGATAAGGTGCCTTGTGTAAATTTAGCAGAGTGTTTCCTTTTCCCACAGTTTCATGGTTGGCAGCCATGTGATCTGTGGTTTATTTAATCATGATGGTGTTGATTTTCTAAGAGAACATATGATTGAAGATATATAAAGTTGTTACTTTGATATACATTTGGCATGAAGTATGGGGTTTTGTTGTTCCTGTTTGAAGCTTTCTGCCTGGCACGAAAGTTGTTGCCACGAAAAAGAAATCTAGGCAGCCAGCATATCAATGTAATGCAATGGTTTTTGAGTTGAGTTTAGGTTTAGAGAAGTGGTCCTACAAGTAACACTGAGAGACAGGGTCTACTGTTTACCACCAATAGAATTTCTAAGTAAGTAAATAATGAGTAGTCTTTTACTGCTTTTTGCTTGTATTTTTTTATTCTTGGGGCTTTCTGACTCCATTTACTTGGATCTGCCAAAGCATTTTATTGTGCCTGTGTTTCTTTAAGGTGAAATGACAGCCCTGGAGTAGTGGTGACACATCTTTTCTGCATGATTTGTTACACAAAATAACCATGAGATACCACTTAGTTTAAGGGGTCTATAGGAGATCTAATTATTTGTTTTCCAATCTGTTTTTTTTTCTCTTTGGGTAGGTGCACAGCTGGGAACTGTTGTCTCTCTGCCACTGTCTGGTTTAATTTGCTACTATATGAGCTGGGTTTATGTGTTTTACATATTTGGTGAGTGATTTTTTTTTTTTTAATTATTAAAAGTACAGTCCATATTCTTTTTGAAAATCATGGTATATTATAAAACTTATTTTAAGTTATGAAAATGTGTTTGATATGTAGTGTTGCTCTTTTATTCCTCCTGGGAAATTAGAGATCTTTAAAGCTAAGTAGATTCGTGTGTGTGTGTGGCTATATAAGCCTTGCTTTCTGTGAGCAAAGCTGTCTCTGAATGGGACAAAAGCTGGTACAAGTCAAATGCTCTTAACTCTCCTGCCACTTGGAAGCAAGAGATTGAAATTTCTTATTTGAAGTGTGAAATTGAGTTAATAACTTTAATCCCATTTAGTAGAACAGACTTCTACTCTGAATGAAAGAGTAGGTGCAAAACTTACTGCTGCTTTAAATGGAAACCATGTGAAAGATCTCTCTAGCAGTCACAGGAACCCTGAAGGAATGCCCCAAATGCAAGGCATAGGATGTTTACTGTGAATTATGTTCAAGAAGGACCTCAAATGCAGAAAATACTTTCTAGAAGATCTAACTGATGCTTTTATAGGTCTGTTTGCAGGACAGGAGAATCAGAACAAAAGGCAAGGGTTACACTTTCCTCAACAAAACTGCCTCCAGTTTTTGTGTACATTCAAAGTGTTCAAAGCAAAGAATTGGCTACAATGAAATAAGTTACAATATTATCTAGAAGTACAGTTGTTTTTGACTGACTACTGAAAAGTTACCTTTTTTAAAATGGCAGTTCTGGGCTTTGGCTTAATTAAAGGAGGATTGGTACATCAGGTAAGTGGTATGGAGTGATATTCTGTGCATGTGCATAAAGTATCTGTTGTGATTAAACTTAAGTTGAATTTTTATTTCCTTTTGGTGAGCCATTTCCTTTGTGGCTGTTCCATGTGACTGATAAAAATACAAAACGTATGTGTATGCAACTTTGCTGTATGAGGCGCTTCCAGGAGGAAGAAAAAAAAAAAGACAAAAATCCACTTTCCTGCTTATTCCTCTACTGTTTATTACCTCAAAATGTGCAGTGTTAAGCCACTTTGAGGAACTGTTTGTAAGTGGGTAGAGAAATAATATCTATAATATTCATTAAAATTATATTAGAGTATTTGTAAAAACTCCTAAATAAATCATCTGAGGTTGTTAATCACTCAACATAATTACTTACAGTTATTTTCTATCTTTTTATCCATCTTTTCCCAATAATAGGTGCACTTGGAGTATTATGGTTCTTCTTCTGGATGTGGTTGATTAGTGACACACCAGAAACTCACAGGAACATTTCACAGGCTGAAAGAGAATATATACTCTCTTCTCTAAAAGATCAGGTACAGCCCTTTTGTATAGTCATACTTACTTAAGTAAGAACATAAGCCACAAATATTGGCTTTAGTGTCATGCTCTGATGTTTAGGAAAGCATCCTTAAGATGAGGTAGAAGCAGAATTTGCCAAAAAAAAAATTAATAAATAAATACAATGGAGTCGTATAAGTGAGAAACAATCAGTAATCAAGAAAAGTGCTTAGAATGTCTTTTGTCATAGATGTCACTAGAGTGCTTTTTAAAGAAAAAACTCAGTCTCTCACTTCTCTTTAAACTAGAACCAAATCTGTATAATCTTTTTAAACTTTGCATTACAACATTTTACAGCTTTGTTCCAATATGTCTTAGAGAGTAAGAGAGAACTGTTTGCAGAGAAAACATGTTGAAAATGCTAACTAGCCAGTACTTGAAGTTTGCATAGAAGTTTAATCCTGTGATTTGGGATATGTACTTACAGCCAGTGAGCCTGGTTAGGAGACAAAAGTTTGAGTAGGAAAAATCAGCTAAATAAACACAAGGTATGATTTTAAATACATATTGATTTCTAGTAAAAACAGAAGGGGACAAATCTCAACAAGGGAAGGCATAGTTTTTGAAATTCTGATTACAAAACACAATAATAATTGCTTTACCCTGCACTAGGAAGCAACAGGGCATCAAACATACATTATTATACCTTCATTGAGAACTGAACACAGTAATTCATTCACTGCTGAACACTTGTGTCAGTCGACTGAGACTTGTTTTGTGCCCTTCAAAATGAATATAGATTTGGGTAGTATCAAATCACTGCATTTAGTAAATGTTGATGCTGATGTTCTGGTGACTCTTTTCCCTTTTTCTCTGCCTCCTCCTGGCTAGCTTTCTACACAGAAATCTGTTCCCTGGAGGCCTATATTGGAGTCCCTTCCACTCTGGGCTATCGTTGTGGCACACTTCTCTTATAATTGGACTTTCTATACACTTCTTACACTCTTGCCCACGTACATGAAGGAGATCTTGCGCTTTGATGCACAGGAGGTAAGAGAAATAAAAACATAATCCCTTTCTTCTGAAGAAACGAGGTAACACAGATCTTCTCTGCCCTTCAGAATAGAGAAACCTGTTTAAGAACTTGGAACAGAAACATACAGCAGTATGATTGCTTCAGATTTTTTGTTCTGTTTGCTAAATGGCCTCTGAAATACCGTTTCTTCTTTGCTTACTATAAAGGAGAGCATTTTCATTTAAAAAGGGAAAAAATACAGAAAGCACTGGAAAGTGGCATTTAAAAAAATTTAATCCCTCTCCAAACTGTCATTTTATTTCCTTTCCTCAATGAGCTGCAGAGATAAAATACTTTTTTTGTTTGTTTTTTGCTTTTTTTTTTTATTTTTCTTTTCTTTCCCCAGTAAGGTAAGTAGGATGAAAGAGAACCATAGACTTAAGGTCCAAAAACAGTGCTTTTCAAGGTAATTTTAAAAAAGGAAAATTATAGGGGTGGAACATTCTTATTGGTCTTTCATTAATGAGAACATGATAGCATAGTTTACCTGGAGAAGCTGGTACAGCACGAGTAAAAAGCAGGACAGAAATTTCAAGAACTTCAGCATATTCTTTTCCTTGTTTAACATATGAGATTGGCTTAGAGCAAACTGAAGATACGTGCCATACAAGAAAGAGGTGATGCCAGCAGTCTTGGGAGGAAAAAGATGAAGAATCTCAGCAGACATTCAGAAAAGAAGGATGCAGTAGGGCGAGCTCCAAAAGAGATAGGAAAAAAAAAAGCAGCTGAAGTTGTTGGTTGGGTTCCTTATTACACCTCCTGGGGGAGTATTTGTGAAAGTCATTTGCTACCACAGCCTTCAGTTGCTTGTGTTCTGTAAAATGCTGTTGCTTTAAATGCTAATAGGTGCTACTGTGAAGTGGCCTTCTATGTCTTTGGGTTATGTTTCTCCTTTTTGGAGTGACTTAAGAGTACTGACTGTTGGGAACTTGAAAAAAAACCCCAACCAAATGAACAAACAAAAAAACCAACCTGCATACTATTGTTGGACTAACTTTGTTGTCACACATTTAGATGGAAATTTATTAACGTTTAAAATATGACACAGTTGCTACTGCATAGTTGCCAGTTTCCATCCTATAATAGAGAGACTGGTTAAAAATAATGTTGTGTCTTTGAACAGTGCTTTGGGGGTTTTTATTACCATCTTACATTTTTCAAAAATTTGCTTGCTGCTTTTGAAATTTGAGCAATGAAACCAAACAGGCAGCATGCTGGAGGGCTGATAGAGTGGATTTCAGGTGGGGATGTCTTTTTGATCTCATTTCAAATTAAACTTCTTAAGAAAGCTTTTGTTTCTTTTTTATAAATAGGCATTTTATAGAAGTGTTTAAACATTACAGCATCTCTATCCAATAGCTATCCAAATACCTTTTTAATCACAGAGTAGGTCAAATTACAGCTCTGTTATCAGTAATTATCCATAATTGTATGGAAAGGCTGTTACTTATGCAGCTTAGTAGTACCTTTTCTTTCCTCCCTTCAGAAAACATGCAGAATCCAGCAGAATTCTCAATAAGAATTATCTAAAATAGTAATTGGAGTTAACAAGTTACTTAAGTGTAAGTAATATCAGGTCCTGAATAGCAAGTTTGTTTTGGGATCATGGGATGTCCAGCCTGGGTCTGATGAAAGTTCTTGTTCTGTATCTTGCCACTGATTACAGCCAGCAACAGCTGTTGTGTCAGATAGATATGGAAGAAGGAAATAATGAAGAGTTATAGAAGTGCCTATCCCTGAAATCCCATATTGCTTTCAACATTCTGAATAATATTTAAAGCTTCTGTTTGCTTTAGTAACCCATTTGGTAATCTATCATTCTTGAAATTGGTTTCTGGAAACTTGCATTCAGGTTAGTGGTCACAATATACCTTCACATGTAGGGTTTGGTTTTTTCTGTACCCAGTTTTGATTTAAGCCTTGGATCTTTTTTGTCTGGCTGCACTGGTAGTTACGGATGAAGTCACACTGAAGTCACACAAACTGACTTTAAAATGCTCTGCTTTTTCTGTTCCTAGGTTTCAGTCTTATGGTAATACCAATAAGAGTTGTATGGATGGATGGTTTTGACAACTCTGGTTCAGTCTCTGTTAATGCTCCAGCATAAGTGATTTTTCAGCATATGGAATTATAATTTCAGTGCTTTAATTGTCTGTTTTATACATTGGCTTTGTGCTTTGTTTTTTTTTTTCTCCTTAACAGAATGGGTTTTTATCTGCCCTACCTTATTTTGGCTGCTGGTTATGTATAATTCTGTCTGGACAAATTGCTGATCATTTACGGGAAAAACAGAACCTGTCCACTGTTTGTGTTCGCAAATGTTTTACCCTGATAGGTAGGTACAAGTGTTATTTCTGTTTAGAACATATCATAGTATCAATCTGGGAAGAATTAAGGATTTGGCAGAGTAGTGTGAAATTCTGCTGTGAGATGGGACAGGATTGTGCATGGCTTGAGAGGAACAGCTTTATTTGCACTTAATTTATTAGGAGTAAACCCTATTTTTTTTTTTTTCCATAAAAAGCTAGGGTTGTGTGATAAGTGGTTGTCAAAAGCTTTGTTAAGGTCAAGATACACCATTTTTGCAAGCCAACTGATTAAATACATGCAGAATCACCATTGGAGTGGTGATAATTGCTTGATGGAATGATGTCTTGTGAATGGGTATCTTGAACTGAGAAGGGATATTGTTCAGCAGGAGCCTGTTCCCAGCCCTGTGTTGTTCTGCCTTTTGTTTATTTAAGACTTATTTAACTGAATAGGAATTAACAGTTGCTAACAGGAAGAACAAACAAAGTACAAAATAATCTCGACTAATAGGGAGGAGAGATGGTCTAAAATCACTCGGAGATCAATAAAGTCAGGTTTTCAACAAATAGAGGCTACAGGCTCTATTTAGGAAGAAGTTGATTGCTGATGGAAACAGAAGGCAGGAGAAAGAAAAAAAAAAAAAAAAAAAAAAAAAAAAAAAAAAGGATCCACACAAGTTTCAGCCTGCTAGGTGTATTCCCATCCTTGCTGCCTTCTCAATTCTCCTGGTTCAATTGCTTTCCTTAAAGCAGACCTTACAATAAACTCTCAAACTTTTGTTTTATTTTAAACCTACACCACTTTAGTGATACAGTTTACCCGCAAGACTCGCATCCAAGTATGTACAACTGAGGGGTAGACATTGTGCTAAGACAAACTTGACTGTGAGGTTGGCTTCATCAGCCAAATTCTACAGCAGCCTTCAGTATAGATGTATCAGAACATTAAATCTTGTAAATATGAAATACAATTCCTTCTAGAAGGTATCTGGAGGAGAAATATACATATTCATATATATGTGTGTGTATGTGTTTGTATGAACCCTTCCAGCTCTACTTTATTATGGTCTGCAGAAATGAGTGTTTGTTCCTGAAACCTGGAGCTAAGTGAGGATAATTTCTTTGTAGTTCACCTAGCAGTGTCAGTGCAGCTTCTATTATTTTTATAACCATAAATAAAAATAATTTGTGAGTTAACGTCTAGCATCTGTTGATTTTTTTTTTTTGTTAGTTTTTTATCTAGATGAAGTTTGTGCTTCACATCTTTGCATTTTTCTGGTTTCTCTACCATTTCCTGAGGCAGCAACAGATTCACAAGCCGTTTGCTTGCCTTACAGGCTCCCGATAATGTAGGCAATGCAGTGCTGGATTCTGTACACTAGGTGGTGGTGGAATAGAAAATATGTAACTGCTTAGAGCCTCTTCATGTCTCTCATGTTCAAAATCCACTGATTTTAACATATCTGTGTTAAAGGAATGATTGGACCTGCAGTGTTCTTAGTAGCAGCTGGATTCACAGGCTGCAACTATGCACTGGCTGTTGCATTCGTGACCATATCAACAACACTAGGAGGATTTTGTACATCTGGATACAGCATCAACCATCTGGACATAGCACCTTCGTAAGTATTGCTGAAGCTAATGTTAGTGCACACAATACATTTATGATGCCTTTTTTTACTACTGCTAAGGTATCTGGAAGAGTTAGCTATGTGTTGTACGACCTGGGTTGTAAACACTGATAGTTACTCAAGCACTGTATTTGGAAAAAGTGCAAGTTTGGCAGAAGATGGGATATGAATATATTATATAATAGCATATATTATATCCTATTATATGTTATATACTATTATATCATCATAGAATCATAGAATTGGCTGGGTTGGAAGGGACCTCAGAGATCATCAAGTCCAACCCTTGACCCACTACCACTGCAGTTACCAGACCATGGCACTGAGTGCCACATCCAGTCTCTTTTTAAATATCTCCAGGGACGGAGAATCCACTACTTTCTGGGGCAGCCCATTCCAATGCCTGATCACCCTCTCCATAAAGGAATTCTTTCTAATATCTAACCTAAACCTCCCCTGGCACAACTTAAGACCATGCCCTCTTGTCTTGCTGAGAGGTGCCTGGGAAAAGAGACCAACCCCCCCTGGCTACACCCTCCTTTCAGGGAGTTGTAGAGAGTGATGAGGTCTCCCCTGAGCCTCCTCTTCTCCAGGCTGAACAGCCCCAGCTCCCTCAGCCTCTCCTCATAGGATCTGTGCTCCAGTCCCTTCACCAGCCTGGTTGCCCTCCTTTGGACCTGCTCCAGCACCTCAATCTCCTTCCTGAACTGAGGGGCCCAGAACTGGACACAGGACTCGAGGTGTGGCCTCACCAGCACTGAGTACAGGGGCAGAATCACTTCCCTGGACCTGCTGGCCACGCTGTTCCTGACACAGGCCAGGATGCCATTGGCCTTCTTGGCCACCTGGGCACACTGCTGGCTCATGTTCAGCTTCCTGTCAATCCAAACCCCCAGGTCCCTCTCTGTCTGGCTGCTCTCCATTACATAAACATTACAATATATTATATTATATTGTATTTCTAATATATCTAATATATATTATATTATCATTATTCTTTGCACTTCTAAGAGTAGAGTACTTTCCTTTGTCATTCATTTACCTGTCTATGGTAGCACTTAGGTATATCTCTGAGAAGGGTCAAATAACTTCATGACAAAAAGAGAACTTTTCTGTACTTAACGTGTTTAAGTGAATAGGGAAAAAAATTGTTAAAATCTGGAGAACTTAGATGGGAGATTTTGCATTCAAATTTAAAATCATATCCAGGCTTTGGCAACCAGAAGGTGATCATGTCCACAATGATAGACAAGTTTTGAATTAATATATGGATATGAAAGAGTGGGAGCCCACTTATGTTGTCAGGTGAGATTAGGCAGCAAGTAAGAGAAGGGGAGTTTCAGTGGCCAGGTCTAAACAGCTTGTGCTATAGGTTGAGTATGAAAGTAAGAAGAGCTTTTGTGATGCACTTGGTTTTAAATCAAGTAGAATTACAAATTTAGAAGATGCAGTTAAAGCAGTGCATCTTGGGTTTAATGAGGCCATTACACAACTGCTGTTTCAAGTTTAGCTATGCAGCATTACAACAGTTAGTTTCCTAGAAATGTAAAATATTGGCTAGGAGTTACTTATTTTATGTCTCTGTTTAATAATACAAAACATAAGCATTATTATACGACTGTAAGTTACTCTGAGTTACTTAAAGGCAGAACTTGGGTATTTGTGCAGTTTTGATTTGCATCCTTTGTGCATCACAAATTAGTCTTTGTGTCATTGTTGTAGTATTCCCCTGAACAGGGCCTCTCCTACACTCAGTGCACAGGACTGATGCTGTTCTAGAAATGACTGAGTGTTTGTACAGAGAAAGAGAGACTGGCATCTGTTCCTAAACCCTCTAACTTACAGCTGTAATAGTTAGAGAGCACATAATGGCTTCACCAGGGCATTAAAGGAGGAAAATGGGTCATGTTTAAGATAGCTTTTGGGAATTCAGTCCTTTAAGTGCTGTGTCACAGGGCTTGCGTGTAAGTCAGTTGGATGAGACAGTAGTGTGATCATCTGTGAGGATCATGTTCATACCCTCTGGCTTTAGAAATCTGATTCTTCAGTTACAAAGAGCAATGGGAACTTCCCAAGGCTGGTTCAGTCTACCCTAATACTAAGAGGGAGTCTGCAGCAGCTGGAGTCTGGGCTTAAACATCTCAGCTGAGAAGCTAATGTTGGATCCAGTGAAATTAGTTGAATCCTAGCTGATTTTTTGCTTGCTGTTGCATGCCTCTTCAAACTATTAAGTTCTGGTTTGTAAAAAATTGCATTACTCTAAGTGCGAACAGGAGTCAGTGGAGCTGTACTTTGAATATATGAATACTGTTAAATACTACTAAAATGAGATCCTGACAATCTCAGGCAAATTTTTTTTACTGTGGGAATGACAGAACACTGGAGCAGCCTGCCCAGGCAGACTGGGGAGTCTCCTTCTCTGCAGATAATCAAAACCCCGCTGGACGCATTCCCACATGACCTCCTGTAGGTGACCTTGCTCTGGCAGGGGGGGTTGGTCTTTTGATGGTATTTTGAGGTCCCTTCCAACCCCTACATTTCTGTGATTCTGTGATCTGTTCTTGGCCTGTGTCTTAGTTTCTTATCTATAGGATGGGTTTCACGTTGTCCTCTCCATGTCTTCAGAGTGTTTTGAAAATAAACTTGCTTCATGAAGAGTTCTACTTTTAACAGCTGAATAGTATGCAAAAAGTAAGGCAAGTAAAGAGAAACAAATTACTAAATGGTGCTCATTAAGTGAGTGAAACAGACTATCACAGGAAAAAGGAAATTTCACAACTGGATTATGGACCCCTGTGAGGCATATGCACAAGAAATTTCTGCAAGCAGGCAACAACAAGGATTTCCAGAACTAGGATGCTAAGTGTGTTTTCTAAATTGAGAGATACTTCACTTTGCATTTCTAATGTGTTTGTTTCAAAGGTGAATTTTGGAAAATTCTTGGAATAAGAAAAAAAAAAAAAAAGCCAACAATTTAGATGTTGAAAAAAGCCCCAAGAAAAAAATTGTCGCATGACACTGATCCATGTTAGCAGGCACAATTAGACTCACCACATGAGCCACTGCTGATCCCTCTGACCAAATCCCACTATTCTTCCTACCTTCAACAAAGTTCTGCTTTTGTTCCTTTTGCATTTAAACCATACAAGTTTCTCAACCTTCTTTCTGCTCAGATAGGCTGAAGGGAGCATACTGCTTGTGAGTGTGGGAGGGGCAGGTGTCTTGCTTATAGATCAGGAACCTTTTGGCCTGATGTTGCTTCTAGAGATGAATTTGGGAAGACTTTCCTGGATGGGAATGTGGACACAGCAGATGCTGTTTTATTGAAATCCATGATTCTCTATTTGGCATGTGCATGCTTTAATTAAATCTGTCCAAATAGAGACAGAGAAGGAAAAGGGCATGTCCTCAGAACAGAGGTTGTAGAAACAAAAAAAAAAAATCTTCAAATACAGAAATACAAAACCATCTAAGTTGAGAAGAAAAAAGTCTTTTTTCTTCTACCTATGTAAATTTTTGACTGCCTGGACTTTGTCTACCTTGGCCATTTAATCCAATATTCACAATTTCAAGTAAACACATGACATAATTATAGAAATCTTTAAACAGGGTCTGCATAAAATTGTGAAGTTCTGTTGACAGTTTACCTAATGATTTTTTTAATTTGTTGAAAGATATTATAATAACCATCAGTGATTCAAAACAGTTTCAAAATGCACTTAAATGCCTGTTTCAAGTGGTTAAAAGTATGCTGATTAGAATAGTAAGGGGTCCCTTGTTGCCACTAGCACTTGTATTATGCCAAACAAATAATCATCATATTTGCAGGAAAAGTGAATGACAATACTGAAACTGAAGGGAATGCAATATTTGCTATGTGGTTTTTGGTTTGTAATATATATTTGTTGTGCCATCAGTGTATTGATTTGGGGGGAGTTGGGCAAGGGGGGAAGAAAAGATTGTTCTTTTGGGGAAAATGAATCCAATTCTAGCTCTTATAATCTACATCAGTATGTTGCCATGATTATAAGTTTTACTACTGCTGTTACCATGAGTCCTCATTAATAGTCCTGTGGCTGTGTTACACACTAAACACTTCATTTATCTGTTTTTTTGACTCTTGATTTTACTGCTTAACTGCTCTACGAGTTTATTTGTATTTGGTTATCCCTACTATGCCTTAAGAACCTGACCAACAGCCAGCTATTAGTCTTGCTCTATAGCTGTGCCACTTGTTGCTTTCCCATTTGATATGGGAGTCTCTGCTGGGAGTGGCATGACAGTTATCTGCCTTGAACAGCAAGCCTTATCAAGAATGCAACCTATGTCAGAAACACTGGGCATAACCAAAGGCATTTAGCCAACAATTGATTGCCAGAGGTATTTGGCGACTAAGGAAACTATTAAACTATGTTTAGTTTTGAAAGTGTATGACAGCAGTCTTGTAGTGCTTAAACATGCTGAAGACAAAATGCATTTGTGTCTATGTAAAGACTTTAAATAGTTTTTCTGCATGTGCTTATCTTCTGTCTAAAGAAAGCTTTTATACTTTCTCAGTCAGCTTCATAAAGGCTCATTAATTCTTAAATACTTTCTGAGATAATAAGACTACATGTTATAAGGATCATTTTAATTAAAGCATTGGAGCTTTGTCTAAACTACATTGCCATGCTTTAAATAGTGCAAACCTTCAATGAAAAATCAACTAGTAGGCTACATATTTCGTTCTCTTTTTCTCACAAAAAAAACTCCATTACTCTAAGATTGTTGGACTGGATACACATATCAAAACCTTTTATAGCAGCCCTGGATGGTTAAATTCTCCTGTTTGGGCAAATAAAATGTCAGAACTGTGCATCCATCCCTTTAGAGATGAGATTACATTTCTGTTATGGTAAAACTGGTGAGAGCATAATTTCACTCCTGTCAACAGACTAAAAACAGACTTAGTTTCTCTAGGAAATAACTTCTTTCTCTTATGGTAAATTGAAATTATAAGTATTTTAAATGATTCTTCAGCCAGCAAATCCACTTTAAAAATCTGAACCACAGGGATCTGTGCTCTGGTAGTTGGAAGGTTGAGCTCTGCTGTAGAATGTCTAGTTCTTCTTTCTCTTCAGTCTCTCTCACAAGTCTGTGCTTGTGGTACAATTTCAGACATAATCTTTTGGTATTGCAACACTCCTATGAGAGAAATCTTTATTTGCCTAGAGATGAGGTGCTGAGACTCAGATATTAAGCAAGTTACCAGCTTTTCCCAGCAGGATTTTATGGCTGCTGGTACATAGGCATGCACCTGTGTGTGATAGAGCAACATGTTCATGGAGCAGGAAGCCTCAGAATGGAGCCAGCAGAACTGGTTAAGTCAGATCCGTTTCCCTTTGGCTTTGACCCACAGAAAGCTGAAGGGAAGGACTGCCACAGTGCTCTGAGCTCAGGTCTTTGAAATAAATACTCTGTAGTGAAAGTTGAGATATCTGTCTGCACTGGTGATGATGCCTTCTTGGCAGACCCTTTTTAGCAATGATACCTGAACCAGCTCTTGCTGCTCCCAAAGAGCACTTTGTCATATTCTTTATCTTTCCACTTCCAGGAATGTAGTGTTTCTTTTCTAACTTCTCTGATGGATTCAAAGCAGACAGTTTGGCTGTGGTTTAAGAAAGGGGATTTGGATTTGGATTATGGATCCTGAGCAAAGCCATGACTAATTTAAGCTAAAATCCATAATGGGCTTCTGGAAAATAGAGAGTTATAGAATCATTTAGGATTGGAAAGAACCTTTAATATCATCAGGTCCAACAGTTTACCTAACACTGCCAAGTCTACCATTAAACTATGTCCCTAAAAATGTATGTACCAAGTTGTCAGTGAGTTGTAACTAGAATAAAACCAATCCATTCCTATTGGAATCCTTGTGTTTTAAGTTTTCTGTGTGATTAAAATGAGGTGCTTGTGATCAGGCTAGGCAAAATTGTTTCCACAGGTTAATCAAGATAATGTGAATAAACAGCATGAACAATTTATCTTGCAGATATGCTGGTATTCTTCTTGGGATCACTAATTCTTTTGCTACTATCCCAGGAATGGTGGGTCCAGTTATTGCCAAAAACCTCACTCATAATGTAAGTCTACTTATTATTTTTTCAGTTGTTGTATTTTTATCTCCATTGAATGGAAATTGTGTCTTAAGTTTGCAAACATTAAAATGAAATCTGGTTTATACAAGTAAGTTGTCCTGTTCTGTTGCTGTGAATGACTTAATTCCTGGCCTTTATTCTTCTGATTCTGGTCAGGAAAATAAAGGTAAAATCAAAGACTTGTGTGGGACTTAAAAATTTTAGTGACTCACCCTTTATATTCTCTAGGAATAAAATGAATATGTTTTTATCACAATAAAACTTTGTTAAAATGCCAACCAGATGAG
The DNA here is from genome assembly GCA_038090715.1 of Florisuga fusca. Lineage (NCBI taxonomy): Eukaryota > Metazoa > Chordata > Aves > Apodiformes > Trochilidae > Florisuga > Florisuga fusca. The sequence goes on from JAAWXA010000001.1 coordinate 69,262,756, forward strand.
AGAGATGTGTTATTATTTTAGCAAATTAAGACAAGTTCCTACCTGTTGTTTTAAAAGTAGTTTCTCATGAGGTGTTGAGTTTAAGGTCAGCATTTGTCAGAAGAATGAGAAACTGAATTCAAATGTGTGGGGTTTTATAGTGTTGTTATGTACATTACAGAATGAGGGCATTCTAAGCTGTGTCAGTTTCTCAAGACATCTAATATGAACACCCTTAGATTTGACTTCCAGGATGGTTTAGTCAAAGAGGATTTGGAGTAGAAAAGGGAGTGAGTTGTTTGGTTGATTGCTTTTGTGTTGTTTTTTTTTTAAATCAACTTTATGAATTATTCTAAAATCTTTTAAGAAAGGAAGATGGGAGGAGTAAGTTTATTGATACAGTTGAATTTGTGGAGTTGGTGATCACTCCAATAATTGTCTTAAAAGTCATATGAAAATATTCATTAGTATATTAATTCAAACAAATTAATTCTTTCAGACATCTTAACAAGTGGGATTTTAGTTTTATATTTTTTGTTTGTTTTTTTCCCCCCATACTAATGCACTGTTCATAGTTTGTTCTGGTTTTGCTGTAAAAATTTTTTACAAGTTTGTTACAGTATTCAAAGTCACCTGGGACTGAAAAAAAAAAAGCCTTAAGACATCTACAGATATTACTTCTTTATATAAAAAAAAAGGAAGGCAAAAAACCCGAACAAACCACAGCTCTTTGCTACCCATGTCTTAAGGCCTTTCTTAAATAAGTGTTTAGAGGACTCCTCTTGAAATCTGATAGGTACCTTTTTTGGGCTAAAAAGCTTGTGATTCTGGAATATCTACACAGAAATCGTTAAGAATAGCTTACTACATAGTGCAGAGCACTTTAGAGCTTGGATCACCTAACTTGAAAGCAAGGTAGTGTGTCCCCTTGCAGTAACATTCTCTATGAGTTTGTGTAGCCTTTTGCATATGTGAATTTTGATATGAGGGCTCTGCATCTCAAATGATAAACTGATCCAGATAGTCTAATGCAATACTGATTGGTTTAATTACACAGCTTATACAGATAGACCTAAGTTGACTGTACTGATGATTTGATCTCTTATGTTTATGTTGCTTTTATGTTGCCATGGAATCATCCTGAATAGCTTTTACATCTAAATAGATGCAGCATCTAGTGTTGGTTTTAAAATGACTTTTTTTTTGAGTGTGGACCTACAAATTGACTGGGGTTTTTTTTATTATATTTTTTTCTCTTTCCCCCTTTTGACAGAATACTGTGGAAGAATGGCAGACTGTTTTCTATATCGCTGCTTCTATCAATCTATTTGGAGCCATTTTCTTTGCATTATTTGCAAGTGGAGAGGTTCAGGACTGGGCAGTCAGTGCACATCACTTGCACCGAAACTGAAGGAGATGTTGAAATATCAGAACTGTGCTGAATCCCAGTGTGCTAGAATTATGTGACCAGTAAAGTGCCTTCCCTGCGGATGCCTAAGAGTATTCAGAGCTTTTCAGTTAAAACTATTTTATCTGTATATCTTTTGTACTGAAAATTATTTGACAGCATATGTTTGCTATTTCCTAACAAGAAACTACGTGGGTTAAATATAATAGTTTCATGCTAGGACTTGATATCAAGTATATGATCAGACACAACATTTTTAAATCAATGTGCTAGGCTCTACTTCTTTCCAGTTTTAATTAATATTTTCTGAATTAATATTTAGGCAGATGTTTGATACTGAAATGAGAGGAAAAAGCAAAGTGATTATGTAGCACTGTAAGGAGGAAAGGTATGCAAAAAGAATTGTACCTAAAAAAAGGTGTTTTCGTTTCCATGATGAAATGGATAGGTTTTTTGCTGTTTAGAAGTCTAGAAGAGCTCTAGTTTTGTACAATCTTTTATAATCCTTTCATTTTGCTAGTGTTTTAATTGATGCCTAAGAAGCGCACAAATTATTTTTTCCTATTTTACGCACAAGTTTTCAATATATAAACATTCCCTGTTTCATGAATGAAGCTTCACAACTGCTACAGAGGAATGAGGAAGTAAAATGTATCGTTGTGACTGACAGAATATGTTGTGTTACTGTTTTCTGTGGTGCAGGTTTTTAAATAGGCCTTATTTTTATTCATCTGTGCAAGGAAGCAGCACAACCGTGGTTTAAATATAGGCAAATGTTCAAGACTGCAGACTTACCTTAAAATAAAGTCTGGCAGTTCGTTTTCTGTCTCTTTAAATCAATGCAGTAGAATTCTTTCCCCTTGCATGTAGATCTGTTTGTCAGCTTGTCCATGTAAATGCAATAAAATAAGGCCAGTATAGGGAATAATAAGGAAAATCAGTTCTTTTCTCTAGCAGACTTGTTTGTTAGTCAGATAAAAGTAGACTAAAAAAACTAGTGCAATAACTTGATGTTGTTAGTCTCTTATCAACATAGAATTTGACACTCAAGAGCATCCTTTGCACAAAGTGCAATTAAATGCTGCACAGTAGGATTAATGAAGTCTATGAAAAAGTGGCTGAATAATCTTACAGTCACAAAGCAATGGAAAATTCCAGTGCCAAAGATTCCTGGATTGGAGCAATTAGGTAAAAAAGAAAAATCAATGGGCTCTGGGTTTTTCATTTGCCACCAATCCAAAAGAAAAGCCCAGTACCAAAGCTGCTCCAGTGGAGCCTGCCTTCCTTCATTTCTAGGAAATGGCATCTGCCTCTTCTTTTTAGCTTTAAGGGCCATTTTGTTTTGACCTTCCTTGAAGTGTCATTTTCTTTGATGGTGGAACTGTATTTAAATCTGTATTTGTGTCTGCAGCATTTCCACAATAAAATGTGTGAAGTTCGGATTAAATTAGTAGTTGATCAGTAGGAGTAACTTAAAACTCTATTGTGTCTTCAGTGTTTCCACAATAAATGGAATTAATATTTAAATGTGCATCTGTTGTTGAAAATTACTATCTTCTTCAAGTTAGAACATGAAAGTATGCTGAACAAGATTGGTGACTGGATTAAGGGATGTTTAATATTTTTCTGGAAAACTACCTGCTTCAGAAATTTCTTGGTTAGTTTTACAGGTGAGTACCATCTTCCACCTGACACTGGATTAAAAGGAGTAATTTCACTCTGCTTTTACAGAAATTTGCACTCTTTCCATATCTATGGTTAAGAAGGGGAGAGGGAGAAGTTCCAAAAAATAATCTATCCAAAAGCTTTTTTAAAAATTGTTTTATGCCTTTGATTTTCTAGAGATGGTAAGCAGGGCAGTGTATGGACATGGTTGCTATTTTACTTGTTTTGAAACTGGAAACTTCAGCTTCCCATGCCTTTACTCTTTATCCTTGAAAACTGCCCAGCTGAATATCAGCTTTTAAAAATAGATCCTTAAGGGAGTAGATGCAAGTGAATGTAAGCACTCTCTATATCACTGAAAAGAACATGAACTCGACGCAGTCAAAACTGAGTCAGTTTTAGGAATATCAGCAACTGAACAATCTAGAAATTTTTGGTCAGCATATTAGATCTTGTTTTCTCCTCACCTAATGCATCATTAGTATTAATTTTAGATACTATGTAAGTTTTAAGTGAGCTTGGAAAGTGGGACTGAAAAAAAAGGGCTATAAATCCTCCTATTAGTCCTAGAAAACAGGCTACAATTAACTTGGTAATATTTCACTATTTCAAATTTGATTTTAAAATAATCAAAACATAGAATGGGAATCTTGCTCATAATCCAACAAGGCTCTTAACACTTAGACAAAATCACACACACAGAGGCCAGACACCTAAGTTTTATGCTCACAAAAAGGAAAATATGTAGGATAAAGCTGTCAAAATATTTTCTGCTAATCATGATACTGTTGCTGTTGTATGGCCACATTCCTGCTTGCAGAGCATTGGGTATCAGTTTCATCTCTTCAAAAACATTTCTTATATTCTGTGTTTTCAGCAGTAATGAGGGCTTTGAGTACCTCTTCATTTAGGTCACCTGTGTGACACTGTATCGTGACAAAATTTGAGCATTTTTTTGTGGTGATTGTTTTGCTGAAAACAACAAATGTGATTATTATTTTTTGCTGTGTTTCCTTAACAGGTAAGAGGCTGTGCTTTCTGTTCCATCAAGAACCCTCTCATTAGGATGTCCACCTGGAATGAGGGAAGTTTTTGCCCACCAGATTTTTACCCACTGAGTTGAATCATTCTTTTGGGAGCATAGTGTTGTCAGGTATTTTTAAATGTGTTCTCCTCAATGTCTCCTTCTCACAAACTTCTGCTTAAATGTTTTCTGGAACATTTATTGCAATGCTCTACCAACATTAGTGGCAGATTATCCTACAGCATGTGTCACTTGGTACTAACCTGAGATCTGAAATGTGTTCTTTCACAGGTTGGAAAAGTGCCTTCATCACACTTTTCAAAAGTGGAAGGGCCACAAAGTAAAGGGTGTGGTTTTCAGTCCACTATTTCTTTATTCCAGGAGTACCAATTGTCAGTCTTTAAGAAGTGTCTGGAGGTTTGACATGGAAAATACAAGTTAACTTGTGTAGTCTTTTTTAAGTAGAAACTTGTGAAAGTCCAGATAACTTTTCATGATGTATAGGCACCCATATATGTTGCTCGCCTATATATGTGTTCTTCTGTAACTATTAATAGCCATATTTTCTTTGTGAAAAGGTTGTCTTAGTTCATTTCCCAGAAGCTGATTTGCTTCTGTGATGCATCTTTTTTCTGATTTCTTTTATCAATCACTTATTTACTTATTTGCCAGTTTCTCCTGTTCTACGTTCTGGGAATGTTTGATTTTATGATAAATTAACTAACCTTTGAATTTAACATGTCTTCCAATGTTTTTAGCATTTGCCTGGAAGGAAAGCTGTGTGTGTCGAAGCCTACAGGTTAGGAAGGTAAGTGAAACAAAGCTTGTAGGGAAAGGTAGTGTCTTCTCTTAGGTTACTTAGAGCATGTTGGAAGGATGCATGCTTCTAGACCTCAGGCCTCTTCTTTTACAGTGTGAGCTCAACTATCACAACTAAAACACTGCTATTGTGTTTTGAAAGCTGTTCCTGTGAGCAGCATCTTAAGAGACTCTTCCATTTCTTCTGTGTACCTGTCTCAAAAACCCCAACCTCTGCTCTGAAGTAGCATGATTCAAGAACAGTCAAATTGGAGAAAATAAATCAAAATTATTCTCACTCAAACAGCTGTTAGCTTGCCAAAGTTCTTTTTGTGACCTGTCAGTAAAGATGCTGTCTCTATTAAAACAGGGTTACTGGCCTGAGTTGTTATGCCTAAGATGATGTCTTTCTGGAAGCTAAGGAAAGAATGTAATTTGACACTAATGATATAATATTACCACATTTTGTTATTAATGTGCCCACTGACAGGAAACCATCACACTAGCAGTACTGTATTCACCAACAGTGAAGCATATGACCCTGAAGCTATAAAGAGGATCTCGTAGGGATAAGTACTGCAAGAGAGTTGTTTAGCCTCACTTAGGCCTTTTTTCTATGAAGAAATACTGTGAGGGTTGTTTTTTTTTAAATCCAACAAATCAGAACATGCTAGAGTGAAATTTAAGCTTGGCTGATATGCCTACTTCATGCTTTGCTCATACAACAGTTATTAATATTTCTACATTTCTGTACCTAATGGACCACACAATTCAGAAAATAGCTTAAGAAAGGGTTAATTTATTTACACGTTATGTAGTGGTGTATGTAGTCTGTTGAAGAAGTCATTATTGCTATATTAAATGCAAAAGTAAAACATGTTATTTATTTGAATTTCTTGCCTTCTACCCATCAGACTTGTATATAGCCCCGTTATTTATTTTTGGCCAGAATGTTAGTTATCAACATTTTGTAAGATCCAAATAGCTAGAAAGAATCTGCAAGAAGACTCCAGCAGTTATTTAAATCCCAGTTGTATAGTAAACTGGGGGACAAACACAAAGGCTTACCAGAGGACAAAAATCTGCTATTGAGTGAGAAACTGCAGACCCTACCAATTATATCACCAGTGCAACCTTTCTGCTTCCCTTTCTTCGTAGAGGTGCCATAATGCTATGCTAGTCATACATTTTTAAACTAAAATTGCATCTACATGCTTCAAATCCATGACATAGAAATTGGGTTTTTATGGTGTGTAAAACTATTGATCAGATTTAACATAACACTTGGAAATTTCTTAGAAACTTTGATACACATTTGGCAAATGTAGTTCTCAAAAGAGCCAGAACTCAACCCAATAAAAATTGCATTTCTTTGTGAAAAGTCATTTCCACATGAAATTTTAACTGTTCAGCCTTATCAGTTAAGTGGTGCAATCCTAAAAGAGTTGCCCACATTATTTTTGAGAAATAATTTTCCTTATCCTTCATAAGCTCTGAAAATGATGAATTGATTTTTGCTTCTTAGTAGCATACTGAATAAGCTTATACACTGGCAGATTTGAGGACTGGATCAGACACAAAACGTATAAACTCAGGTAGTGAAGTAATTAAAAAGAAGGGTAAAAAGGTTCAGGTACTGATGTGCATTTTCAAGTGAATACGGATTAGCTTTAGAGTAATGGTAACTTTGCTCTTATTGCAACACAGCCTGTGCAACGTTGCAACACACTACAAAAGAGGGTGCCTGGGAGTTGCCCAAGGCATAGCAATGCAAAAATTGTGGCTTATTAAGCCAAAATTCTGCTTGCCTTCCTCTTCCTTTAGAGGATAGCCATTTGTTATGGAGCTGAGTGAATCATGGAATAGCCTTTCATAAAACATTCTTGGAAGAAAATTTAATGAAAGAAATTTCAAGATCCTTTTTGTACTATACAGAAGTTTTTCTATGGCTGCTTCAGTGTAGGAAATGAATATATTTTTTTTTCTGGTCATTTCCTAAATTAAGTTCCAATGTAGACACTTAAGTTCAGCTCACCCAGCCTTGGATATTGTTTTTCTGATGGAAAACATTGGTCTGTTCATGTTTCTCTGACTACCTCTTTTGCAGAAGCATTCTAGCAGTAAATTACTAATTTTCTGTTTCTGAATCATCTTACCAGCTGAGAAGGCTTAATAGATGAGGAGCCAGAGGCCTTGTTGGTCTTTGACTTGGAGAGGGGAAGGATGTGAAATGAAAAAAATAGCAACAACAACCATTTTTCTCCCACTCCTTTTTCCCTGACCATCTGGGCTTCATGGAGAACAAGAAATGACAAGTGCATTCTGTATGTACAAGTCTGAACAGTCTGTGCTGGAGGGGAAAAAATTATTTCCATGAATTCATTGTAAGGAAATTAAACAAGAGTCTTGTAACAGCTGATAATTTGTAAGCAGTGTAATGAAAAGACAATATTCTAAAAATTGCAGGTAGCTTTTGTGGTAATGGGACAATATGAAGAGAATCATTGCTGTGGCCAACTTGAAAAGGAAGCTGAAATGGAGTACATTTTGCAGCTAAGAGGCATTTGCAGCTCAGAGGTTATTAAGTGCCCTTAATAACATGCTTTTTACTTTTGGTTGGCCCTGAAATGGTCAGGTAATTGGACTAGATGGTTGTTGTTGTCTCTTCCAAGTGAACTATTCTGTTGTAAGCCCTGAGTCTGCCAGTCCCACTGAGCTTTAATTATCTCCAAAAGTATTATTTAAGCAAAATAAACTTCACCTGCCTTTTGAATGAAGGGGTGGGAGAGGCAGGAAGAGAGAAAACCCAAAAGGGTGTTTTCTTTAATAACACCAAAAAATGTCTGTATTCTCAATTATCTTAAAATTAAACTCTATGGCTGTAGAAAATGTCACTAAGTGAAATTTGGTTTTGACTTGGCTGGTTTATAATGCTTTCAGATTTGGATGCTGCACATGGTCAGTGTATCTTGCGTGGTTGCCTTGTTTATCTGGGAAAGTACAGAATAGCTTTAAGGGGAGGATTTTTGCTGCTCACTAGATAGAAGTTAATAGTGTCTTGCTCTGCTCAGATAGGATGGCAAACAAAGCCCACAGCAATTATAAGGGCATTAATGATTTGCCAGAGTCTGATTTGCCATCAGGTCTCTGTTATTGCCTTCATCGTAACTGTCATTCATTCTGCACAGTCAAGCACAGTTCCTGCAGTCAGCAGGTCTGATTTGAAGGTCTGAGATAGAATCTGATGAGTTTTTGAAAATATCCATGACTGGATAACTAGTTCAACTGTAAGTTTGGAATGGCTGTAGAAAGGTTTAATTTCTTGTCCTGGATATTTCTTTGGTTTTCTTTATTAGTGCAATCTTTGTCTTTTTACTTTCAGGCTTGGAGATGTGTATAATTTGGAACCTACTCCCAATGCGAGTTACTTCTATTAATATATCTTCTGCTATGAAAATAGCAGAAGTGTAAAAAGCCCTTATGTGGAGAGAATGAGAAATCAAGATATTTGAATTGCTAATACATAGCTGTTAGAATTGCTAAGCATCTCTCCGTAGTTTTGAAAGCAGAGAAAACAGGCAAATACCAGATGTACATAGCAATAGAGAAGGATCTTAGCAGTGTTAATTTAGTATCTCTCTTTAGAGTCATCTGGGTGCCAGTGGTATTCTAAGCAGCTACTGATAGCTAAGCATCTGCCTGAAGCATTTTGCTGTAGTGTTACCCCGAGCCAAATCTGCAAAGGAGATGGCATGTGGCAAAGATGTGTTGTCACACGTAACGGGTAAAAGCAACAGAACCCATAGATCTCTGTCACAGGCCTAACCTCTCCCTCCTGTGGCAGAAATGGGCTCGAATTCCTGCTGGCAGAGGGTGGCAATCAGCCTTTTTCCTCCTTTGATCACAGATGGGGAAGAAGAAGATGAAGTGAAGTAAAATAAATAATCAGTACTTACTCCCTGTTTTAAGAGAAAGTGGGCAGCTTTTTTTATGAACAACCTTCCTTCTCAGCCCTCTCTCATCCTCAGGAGCTGAGAGGAAGGACTGTTCATCATGTTTGTGGAGCTGTAAAAGGTTTAGCAAGAAAGCAGGGGTACCAGCAGCTGCGTGTCAAAGGTCTCTGTAGCTTTCCTGTGTGCAGCCACCACCTCCAGTGTGAAAAATAGACATATGTGGGCAGAACTGCCTCGAGCTGGGCAGCAGATGAGGTTTTTTTGACTGTCCCCAGCCAAAGCGCATGCAAAATGTGTTCACTCAAGCTTAGACATCATAGATATCTTTAACTTTGTATGTATTGCTACATGCTTAAGATTCAAATTATCCTTTCTTACTGAAACAGGCTGTGAAAAGCAATCCACAGCAGTTTTCTTCAGTCTAACAACACACTAAAATCACAAACCCCAGAAGCTGGGATTCTTTCCCCTCCCACCNCTAAAATGCTGATCCTTCAAAAATCTCAGGATCAGCAAAGCAGTTAGCTCAATCAGTAACAAATGCTTATTTTTTTTTTTTCATGCTGCAATTGATTTTGCTCAGCTCAATTATGAGCTGAGAACTGCTCAAAAAGAAATGTACCAGACCTTCCCAAACAGGCTTCAGTCATGCCCCAAAGTATCCTCCAAGGCCCCTCCACCCCCACATGGAGTTTGTTTGAAATCACATCATCCAGCTGTAATTGTATCCTGGAGCCTTTGCTTTAAATGAAAATGGCTTCACGTTGAACCCTAACCCTTATTATCATCCTCAAAAGGAAAGAGGCACGGTGGTATTTCTGCTCTCCTCAAAGTTTTCGTAGACCTACTTGACTCCTGCCGAGAGAAAAATGACCTTAAATGAGTAGGCAGAAATTTATTGGTTCGTCATATATGAATGATACAATAACGAAGTACAAAGAGCTAATCTTTGTGTCCAGTTTTTTCCATCTGAGTGACTTCAGTCAGTTCCCGAGTATCTTGGCATTAAGTTGCTTTACTGCTGTTGCTCATAAGATGGGCGGCTGCTTCAGAAAGATTTGGAGGGTGTGAGCTAGTGCTGTGGGTGAGTTGCTACTCTTCAAATCCATACAAATGAGGCTCTGCAGCCCCAAAGCTTTAGAAAAGTCAGTGTTTGGCCTGGTACTGTTACAGACTGGCAGGGTTATGTACTTTCAGTCCTAAACAGCTGTGATGCAAAGGTGAACAGTTTTCTCTTTTTTTGTCAGACTAAATATATAGCTGGTTTCATTGTGGAAGGTTCTCACATCTAGAAAAGGGGTAACACAGGAGGGGAACCAAAAGCTAACCACTGGCTGACTTTTATAAAGGCACAAACTCTAGGGGTCTGAAAAGCAGGATGCTTTGGCACAAGGATTAGCAGTGTTGCTGGGAAGGGATTCCAGCCACGGGTGGCAGAGGTGTCTGGGCAGTGCAGTCTCCGTTGTCTGCATAAAATCAGCCTAATGTTTTATATGCCAGCTAAGATAAAAATGACAGATCTCTCAGAGATATCAGTATGATGCCAGATTTTTAAGGACATCAGTATTATGCAAGTCTAGTTTTTCACTCAAGTGACAAATTGGCAACTATGTAACTAATTTCCAATCTCGTGTAGTTTTGTTTTAGTATTTGGGCAAAAAGCAAATAGTACCCAAACTCTTACTTTTTTGTATGGGAAGTAAGTCTGTCACCTGACTCTTCCTAGTAACTAATTTTAAAAATTTAATATCCACACATTACTCTTATTCACTTTTAAAAGAAAATTCAGCAAAAAAATTATGAAATATGAGAAAAGGCAGGTATAAGTACACTGGACTAAACTGTCTTGCTTAACAAGGAGCGACTTAAAAGACAGAATTTGCCAGTAGAATACTGCAAGTGGTATTGATTATAGTAATTCCCAGTGCAAGTGAGTTGTCTATGGAGTTTCAATAAGTTTATGACTTCTATAGCAAAGTGATGAATTTCTTCCAGTTTATTTTTCTTTCTTTCTGCTGATCAAGCCTTCTGCCATTTTATTCCACCAAGCTATTGAGGAGAAAATCTTAGAACCACTGTACATGTGGCTAATTTTACACTTATATCTGCATTTCATCTCACTTTCACTGCAGACAGTGAATTCCTGGTAGGCTGGGCTGTCTTCTGTGCTCTTACTTTCTCTTCTGTTTGAAAAGGGCTCAGGACAGTTATTTTGTGTATGTGTGCTAACCCTTTTCTTTCTTTCCTCTTTTTTTAAAAAAAAAAACACCAAAAAATGCCTAACTCTGCAGTTTCTGTTATATTCTCAACAAGTGTACCACTTCAGTAGATACCATATATGCTTCAAATTAACAAGGAAAAAAATTGGTTATACTGATTAAGGTTTTGTTTGCATCTCCAGCTGCAGTAATATGAGAGCTGCTGTATAATTCCCCCACTGGGAATTTGGTGTGTATTTTGAAATTTCTGACATGTACCTATTAGAGGGTAACTGAGAACTGTCTACCAATGCTCTCAAGTACAGTGATGACAGATAATTTTTTTTTAAACCTTGTGGGTACTTTTGGCCTGAGACTTGCCTAGCATGTCGAGAATGACAGGATTATAAATCATGCTAAATCACCATAGCTTACCTTAATAACCCTTGAAAACCAGTTCCACTGCTGCTCAGATGGTAGCAGGAGTGTTTTTTGTTCTGTTAAGAGGAGCTGGATAGAACCACCTGAAACCATCATATGCTGACTTGTGTCGAGATAAGATGAGGGTGATATGCTCTATGTGACGCTGAATATCTCTGATAATCTTTTTCACTTTGAATTAATCTACACTTTCTGCATTTGAAATGAGTGCTCTCGTCTCATTGACAAATGTGTAACTTTTGGGAGATGCCCCTATATCCTGTGGGTAGCAGG
>JAAWXA010000001.1:69286099-69575265 GCA_038090715.1 Florisuga fusca
CTCCCACCCCCCCTTCCTAGCTCTCCTCATAACGGGGTGCTAACTTCAAAGAGTACTTTTGACCACTGAAATACCAACTGTATTAAACAATCGATCAAAATGCAAGCAACCAGTTTGAATTGCTGGAATTGAATTATAAGCAGCTGGCTTCACTTCTGACTGGGATCTAATGGTAAAAAAAAAAAAATGCAACAGAGCAAAACAAAATTGTAAACTAAATCCATCTGTCTGCTTCAAGTCAATGAAAGTTAAATAGTGTGTCACTTTGAAGCCAAGATGAAAGTTTCACTCTTCATAGAATGTGCAACCTGTACAAACACACTTTTACAAAGGCAGATGTCTTCCTACAGGAGGAAAAAATAAATCTCTCTGCAGGTTACCTCTTCCTCTGTGACTGTTTTAATTCTTCTAAATCACAATATGTGATGCAAAATGCATGCGCAGATGGATGGTTAATATGCAGCTCCTGTTGTTCTGAGGAGGTTGCTGTTTGACTCATGTCTTTTCAGCTGAGTCATGAAGTTTAACTATGCAGTTGGACATTTCTTTGTCTCAGTGCACCAGGCAAGGAGGCTGCTGTTCAGAGCAGCTATCTCTGGCAGTGAGGAAACACAAAAGCAAGGATTTACAGTGTGTAGTGGGGCAGTGCTGAGCTGGTGCATGCTTCTGCAACAATGGAGAGCCATAGCAGGGCTCTGCCATCAGCCAGCACCCCCTCTCCTACCACTATTCTGTGGGCAGTTCACACACGTGTAAGATGACACGGCACAGAGGACAATATAGTTAAGGCTCTATGAGAATTCAAGGCAGTGGGATGGAAATATTTTCTCCTAAAATGCTGATCCTTCAAAAATCTCAGGATCAGCAAAGCAGTTAGCTCAATCAGTAACAAATGCTTTTTTTTTTTTTTTTATGCTGCAATTGATTTTGCTCAGCTCAATTATGAGCTGAGAACTGCTCAAAAAGAAATGTACCAGACCGTCCCAAACAGGCTTCAGTCATGCCCCAAAGTATCCTCCAAGGCCCCTCCACCCCCACATGGAGTTTGTTTGAAATCACATCATCCAGCTGTAATTGTATCCTGGAGCCTTTGCTTTAAATGAAAATGGCTTCACGTTGAACCCTAACCCTTATTATCATCCTCAAAAGGAAAGAGGCACGGTGGTATTTCTGCTCTCCTCAAAGTTTTCGTAGACCTACTTGACTCCTGCCGAGAGAAAAATGACCTTAAATAAGTAGGCAGAAATTTATTGGTTCGTCATATATGAATGATACAATAACGAAGTACAAAGAGCTAATCTTTGTGTCCAGTTTTTTCCATCTGAGTGACTTCAGTCAGTTCCCGAGTATCTTGGCATTAAGTTGCTTTACTGCTGTTGCTCATAAGATGGGCGGCTGCTTCAGAAAGATTTGGAGGGTGTGAGCTAGTGCTGTGGGTGAGTTGCTACTCTTCAAATCCATACAAATGAGGCTCTGCAGCCCCAAAGCTTTAGAAGAGTCAGTGTTTGGCCTGGTACTGTTACAGACTGGCAGGGTTATGTACTTTCAGTCCTAAACAGCTGTGATGCAAAGGTGAACAGTTTTCTCTTTTTTTGTCAGACTAAATATATTGCTAGTTCCATTGTGGAAGGTTCTCACATCTAGAAAAGGGGTAACACAGGAGGGGAACCAAAAGCTAACCACTGGCTGACTTTTATAAAGGCACAAACTCTAGGGGTCTGAAAAGCAGGATGCTTTGGCACAAGGATTAGCAGTGTTGCTGGGAAGGGATTCCAGCCACGGGTGGCAGAGGTGTCTGGGCAGTGCAGTCTCCGTTGTCTGCATAAAATCAGCCTAATGTTTTATATGCCAGCTAAGATAAAAATGACAGATCTCTCAGAGATATCAGTATGATGCCAGATTTTTAAGGACATCAGTATTATGCAAGTCTAGTTTTTCACTCAAGTGACAAATTGGCAACTATGTAACTAATTTCCAATCTCGTGTAGTTTTGTTTTAGTATTTGGGCAAAAAGCAAATAGTACCCAAACTCTTACTTTTTTGTATGGGAAGTAAGTCTGTCATGTGACTCTTCCTAGTAACTAATTTTTAAAATTTAATATTCACACATTACTGTTATTCACTTTTAAAAGAAAATTCAGCAATAAAATTATGAAATATGAGAAAAGGCAGGTATAAGTACACTGGACTAAACTGTCTTGCTTAACAAGGAGCAAATTAAAAGACAAGTTTGCCAGTAGAATACTGCAAGTGGTATTGATTATAGTAATTCCCAGTGCAAGTGAGTTGTCTATGGAGTTTCAATAAGTTTATGACTTCTATAGCAAAGTGATTAATTTCTTCCAGTTTATTTTTCTTTCTTTCTGCTGATCAAGCCTTCTGCCATTTTATTCCACCAAGCTATTGAGGAGAAAATCTTAAAACCACTGTACATGTGGCTAATTTTACACTTATATCTGCATTTCATCTCACTTTCACTGCAGACAGTGAATTCCTGGTAGGCTGGGCTGTCTTCTGTGCTCTTACTTTCCCTTCTGTTTGAAAAGGGCTCAGGACAGTTATTTTGTGTATGTGTGCTAACCCTTTTCTTTCTTTCCTCTTTTTTTAAAAAAAAAAACACCAAAAAATGCCTAACTCTGCAGTTTCTGTTATATTCTCAACAAATGTACCACTTCAGTAGATACCATATATGCTTCAAATTAACAAGGAAAAAAATTGGTTATACTGATTAAGGTTTTGTTTGCATCTCCAGCTGCAGTAATATGAGAGCTGCTGTATAATTCCTCCACTGGGAATTTGGTGTCTATTTTGCAATTTCTGACATGTACCTATTAGAGGGTAACTGAGAACTGTCTACCAATGCTCTCAAGTACAGTGATGACAGATAATTTTTTTTAAACCTTGTGGGTACTTTTGGTCTGAGACTTGCCTAGCACGTCGAGAATGACAGGATTATAAATCATGCTAAATCACCATAGCTTACCTTAATAACCCTTGAAAACCAGTTCCACTGCTGCTCAGATGGTAGCAGGAGTGATTTTTGTTCTGTTAAGAGGAGCTGGACAGAACCACCTGAAACCATCATATGCTTACTTGTGTCGAGATAAGATGAGGGTGATATGCTCTATGTGATGCTGAATATCTCTGATAATCTTTTTCACTTTGAATTAATCTACACTTTCTGCATTTGAAATGAGTACTCTCGTCTCATTGACAAATGTGTAACTTTTGGGAGATGCCCCTATATCCTGTGGGTAGCAGGAGAGGCCCTCTGGTAAATGTGACATAGGTGTTGCCTGTGTTCCAGGTGTGCTCTGCGTTCTTTTTCTCTGAGCCTAGTCAGAGAGAAAGTACATAGGAGACTTCACTTCTGCCCTTCTGAGAGCCATCAAAGATGCATTGGCAGCACTTTAGAAACTTTGCTGGTTTGACAGAAATAATAATTTCAGAGCCATGGCACAGGTTATTGTAATACTTCTGTTTTCATGCTGCATTTTAAAGGAGCTATTAGGTAGTTGGTCTTGTAATAAAAAAAGTCACTGTTCTGTCTCTTTTGCAGTGATTTTCCCCCCTGCCCTTCTCCTCCTTGCCTGCTTAGGCTGTGCTTTAGGCAGTCACTGGATATCAAAATGCTTTATGTCTGGAGGAGGAAAATTATGGAAGAATGGAGCACCTGGTAAAATTTGAATGGAAAGCGTATTTAGTTTATATGGATTTTTTATATGTTAAAAAAAACTACTTAAGAATATAGATGACAGAGTATTGCCAGCTACTGCTTAAAGGGTATGTATATTAGCTTAATCAATTTCAAATATCAAAAACCTGGTTTGGCTTCTCTAAGATGCAACATAACATGGTGGTGGATGAATTTTTTTCCTTTTTGTTTTGTCAGGTTTTTTTAAGCCCCTAAGCAAAAGTCAATTAAACTTAAACTTACACTTGACATTAATTTGGGCACTTCTGTAATTGTTTATTCAACATCTTAAAAGAATTAATTGAGGAGAAAACTAACAATATGTGACCAGATGTAATTGTTGCATATTCCTATTAATAGATCATCTGGTGTATCTGGAAATTTTCTGTTGTTGCTTGTATGCTTTGAGGTGGTAGCTTTTAAGCCCCAGACTCCATTAGCAGATGTTGTTCGTGTGTACAGCAAGAACAGGAAAAGGCAAAAAAACAACAATAAAAAACCCACAACATTAATTTCTCCTATGATTATGGTCACACTGAGATGACTAAGATAGTCTGAACTTACCTAGTCATGCATACAGTTAAAAGTACTATAATATTTTTGTAAACTTGTAAAGTAGCAAGTCGTAGTTCTTATTTTATCTGTATTACCATTGACTTCTCTGATGAGGATTGGGCACTTAAGAATTAGCAGTGGAAAAATAGATTTGCTATGCAAAAACACAGAATGTTTCTGAAAGAGGCAAGTGTGTTTTCACAAGCTTTAAGCATGAAATGCAGGTCTGGGCTTCTTAGATGTGTGTAGTGTGTGCCACAGCCTAGGTCAGCCTTGATGGTTAAAATGGCCACATGGCTTAATTGAGAGAATAAGTAAGAATGAGGTTTCACTTTGTAGCTATTCTGATGTAACTGAGCCTTGCCACTTCCTGTGGTTTGAATCTGAGGATCATGTAGCCATGAAGTAAATTTGGTCAGCTGAGTGATTGAATAGGAAATTAAACTTTCAACTATGCCATGGTTAGATCCAATGAACACCAATTTTTCTGGCATGTAATAACAGCTGCATAGCTCTAGCTTTGACATTGAATAATACCTTTCCTTAACTTGCTGAACTCAGATGTAAGCTTAAGAGAAGGAATTATCTTGTTTTGAAACGGACTCTATTTTTCCTTTCATATTTTCTGCATTTGTCTCACCCACACTGGTGACTCTCTGCTTCATAGGATTGTCATTATTCCAAATTGTTGGTAGTGGATGCTGTTTCTCAGGAATACCCCAGGAGGAGAGGGGAAAGCAAGAGAGATGGAGTTTCTGCTTCCTTGGTTCGAATGGGCGTATGAATGTTGCTGGGTAACATGACTCAGTGCACAGCTCTGTGAAGTCAATGGGACTTGCATTAGCTTGCTAAGCAAGTATAAACTATTTTCCATAAATAGTGATACTGCACTTTAATGACTCTGCAGAGCTAAATTTAGAGGAGCTAAGATTTGCTTCCTAAAAAGCAGCATTTCCTTACAGCTGCCATTTCACTCATGTATACACACACCCCCCTCCTACCTTAGGTGGTGGGGGACCCCATTCAGATGTGGGGGGCAAGTTGCTTGTGTGCTCTCCTACGTGTTTTCTTATTACAGTCCTTGTACACAGTGTGTACACACAATGAGGTTTTCTGTGGTGAATGACAATGTGTGTACATAAAACAGCTGGGGAGTGTGATTTAATGTCTTCTATGCTGAACCGAGAACAGAATACAGAATGGAAAACCCAGAGCCTGCTTTACATTTCAGGCAGCCTGAGGAATTTCACAGACTGTGATATGGAGACTGCCTGCTAACTAAGCTAGACCTTCTAGGTCTTCCTGCTTTGCACAAAGGGGATCCTTTGATTGCTATTCACAGTTTCAGCAGTACAGGCTGTCTCCTGCTGAGAGCAGAAAAGTTCCTGTTTCAGGCAGCAGAGGACAGTAACACATGACTCCCTCCTATGAATGCTGGCAATCTTTATCCAACCCGTATCTAACCCCCTTTTTTACCTGTTTTATTTTGGCTGCATCTCTAAACTCAAGCATCAGTCTTTTACAGTTTGTGTTCCCCTCATCTGTCTTCCCATCGGCATTCTCCTGTCATCCTGGTGACCTGACAGGAGGGTATGGGTATGGGTATGTCAGCCTTGGCTCCCCTTCATCCTGAGAGTTGGCCTCAGTGCACAGAGCTGACTCAACACCCATTCCCAGTTTAAAGAGGCCAAAGTCTACTTTATACAACTTATGGCACAAACTTAAAACCTCTGAAGTGCCCTTCCTCTGTGCATTGCCCTTAAAAAAAAAAAAAAAAAAAATTAAAAAAATTTAAAAAAAAATCCAAACAAACCACCAAACAGCCACAGCTGCTGTTTTTCACAAGTATTGGTACAGATAGGACTGTGAGAAGTGGCAGTAGATACAGACTGACCTCCCCTGTAATGTTGATAGTTCCTCTCATGGTATTACTGCCTGTGGGAAAGTAATCTGCACTGTTTTTTAGCATTCTTCTGGTTGTTTTTTAGAAACTGCTAGAGAAACCAAACATGTTTTCCAGCATTTGAGTTTGATAAGAAACCAGCACATCATGCCAGGAATCTATTCCATTCCTAACAGCACTAACATAACCCGCATTATACAGTGGCAGGAAGACTTTATGGTATAACACTTTTTTTCTGGGTTGGTTTTTTTTTTTCATTTTCAGCCTGACTCTTCTTTCATTTAAGGCTGACTATTCAATTTCCCTCCACAACTCTCTGCTAGTTATATTAGGCTAGCTTTTTGTTTTTCACTAAAAGGTACTTGATCACCTAGTGTAGAAGTTGAAAATGATACAGCGAGATGCATTATTAGTACAAATATTTGCAAATTTCCATTAAGAAGTGACTACTATAACTAAAAAAGGTTGACCTTACCTGATACAAAGACATTAAAGTCCTGGGGAGATTTTCCTCACCAAACTAAACAACATGGGCTGGAATTGTAAGAAATTCATTCATAATGGCACAGATATAAGTAATGTAGACCTGTGGAAATTAAGGCTTGAAGAAACTTTTGGATATCTGATCCATCAATATGGAAGGCTTTGTTTTACCTGAACCATTCCTGATAGGAGTTTATATGCTTGTTAGAAGTTGAGTAATGATGGGGGTTCCACCAGCTGCCCACAGAATTTCTTCCATTGTTTTTGGTTCTAAGTATCATCATGAAGCATGGCTCCTTTGATGAGCAAAGTATGCCAGTAGGTCCTTTAATGAGTGTTGAATGGAAGGTTATTTTTATGTATCTTGCAGCAGTTCTGTTTATACATCTTGGTGTGTTTGCTTTTTTCACAAGAGTATGGCATTGTTGACTCATGTTCAGATCCACTCTAACCTCAGGTCCTTTTCTACAGGACTGCTGGGTAGCTGCTGCTTCTCCTGTGTTGGTGCAGTGCACTGTTACTTAGAAATTACACATATTTAACCTTGATATAATTCCTAATTATTTTAGGCTATTTCTCTAACCTGTCCACATTATTTTGAATTCTATTCCTGACCTCTTTTGAAGTGCTCCCCCATTCAAGTGACTTAAAATTACATTTTTCTGTATTTATGACTGTATATCTGCATGGTGAAATTATGTCAGTGTCCACAGAAACTGATTTGATGCAACCTTTCATAGTGATATTACTAATTACTTTGAGCACATGACATCTTTCAGCTGCCCTCCTGCATATCCATTATTTTGTACAAAGTTTGCTTAACTTACTTATGCAAGTTGCCTGTAAGAAGCTCCAAATATTTCCCATTTGTGAGCCTGTTAAACCTGTCATAGTAGAATAGATTAGTTTGATGAAATTTGCTCCTAACAAGTCTGGGGCTGTTACTTATCTACCTATTATCTCCTAAAAGTAGTTCATTTGTTCCATGTATATTTTTTACAGGAATTGCAATTAGACTGTTCCATAATTGTCCAGTTCACTCATCTGCTCTTTCTCTTTTCTATTTTTTTTTTACATTTTAGACTCTTCATCCTTTTTTTTAATCCAATTTAGAGATTTTTTAAAAAAATTATTATTATTCCAGTGTTCTGGAGACTGCTCCATTCTATAGCTTTCAGAGATAATCAGTAGTGGCTTTGAGATACCTTCATCTGGCCAAGTACTTCAGAAAGATGGTATTAGAGTCAGCTTACTAAAACCAAAGGCATCATTTTAATGCCTGTTCCCTTCCCCCCCAGTCAAGTTCTTTCTTCTTTATTGTGGGGTGTTTTTTATTTTGTTTTCTCATAATATAATATTGGTCACTCCTTCATCTGTTTATTTACTGCTTTTAACAAGCTGGTCCCACTGCTCAATGCCAGTTACAAGTAACTGGCTTCCATTTCTACCTTAATTTACCTACCAGCAATCTTGAATCTTCTTGTGTCTTTGTGTTCAGGCATGTGATTCTTCCTTTGTAGGATTTTCTGTCTTATAGAATTCTGGAGACAACCCCAACTTTTTTTCAATAAACTCTGTATAGATTAAACAGGTCAAGTGTAAGTACTTTTCCAGATATAGATATATTCCCATAGTTCTTCTCTGAAACCTTTCCAGACTTTAATGGTCTCAAATCTAAATTGACTGAATAAATGTCAAGCAGATGCTATATACACTAAATCTGAGCAAGGCTTCTAAATTACCTGACTTGCACCACTTCTGGTACTGTGGTTACCACATACCAAGAATAATGTATGTGTGACTGCAGTGGAAACTGATCCTATGGGCCAAGTGATACCGAGGCTCAAAACCACAGCAATGTCAAGATGAGAGAGTGAATAATGGATGGCACTTCAGATAAGCAGCTGGATGTGTCCATGCCATCCATCCAGACCAACCCAAGTACTGCTTTCCTTCTGCCTTTGGTCTATCCATCTTCTCTCTTCAATTTGTAGCATACTTTTTCAGTCTGCACCAAACTCACCTTTACTATGTTTCTCTGCCATGCAGCCAACAGCTGCATCACAAGTGTTCTTGCTTCATATAAACTATTTTTAGACTTTGTCTCCCTCCTTGAAAACCTGCTTTTACCTGGATCAGTAGGAGAGGCAGCAAGGGGGGAATGCAAAAGGTCTTCAAGATGAGAATGAGGAACTACAGGTTTTCTGTTGGTGCACTTCCAGCTTGCTAACTGTGCATCAGCTCCAAACCTACTTGAGTAAGAAGCAGCAAAGTTAACCTTAAGTGAGTGGATGTTCAGTAAAGCTGGCAGAGCATAGGTCAATGGAGCTGTGAGCTTTTAGAGAACTATAAAATGGCATCGTCTTTGAGCAAGGTGTTGAGGTTCCACTTAAAGGTTTCATAATGGGCTTATCAGCATGAAAGGATGAATACTGGCAATGTTTTTTACCACAGGAGATCAGAGCTTTAAAATGGAATTTTGGAAGTTCATGATAAATTGAGACAAACTGACCTCACCCAGTGGATTTCTGCTCAGCAACCTCCGCTTTTTTTATACACAACACGTGTTTTTTTTCCTATGCTTCCGTAAGTGTAACTCCTAGAAGGGACTATCATCCATTTAGGAGATAAGTGGCAGGCTACAGTAAAAATGTGATTCTGTTTGGGGAAGATGAGCAAATGATGTAGCCTCTTCGCTGTTGGAGAACACTAATGCAAAACCACAGAACAGTTTAACAAATTAAATTGTTTCTCCACAACAATGGTGGTTACTTCGTCAGCCCTTCACCTTCATTCTACATTTGGTGTCTTGTAATTCTGCTTTTTGCCTGGAGACAGGTCATCAGCTGGTGTAAATTAGCCTAGCACTAGTGAAGCATATGAAGCTTTGTTGGGTGTCTACAAGTGAAGGGTCACTTTTTTGGTTAAACTAAAGGAGGAATTACTTCTTGGGTCTGAAATCCTCTAATTCTCTGATTGTATCTTGACATTCACTGTTCAGTTCCAGAACAGTCTTACTGAAGCAGACACCTGTAAGGTTCTTCCTGCTGAGGACACTTCTACTCTGAATCAGATACTTTCATGCTCTAGTTCAGTAATGCAGACCACCACAGAACAGAGCAGAGGTTGAAATACAGCTGTTACTTCTGCTTGCACTCTGTCTGACACTGACCCTTCATTATCACTGTTCAACTGGTACTAAACATTCAGTATAAATTAGCCTTTTCGTGCTGTGGAGAAATGGAATTTGAAAAGATTGTACAAAGGATTTTTTTTTTTTTTTCAAAGCAGACTGCCCTTTAAGGGTGAGTCCTTCACCTGTTGTAAATGCTGGAACAACATGACTGCTTCCCACAGGAAATTTGTTTAAGGAGAAACAATGCCTTCTTAAGAGGCTCATGTTTAAGTTCTTCAGAAGCCTCTGAAATTGCAGCTGCTTATTCATCCCAACAATACGCTCAGGAGTTTTGAAGGCCATTCTCTTATACCTCCTACTGTAAGGTTTTATTTTCTGAAGCTGTAAGCAAGGTCAGCTATGAGACAGACAAGGTTGTTGAAGACTTTATCCAAATCTCTAAGACTTCCAAGGATGTAGAGGTTTATTTTGTGCTGCCTCCTAAGATAGTAACTTAGAGTGTACTTACTGTTTTCCTTTTACCAAGTAATTTCATTTGCATAAAAAATGTCAGCTACTGGTACAGAACTAAATAACTTTCAAAAGTGGCTTTTTTCAATTAGCTTATACTACCTAACCCAGTTCAGCTAAGCCATTTTTTGAAGCAAGTTTTTTGTCTAATCTCTTCATACAAGAAAAACACCATTATTCTATTAATTGTGGTTTTATTTGTTAAACAGATGATTGTGAAATCTGTTAGTAAGCATTAGGATCATGTAGGGAAAAGGATTTCATAGCAGATGTAGGTGCTTTTTATTTCTATTAAGAATCAATGCATTAAAAAACACTGACAGATGGATGTAAAGCTGTGTGGCTGTGCTGTAGTTTATATTGAATGTTTGGACTGACATACAGACAATGATAATTGTAACATAGGCATTAAAAATCATTTTACAGCACGTTTGAGGTCAATTGTAAACAATGCTCTGTACCAGGATCAGGTTTTGCTAATCACCAATTGCTACTGGAAATTTTGGACTACTGTTCCATCACACTCTCTGAAAATGCCCTCAAGAAATCTTAGTGCCTCTTCCATATATACTGAGTGTGATAAACTGCCCTTGTCAGGTTTGTGTTTAGAGTCTTGTGCTTATAAAGTTTGCTTACATCCCTTGAATGACCTTGCTCATTGCAGTTAAAATAGTTGTGCAGGTGCTAGTCACCTTCCTCTTTGTGCAGGAGTCTGACCAAAAAAGATGCCAGAAGATTTTTCAGACGTGCTCAATGAGCACACTTTTATTTTCTAGCATGATTTCCCTGTCTGTGACGTGTTCTAAGTTTAGAGTACATTCTGTATGTGTGGAGCCACTCACTGCAATGCAAGTGTTGCTGTAGTAGCTTCCTTACTGACAGGATTTTAATAATTTTAATATACTTTGAGCAAAGATTCTTTTTTAAAACAGTGGCTATACTACAGGTTTCTACAATACAAGTGATTTAGAGAATCCTTCTATGTGTTCTTACACTGAAGACATAGGTGGCCATAGGTTTAGCATATGCTCACCAGTGGTCAATGGAGAATGAGTAATTTTTCCCCACAAAGTCCTCCAGTTTCTGAAATCAGGCTGGATTTAATAAGCACTGTTCCAAAGCTCAGAAGACCTTGACTTCTTGAAAGCTCTTATTTCCATTTCTTCCCAAGTGTTTCATATCAAAGAGATGAGTTTTGCCAAACAGACAAAACATAACATTTGTAACTGGCTATTTGCAATCCAGTGTATGCCCTTCTCTATCTGAGAAGATTCTTCAGAATACATTTCCACTGAATTATGTGAGGCTACTCCTATATCTAAAGCTCCCCAGCTCTATAAATACTTGTGAGACTGATAATAGGAATGTTCTGCTAGTAGAATGGACTCGAGAGAATAAAAACATGCATTGGACAGGTTAAAAAAGAAATAATGTTCTTTTGGAAACTCAATTAAAGAAATGGAGGGGGAAAGCCAACTGTTGTAACTTGAACTAGGACTGTGGTTAAAAGTTTGTTCAACAGTTTCAGCTTTCATGGCTTTCAGCTACGTACATACCACAGAAACTGCCATCTTAAGAAATACATGGTTCTAAATGCCTTTATGAAATAGTCTTCTAAAAAAAAGTTTCCTTAAAAAAGACATGCACAGTAATACATTTCCTTTCTCCCCTCTCTTGTAAGGCACAAGTCACTGACTACATTTGGAAAGTGTTAAACTATCTTTTTATGAGAATGGATGCTTTGACAGATAGTCCATTAAAAATGCCCCTGACTGAAATACACACTTAAAAAGCTAACTTCAAACTATCCTGAATAATAAAGTTTTCAGCTGTGTTTACAAACAGTCTTTGCTTTACAGAGAAATCTCAGAAGTGCTGCTTAGCTTTCTTACCAAGTATTACCTTTTGGTCCCCAGAGTGAGCCACTAAATCACTGCATGAGAATTAATTTCTATTTCCCTTTTTCTGCCCTTCAGTTACTGTGTCTTCATATGCAATGTCTCCACTAATAACTCCCCCTAAATACTAGTTTTGAGGAAAGCTGAACCATCTCTACCTTCCCTCCACCCTCACCACTGATCTTTGCCTAAAAGCATAGGAGGAGAAGAGAAAGGACTTTGATGTCTTTATTCCTTTATTGAAAATTAGGGGGTTAACAGTATCTGAATGTTTTTGCACGTTTTACTTTGACAGTGGATTTTTGTGTAAAATGCTGGGTTTCAAATACATCTTTTCTCTAATGAGACATCTTTCAAATCACTTTTTTTACAGAATGTACCCTATTCGTTTTTTATTGTGCATGTGGAAAAATACCAGATACTGTGGAAATACTTAATTTTCTTATCAGTCCTTTAAGTTTATGGGTATTAATGTTGTGAATTTGATGCTGGAGCTATCTCAGTTAGAGAAACTTGGAGTCAAGTGAGAGTGTAGAAACATCAGGTGTTTTTTTTTACTATTCATGTCGTTCTTGTTTGCTGTTTTTGACCAAGAAGCTATTTCTGTGCCTTACAGCTGCAATCTGAAGAGCACCAACAAATTTATGGGATTACAGTTCTGTATATATAAATAACACAGGAGTATAATGTACTGAAGAAAACAGAGCAAGTAGTTTTGTTTCCTTTGCAGATTATTTTAAAAGAACAAACAAATATTTTGTTCAGCTTCTCAGCTTGATTTTACCTGCACAGGTATAGAAGTTGAATCTTTAGTGGATTTTTCTTATATTAATGAGTAAAGCAGAGCAGAACCCATTGGAATCATGAGGGCTTTTATTTCTGACGTTGTGACCAGTCATGGCCATGATTTCAAAAATAATTTGGCAGGGCTGCAGTTTTCTCAAGTGAAGATACAGTACAGGGGCACTCCTTGCAGTTTGGGTATCCTGAATGCTCAAGTGATTCTCTTTAATTCGTTTGCATTCCAGCTGCATCTTTGCTTAAGGTGTGTCTGCCTTTTTATTTTTGAGCCAGTTTGGCTGAGCCCTGTCAACCCTTCTTGTCTAATGGTACAAGAAAGAAAGAAAAATCTTGCTTTTTCTTAAAAGCCAAAGAAAGCTGTTTCTCAGTCTGGTGCAGTAAGCTTCCCGGACTGTCCGTGTTCTCCCTCCTCACCTGTCTGGGGAAAACTGGCAACATCGAGTTGGGGAAGAGGTGTTTTTGTATTCCATAATCTCAAGTAACAGCTGTAGATTAGTCAGCATAGCTAGCTGCACATTTCTCATCTCATTGACCGAGTTCTTTTGTGTCCCTAATAAGAAACAATTATTTTCCCTGGGGCTCTTCCCCAGGGATTTTCTTTAACTGGGCTATGATGCAACGTGCGGAGCTTTCTCCTCCCATGCCTCCAGCTCCTGACCCAGCACCGGGGGCTCCCGCTACCCCGCCTTATCTCGGCGAAGCCGTCCTACTCCCGCTGGGTCACTTCCAGGCGGGGATCCCGCTCCCGCCCGGTCACCTCGGGCGCTGTCGGTCCCTGCGCAGG
The DNA here is from genome assembly GCA_038090715.1 of Florisuga fusca. NCBI lineage: Eukaryota > Metazoa > Chordata > Aves > Apodiformes > Trochilidae > Florisuga > Florisuga fusca. The sequence goes on from JAAWXA010000001.1 coordinate 69,299,864, forward strand.
AAGGGGCCAGCTCAGCCCAGCGCATCCCGGTCATGGTCACAGCACACCGCGGGTTCGGAGGAGACCATCCCCGCTGCCCGGTGGGGAAGGGGAACCCTGGCTCCGGTACCGCTCCGGGCCGGGTCCGGGAGCGCCCTTTGCCCGCGCGGCCGCCAGGGCGGGGCTGGGGGGGGCGGGGCCGCGGGGCCNGGGCCGCCGTCCTGGCCGGGCCTGCCCGGGCCTCCCTAGGCGCGGGGCCGCTGCCGCCGTCGGGGGCCGCGGACGATGGTGGCGTGGCTGTCCCTCGAGGTGTAACCGGTGTTTTTGTGGGGAACTCTTAGGTGTGATTCTCTTTTGCCAAAAGAAAGAGCTTAACTAACATCCGACATGGGAAAGGAGAAGACCCACATCAACATCGTCGTCATCGGACACGTCGACTCTGGCAAGTCCACCACCACCGGCCACCTCATCTACAAATGCGGTGGTATCGACAAGAGGACCATCGAGAAGTTCGAGAAGGAAGCTGCTGAGGTGTGTGGGCCTCTGACACTCGGGAAAATAACCGGTGGCGCAGTGATAAATAACGAGAGATTTCGTTTCAAAACTCGGTTGCAAAATGTTCTGTGGCCACAGGGAGGCAGTTTGGTAGCAACTCCCAATTGCTGTATAAGTGTGTAGGTGCTCAGTGGCCACAGGGAGGCAGTTTGGTTGCAGTTGTCCCTGTAGTTCAACTAAAGTGCTGAATCCACCTTTACAAGAGTTGGCAAAGCTGGAATTGTTAAGTGTAGAAGCAGGGAAAATAGTAGTCTAAATAAATAGTCTAAAGCTGTATTTGAATAATCATGCCTGAAATCATAGCATAAGTGGAGTTCCCAGCTTCGGTCTTTCATGATAGAGGATGAAATGAAAGAAGTTAACCTGATAAAGTTTACTCTAAAAAATGAGAAATAACCTGGATTTTGGAGTTTAAATCTGTAGAAAGTTTTGCTTATAATAATTCTGTGTCTAGTGAGTGCTTCGGTCTTGATAAGCACATCAAAAAATGGGAGTGAACATTGGGCTGAGTGGCAGCTGAGCTGTTGGTTATTGCAGGGATTGCATTAGTAAGAAGGTAAATTTGTAGTGGACACTTGATATTAGAGCTTAAGCTCAAGAGATCTGTCATTAGGACAATTAACAAGCTGTCAAGAGGGCTAAGCTGTCAGCAGGATAAAATGGAAAGCCATTGGCATCTCTTCCTAGTAGTGCCAAGTGTATCTTGTTGCTTGTTTTACAAGCAGCAACATTTTTCAGTGTTAAACCACTTACTATTCTTGGATTTTCTCCTTTTGACAGTGTGTGATCTTTCTGAAGCAAGTCCAAATGTGTATCACCCTTAAAAATAAAAAGGTTGATTGGTTTTTTTGTTATCCACAGATGGGCAAAGGTTCCTTTAAGTATGCCTGGGTCTTGGACAAGCTGAAAGCTGAGCGTGAGCGTGGCATTACTATTGATATTTCCCTGTGGAAATTTGAAACGAGCAAATACTATGTCACCATCATCGATGCTCCTGGACACAGAGACTTCATTAAGAACATGATCACTGGAACTTCTCAGGTATGTGAACAGAACTGAGGATTTCAAATGTTTTAACCAGGTTGATCCTTGGTTGCATGGGGGTGTTCTCTTAATACCTCGAACATGTGCAACCTTAATAATGAGGGGTTTCCCTTTCTTTTCAAAGGCTGACTGTGCTGTCCTGATTGTTGCTGCTGGTGTTGGTGAGTTTGAGGCTGGTATTTCCAAGAACGGGCAGACCCGTGAGCATGCTCTTCTGGCCTACACCCTGGGTGTGAAACAGCTGATCGTTGGTGTCAACAAGATGGATTCCACCGAGCCACCTTACAGCCAGAAGAGATACGAAGAGATTGTCAAAGAAGTCAGCACTTACATCAAGAAGATTGGCTACAACCCAGACACTGTAGCCTTTGTGCCAATTTCTGGTTGGAACGGAGACAACATGTTGGAGCCAAGCTCTAACGTAGGTTTGACATTTATTTGTGTTTAGAATTGAAACTAGAAGGATTATCAAAATGTATTATGCAATAATAGAATGTGTGTGGGTTTTAATAGTTGTACTTGGAGATGCTGAGGTCAAAAATCAAATCCCAGCACTTTAAAAACTCTTTTTTTCTGCTGTAGTATACAGTGTTTAATATCAAGATGGTCTTTTTTGGGCTTGTGCCATGAAAACTGGCAGGCAGTTAACGTCTGGGCTTGTTTGTGTTACAGATGCCCTGGTTCAAGGGGTGGAAGGTTACCCGAAAGGATGGCAATGCCAGTGGAACCACTCTGCTTGAAGCTTTGGACTGTATCCTGCCACCAACTCGTCCAACTGACAAACCCCTGCGTCTGCCTCTTCAAGATGTCTACAAAATTGGTGGTAAGTGTTCTCTGTAATGCTTTGTTTTTTTCACAGCTAGTGAGTGTAAGCGACAGAAACGCAGTTGTTTGCCTGAGAATGGTTTTTATTGTGGAAAAATCAGTGCTTTTCTCAGGTATTTTAATCCTGTAAGGACATACACTGCCTGAGCAGAACTACTAATAATGCCTTTCCTCTACAGGGATTGGTACTGTCCCCGTTGGCCGTGTGGAAACTGGTGTTCTGAAGCCAGGCATGGTGGTTACATTTGCCCCTGTCAACGTGACAACTGAAGTAAAATCCGTTGAGATGCACCACGAAGCCCTGAGTGAAGCTCTGCCTGGTGACAACGTTGGCTTCAATGTTAAGAATGTGTCTGTGAAGGACGTTCGCCGTGGCAATGTGGCTGGTGACAGCAAGAACGATCCTCCCATGGAAGCTGCAGGCTTCACTGCACAGGTAATCCTTGCAGCTGTTTAAAGCTGCTTGAACTCTGGATTATGAAGTCTTGCTCATACTTACTAGTACACGTAAGCTCTAAAGTGGCATAGACTTGAGCTCCTCAGACATTTGCTTTAAGCAAATAATGTGAAAGCCCTGGCTTTGTGTCACATGTCAGTATTCTCAATTGCTCCAGTGTTCGTGCTTTCTTGGTGTTTTGTAGGTTATTATCCTGAACCATCCTGGCCAAATTAGTGCTGGTTATGCCCCTGTGCTGGATTGCCATACTGCTCACATTGCATGCAAATTCGCTGAGCTCAAAGAGAAGATTGATCGTCGTTCTGGCAAGAAGCTGGAGGATGGCCCCAAATTCCTGAAATCTGGAGATGCTGCCATCGTTGATATGATCCCTGGCAAACCCATGTGTGTTGAGAGCTTCTCTGATTATCCTCCCCTGGGTAAGGCATCTTCTACAATGGGTTAAATCTGATTTGTATAGAAAAAAATGCTTTTGGTTCCTAGTTAAAGGAATGTTGAATGCATTGTAAAATGCTGGTTAAAGCTGAGACTTCCAAGAAAATTTGAAGTGAGACCATAATTTCAGCAATACCAGGGGTACTTGCTCTAGATAGTTAAACTGTCTCAATCTCTGTCTCATGGAGTTGACTGTCACAGAGTGGCATCTGCCCACTCACTCCAAGTTGTGCATTGCTGCTGTGAAGATAACACTGAGGGGTATGTATCCCTAGACAAAAGCCATAAAACCTGTTTTTGTTTTCAGGTCGTTTTGCTGTGCGTGACATGAGGCAGACGGTTGCTGTTGGTGTCATCAAGGCAGTTGACAAGAAGGCTGGTGGAGCTGGCAAGGTCACAAAGTCTGCCCAGAAGGCCCAGAAGGCTAAATGAAAATTCTGTACATCAGCTGCCACCTCAGTCTTAATCAGTGGTGGAAGAACGGTCTCAGAACTGTTTGTCTCAATTGGCCATTTAAGTTTAATAGTAAAAGACTGGTTAATGATTACAATGCATCGTAAAAGCTTCAGAAGGAAAGGAATGTTTGTGGACCATTTGTTTCGTGGCAGTTTAAGTTATTAGTCTTTAAAATCGATAAATTTTTTAAAATGGAAATGACCAAAAATCTGTCACAGAATTTGAGACCATTAAAACAAAAGTTCAATGCTACGTCTATGTGTTTTTTGGGTTAAATGTTACTAGAACAAACGATAAGACGGTCCTGGTGGAATCAGAAAGGATATATGTTACTTGAGAATGATAAGAAATTGCAAATCCAATATTAAAATTTGTTGATTCTGAAGAGCAGAGCAAAATTGAGCTGCAGGATTAGCTTTAACTAATCTAAGCCTAAAAAAAAAAATTCCTGTGGTGCTTTCTTTTAAAGATCCATTTCTAGATAGGGTAGCACAAATACCAGGTAACAAATGGTATTTCGGTGCATTCTGTGATGCACTGATGGAAACATGGAAACCTTACAATGGGAAAAATAAACAGTGTGAACATACATTGAATCTGAAAGTGTTGGGTTTCCCACACGTCTTGTACACAATTTTTTCTAATTGCCAGCAGAACAGATGTCTTTTTCTGGGGAACTTACTAAATGTTGTGTAGATTTTTTTCAAATCTAATGATCATATATATCTAAAAGTGAAGAATTCTGTTCAGAAAGAGGCTTTGACCCATGCCAGGCAATATCTGAATGACACACTATTAGAGTAACTGTCTTAGTTTTATTTCATGACCAAAACTCAGAGAAATGGGCAAGTATTTCCACTGACTTCCAACAGGACGGTGGTACCCGTACCTGTCCTGCTTGGTGTGGTATTCCTCAACTGAGTCAAGGGTGTTCTAGGATGTCTGCCTTCAGCAGAGTGACCTGATAAATCCATGCTGCTACACAACAGGGTTGAAGATCTGGATCAGACAGTCCCTTGAGGTGGGCCTGGGTGTAACTAGTCTGAAAGATTACTTTCTATTACAAGGTAAATAATTCAGGTAAAACATTTTTGGGTATTGGAAACAGCGGCTGTTAGAAATGGGCATTCCAGAGTAAATGTATTGCTTTGAATTGGTAAACAGAGACAAGCAGTTAATGGATAATCAGACCTGTGTTGCATAATGATGCAGCTGTTTTACTAACCTTTAACACAATTTCCTCACAGCATCCCCATGTAACTTTGGAAAGAACTCAGTATCTTTAAAGGATTATTGTTCCATGGCACCAGTATGCTCTGTAACATCTATATTCTCGTTTGTTTTCCTTCTTCAGCTATGTGTTTGCTATGTAGGAACTCATAACATCTGTACTGCTTGGATAATCCTGAACTGTTACTGCTTACTTTCATGCTCTTTGTTTGCTTTGGATCTTTTCTCCTTTTTTTGCTTGCCTTCTGTGTCTCTAACTGCAGTAAAACCTTGGAGCATTATACACTGGGCTTGATGGTGTAGATGTACAGAGAACAGTGAAGCCAGGGAATTTAGTAAACGAATCTGAGCATGAGCCTTAAATTCCCCATAGAAAGGTTTGTTAGTAGCCTCAGGGCAACAGGAAGTGTGTGACTTCAAAAGTGAGTCAGCTGTCCCGTTGCCACGATAAAGTACCTTGCCAAATCTCTGCATGATTTTCAGTGAAACCGCTGACTTTTCCAAGCAACTGGTCAGACCGGTTCAGCAAAGTTCTAGTGGGGATGAGAACTTCTCTGGCAGGAACTGCATCTTCAGTGCAGCCATGGGTTTTTTGGGTTTCTTGAACATTCCTGTGTAGGTGGAGGATGTTTGGTTTGGCTGGCTGCGGCCTGAGCTGCAGTACCCAGGCTGTCGGCAGTTCTGTGCTTCGAACAGTGCTGCCTTCTACTAGAGTTTGGAAATCAGCTTGTAGTAAGCAACTACTGATTGAAATTAGAGCCTCCTAAACTAGCAGAAGCTGGAGGAAGTGCAGAGACCAAAACCAAGCAGTGCAGCTGTCTCAGGAGGCCATTTTCTTACCAGCTGTGCCTAGATCACAAAAACTGCCAAGTGAATCGACTGCAGAAGCTGCTGGGGAGCTCTTTCACATTAAAATGACCTACCTGTTCAGGTAGAAGCTTTTAAGTTGGGGGGAGTGGTTCTGCCTCTCAGGGAGGGAAGAAAAAGGCAAAGCCAGTCAGTATTGCAGCTAATGATTTTATGTTGTACACAGTTAAAACAAGTATGTGCTTGTTAATGCTCTGCCTATGATACTAACAATTACTTTCAAGTATTTAAAGCCTCAATTTTACACAAACTGATTTTTCTTTTTGGTTACTATTGTAGACCAGTTTTGCTTTCTATACTATACACTAATGCAGTGCCATCTCAGTTCTTTTATTAAATCTTTGACTACCTGGGGAAATTGTTAGACTTTTGTAAACAGAACTTTGGGAATAAAGCTACTTTGGTCAGACGTTTTAATAAATGTTAATAGCTGAGAACTGTGTTTGTCTTCTGACTGCTTATTTCTTGAGCACCTTTTACAGCTGTCCTTAACTCTTTCTGTGCTGTTCTGCAGTGCTGGTGGTGTTTGTACAGAAGTGTGAAAGAATAGTGCTGTGGCTAGCTTCCCCCAAGGGGAAGGCTGAAACCACTTCAGGAAAAAAGAGAGCACCTAGGGTGCAAAAGAGCTGAAGGAAAACATGGTAGGTGGCAAAACTGGTGTTTTTTTTATCCTTCTTTGAATCCTCTCTAGTCTTGTCAGATTATTTCTGCATTATAAATCAATTAGAGCATTGCCTGCTTTTTGGTTTTTTTTTGTTGTTTTTTTTTTTTTTTATGTAACAGTCGCTACCTATCAATAACTGTTTAATCCTTTATATTTCAAATATTTACACAACATAATCTAGGTCCTCTGCTCTGATAAGGTGACAGTTAAACACCTATATTCCTCAAAAGCTGCTGGGTCAAGCACAGAGGAGATTGGAGATAAATGGGAGTACAATTACCTGATGGGCAGTCTGGCCTGTGGATGGGGTCTGCATGGGGTAGAGGAGTTGCTACTCAAGGAACTGCCCCTGCATAACAGCTCTGAATTTCTAAGGTTTTTGCTTCTTCCTTTAAAGGGAAAAAAAACCCCAACAAACAACAAAATAAAACAACAAAAACCCTTACAGTATCTAAGCTCTGACTGGTGAAACATTCCTCATGGGTCTAAAAGCATGCTTTCAAGGGTTCTGGAGCAAAAGGTTTGGTCTTGGTGTGCTGTTGCACTGAGGCAGGGCTTTCTCTTGGCTCTTCTAAGAGAAGCAGTTCAGTAACCTGGTCTTCCTTCTGCAAAAGCATCTGCTAGCTTGGGCACAAACCTGGGTCTGGGGGTTAATCTGCTATTTTTTGTGTGCATATTCTATTTCTTTTGTGTGTCACTGGAAACAAACAGAGCCAGCTCACGCCTCTCTCGGGGACCTGCTGGCAGCAGTCACTTCTTCCCTTTCAGCCCAGTAAAAATCTGGATTATTTAACACGGAGGGGAAAAGCCACAGTGGAGCCCATTTTCCCACCCCAGGTCCCTGTTCTGCCGGGCTCAGTGCAGGGTGAGGCAACTGACTCCCAACCTGCAGAGGTGGTGGGAAGGCAAATCCATCTTCCCCTCCCAGAGGGCTTTTAATGCAGGTAGGGCTGAAATGTGAAAGAAAGGCTCAGATTCTGCTTAACTGCAACCACCTGGGGACAGCTTAAGCAAAACTCCCATGTTTTTCATTGATACATGTATGTGTGTGTGTGTGTGTATATATATACATATATATACACACACATGAAATCACGTGTATAATATATATACACACAAATGTATAAAATAATAAGGTGCTTACTTTATCTTTTGTCCTTATTGAAGTTACCACACTTCTTTAAAATCTGCAGTTTCTGTTTGGAAGCTGAATTAAGCTCATTACCCAGTAAACAGAATGAACCCCTCTCCCAAATGACTTAATAGTTATTATTTATTATTTATAATATTATTTATATTATGTATTATTAAATACTTAGTTAGAACTATTAAATACTTAGTTAATATTTAGTGTTATGCGTTGGGCTGTGGCTTTACTAACAGGACATGGGTATTTTAGAAAAAAAAAAAAAAAAAAAAAAAAAAAAAAAGTAAAAAAAAAAAAGTAGGTTAGGTGTAATTATAGGTTTGTACCTACCTGATTGTTATTTTTAGTAATAATAACTAATACTATGTAGTCTGCTGCTAAAGTGCTTCTGTGGATGGCAGTTCCCTAATTCATTGGAGAAGGAGGGTCTGTCCATGTGAGCACCGGGACGAGGGAAAGGAAGCAGCAGCCCTGAAGAAAGAGCTCTGCTCTGCCTCAGGCACTTCCTTGCGAGGGCAATTTTCGAGACTCGTTTCTGGGCACGAATCCTTAGGGACTTCCAGACTTGTGGCACAGATGAGGAGAACTGAGATTGCGCCTCCTGTCCTGACCGCTCCCGCCCCAGCACCCACCCCTCTCTGCCGGCGGTGTCACCGAACCGGCCCACGGACACCCGGCCACAGTCCTCTCAGGTGCCGTGGGACAAAACCTTGCTGAAGCGGTCGGCTCAGCAGTACCAGCCCCCGGCAATGACTCAAAAAAATCCCGTACGCTTGTGACAGAAGCCACCATCTGGTCATACAGGGCAGTTATCAAGTAGAGCCACATAAAGTTGCAATTAAGGAGACTACAGCCATCAGCCTCTTGTCAGCCCTCCCCCCCCTTCTTGCTGCCCTGTACGGCACAGAGTGAGCTCATTTCCCCCCTGGCTCTGCGCCTGCTCTTCAATCAACCACACCAAGCGCTAAATCACTCGGAAGAAGAACAGCGTGTGCTAATCGGTCCCCAGCGGTGCTGGGAATGTGTGTGTGCCTCCTGGGGCTTCTGCTGTGGACAGGAGCGCTTTCACCTTCCCCTTCATCCGCCTCCCCTCTCCCCCACAGCACCGGCTTTCCCGATCCCTGCTCTCCCAGGGAGCCGCTTCCAGCCCTGTCCCGCAGCGGGGAGATGCTGACTCTGCAGGGACACAGGCGGGGAAGCTGAGGACAAGGGCATGTTTGAGCCTCTGGCTCACAGCTGAGCACCCCCAGGATACATCACAGTGTGTCTAAATGTCTAGAGTGAAGTCTGCAAAGAAGCTGCAGCCTCCAGCTTCCAAGCTAGAGTCACCACTGCTGGACTCCTTGGCACAGGGGGCAAGGTCCAGACCCCTCCTTTGGTGACTGAACAGTGGTGACTCCGAGGTCAGAATCTGATGGGAATCCACATCTGTCTTCTCCTTTGGAGTTACACATGCAGGGTTAAACCTACACAGCAGTTTAGCAAGGAGACAAAAGCATAATTTTGTTTCCTAAAGCATCCCAGTGGTTAAAACAACAGATGAAGCATCAATCCCTTTTTTATTCTGTCCTTTTTTTTTTTTGTAAAAGCAATTGCAGAACAATTCTCCCGTATTATACCAGAATGCCTCAGCCACCACAAGGGGCAAGGCAGGCTTTATTTCTCACTGTGAAACCGTGGCCAGAGAGGGAAACAAATACCTGGAGGGACTCAGTAACACAAGCCATGGTTTGGGTGGAAGCACAGGGAGCACCTACCTGGTGGAAATGGCAGCTCATGGGAGACAGGGGGTTCCCCCTGCATCCCCTGAATGGGGTCTTGAGGTACTTGTTACTACTGGATGGAGTAGCACAACCTTGGAGGTGTAGGCAAAGCTAAGAAGCCCCCCCCAATCCAACATGAACACGTGAAGATCATTGTGCAAAGGGCAAAGGCAATGTTCAGTGAGCAGGCACATCCGTGCTTGCAAGGGGCAGCAAAATGGGGGGAGGGGGGCTAAGGCAAGCCACTGAGCCCAGTCACTAGTGCACCATTGCAACCATTCCAGCAGCACTAAGGCTATCAACAACTGGGTGGCGACAGCTTTTAGTGTCTACTAGTATAGAATGCCTTTCCATTTTTCTCTAGTTCTTATCTTCCAGGCAGAAATAAAGATGAAGAAACTGGGCACTCTAAGCACTGTATAAAATGAAAGCTAGAACAGGAAAGGAAGGCAACAGTTGTCATGAAAATTTGGTACAAGCTCGAACATTAGAGATCTGAAGAAATCTGGCTTGGGGAAAATTGCTGATCACCAGGCCTGTGTTCTGCAGGAGGGATAAAAAAAAAAAAGCAACTTGACAAAGCCTCTTGGTGTTTACAATGAGTTTGACCACCCTCACCACATATCCTAACTTCCCTGCTAGCCTGGTCACAGTCAGGATTACAGAAGGACAAAAATATGATTAATTACCACACAGCCAAGAAAAAGCAAGCAGACATCCATGTTACAGGCAGGCTTCTCCATTTCTGCCCTTCCTATCCTGTCAGCCTTACCAAAACCACAGGACCTGTGAGGGTCTAAGCTCACTTTGTCTTCATGTAAAAAGCTTGTAACAAATCCCCCAGTGGAGACAGAAAGCAGATGGCAGAAAGTCAGCATCCTATCTGCTCATGCTATTTACAGCAGATTATTTAGCCTTTCTGTGTGTTTTTTTAACAAAATAAATAGAAATACTTGCAGCTATCAATTCTTTTCATATAAAAAGTCTTCTCAAATATGAACTCCTCAACATATACATGAAACTAATAATTAAGGAACAGCCAGTCCTCAAACTTGTGTTCATGCCAAGCTTTCAATTCCAGCAATACAGACATCATTAACCCATATCTGTGAACAGAGGACACCCTGTGTCACCAGTGGCCAAAGATCCACTTCACGCTGAAACACAGAGAACAGCCATTACAGAAGATTTGTGGGAAATCAATACATCCACCCACTTCTGACTTCCATTTCCTCTGGAGTTAATTAACTTTCACTAACCCTGCTGAAAGTAAGAAAAGCAAAAGCCCACTCCTGCTCTTCCTTTGATACTGGTGCAGCCCAGCTCAGTGGAATCACTCTTTGATTACAGTGGTGTGTGTGAGACCAGGACTACCAGGACCAGGAGTGTGTGAGACTCTACTACTGTGAAACCAGCCTTTATAGGGCAGAAATTAATTTAGCACAGAAAGGTGAGGAAAAAAAGTTTGCTTTTGTAGCAGGCTACCATGTCTTTCAAGACATGCATTATTTTTGGAAGTAAAGTTTTCCTATCAAATGATTGCTGACAAGAACAAGGAAATACCATTTTGAGATCACACAATCTGCTTAGAAGTGAGAAGGTGTCAACAGACCTTCCTTCCTAGGCTGTAAAAACTTAGATCCTAAGTTTTTACAGACATCATAGGTACATCCAAACCAAATAGAATACAGGTAACACAGTGAAGAAAGCATGGAACTGTATCAGAAGCTGCACTGCTTTGAACTTTGAATGGGCAAAAAGGCATTTCAGGGTTGAGTGGGAATTTCAAGAGCACCAGACCTGGGCCCTGAGTTCCACTGCAGGAAGCATAGCTGCCTTCCTTACACTGAACTTAAGGCTTGCAAGGTTGAAAAATCTCTTTGAGCCAACAAAGCTAAAAGGCAAATAGGCCACAGGCATAGTGGGGCAGAAACACAGAAGCTTTTCTGAGCCATTCTGACATGACATGACCTGCAGATCATGTGTCTAAAGCTGTTCTGTACAAGCCAATAGCTGGTGATCAGACAGACACTATCAGATGATGCCCCAAAGCAAGCTGTGAGCTCTGCCCAACCTCCTGCTGCATGACAGGATCTCTGTCAACACTAAGATGACTCTGACTTGGACTCCTTTGTCTGGACAGGAAAGGAACCACTCAGCAGGAGCAAATAAGACGGAGGAAAGTCCAGGATCATAATTTCAAAATGATAGCTACATATATATGGTTTACAGTTGGACTCAATGATCTTAAGGGTATTTTCCAACCGAAAAGATTCTATGATTCAACTAGAAAAAAACTTGTTCCCAAGCCTGTTTGCCTAGTCAATTCAAAGGTTGTTCAGAAATGAGATTAGCATCAGAGACTGCTGTCTAAGTCAGGCAAGGATGCAGTAGGTGCCCAGCCACAGCTCAAATTTTGTGTTTCTTGATGGTGCATGGCAAACACAAAAAAAGCGTACCTCATTCAGATGCAACTTACATTACTGTCAGCTGCATGACCAGTGCTGTTGAGAAATCCCTGTCCTGCTTCCCTGGGGCCCCCAAGCCATCCACCCACTGGCCCCCAGCACACCTGTCTGTCACCACACTGCCTCGAGCTGGGGTTCCTGGGCAGGTACTGACACTGTCTGCACGTTCCTTTGCACCCTGGGCCAAGCAGCAAGTCCCCCTCCAGCTGTCTTCACCAGTGCTGTTGCGAATCTCTCCCCACCTCCCCTCTGGGAATTGTGACCCAGTGAACTGCCAAGGCTCTGATGAAGCTTAAGTGATGACCAAATTCTTCAATAAATATCAAGGTAGGTTTTATTTAGTTTAAAGGAGAAAAAACCCCAAAGAAACCAACCCAGGATGCAGTGTTTACATGCCTAAGTTTAAATACTCACCCATTTTCATAGCCAAGTGTCTCCTATTGGCTGACACCACACTAAAGCCATCAGGCTGTGCACAGTCACTGTGCAGCTATGAACACAAGTACTAAAGTCAATGGAACACTTTCCAACTGAAATCCTCTTCTGCTGCCATGGGTAACATTTCCTACTCATTTCAGAAGAACAAAATACTACTGTCCTTTCCAAGATGCTTTAGAGCAGATTTTGACTATGTTACATTTCCCAAATGAGTGGAATTTTAAAGGTAATTCCCCTGTCTCTTAATTTGGACTGGCAAAACCACAAACTGCCTTTGAGCTTCCTGAGCATTTACGTGAAGTTTGCACATTTGTCATCTTTGTTCTACTCAATGACACTGCCACAGCACACAACTAGAACTGATACAGATCCAGCCAGCATCGTTTTTATCTGTGAAGAGGCTTGTGAGCACAGGTCAATCTTGCTGCTTTCACTGGTAGGAGGATTACACTTCTCTACAAAGGTGTTTTAGCAAAAGTAATCTCTGGCTCCTCTTCAGAAAGCCCTGCTGAAACCTGTCTTTGGGAAGCTGCTTTCTCTGAGTACATTTTTCCTGGTAAATACTTGCCAGTGGCAGGTACAGCTTTTAGCTTCTCAGTCTTTTGGTGGTTGGTTTTCACAAATCTGAGCAGGTTAACAATAGCAGCTGGTGTGATCCCAGGGATGCGGCTGACTGCACCGATCTGTGAGTGGAAACAGGAACAAGGTAACCAAGAACAAATCTACACACTGGAGCTAGTGAGGAATGAGGTCAGAACCCAGAGGATATTCCTTTCCTCGATTCTCCTCACCCTTCATGTCACTTGGGAAGACACAGAAGGGTTTTCATTGCTGCTCAACCTCGCTGCAGCCCAGTACCTTACCGTCTGGGGACGACTGGAGTGGAGTTTCTCCCGCACCTCTGCTGAGAGTGATGCATCAATGGCAAAGTAGTCCAGGTCCTCTGGCAGTCGGAGGGCTTCATCACGACGTACTTCTTCTATTTCCTGCTGTTGATTGACTACACACCACTCGTAGGCAGCTGTATTGGAAGATCAAGAAAATAAAACAACCAGCCACAGGTGTTCAGGTGAAACGGGGCACTTGCAGAAATTCTTCAAAGCTGAATGAGCAAATCCACCAAGATGGTCAAAAGCTCCTAAGGAGCCTCCAGCCTCACAGACTAAAGAGCCTGATTCACGTCACTGCTTTAGAAGAAGTCAATAGTCTTTAATTTGTTACAGGAATTAGGATACACAGATTGGCTTTTCCCTCTCATTCTGGGAAAGGATGGGAGGAAAAACCCAGGAGTGAACATGAATAACTGATGTCACCTTACAAAGTGAAACACAGGTGCTTGCATAGGACTGTGGCCTATGGTAAAGGGCACATGCTCTGATAATAGTGTTTCATTTCAGTAAGCAGTATTGTGACAGACACTGGGATGCAAGGACTGGCTCTCCCCTTAATGAACAGAACATATGCAGATCCCTCCAAGAGATGGTAATTCTTGTACTCTACCTTCTATTTTCAGTCTCTCTGCCAGCTCTCTCCATTGAGCAAGCTTTCCCAGGGGCTCTGGGACAGCCCTTGCCAGAATGTCCATGTTGGCCTCTGGATACTGGAGGATGTCAAAGGCACTGTGGAGAACAAGTTAGGTTTTTATGGTAGGAAAAAATCACTTGCATAAGGCAGATTTACAGCTGTTCCCAGCTCAAAATTGAAAACATCTCAGCGTAAGCCAGAGCAACTGCAGAGCAACTATTCACCTCCCTACTACTTCCTCTCTGTGTACACAAGAGCAGGCCAGCTCTTGAGGAGGGGCTCTTTGTGAAAAAAGAACAGTCAGACAGAAGGAACAAGGTAAGGGCATCAAGGGGAACCTTATACACAGTCTGAGTCAGCCAGATCTTAGTTGCTGATTTAAATCAACAGAAAATATAAGTTGAAATAAAGCCTCGGTAAAGAAAGAAAGGCCTTTGTACACAAGAAGAGCTACCATCTGACACTAGCCTGAAATCACTTGCTGCTTTACTGAGCTTTCAGCAAAGCTGCAACCCTCTGGACACCCTAAATAAGAACAGCAAGAAGTCACTAGGCCTTGCTATAGATGATGTCAGCACCAGGAAATGTGGTACAGTAAACAACATTGCCCTTGTTCTATAGGCAACCATCACATGCCTTCCCCCTGAAGATGGTAAAGCTGTAATCTTGGAAGTACTGACAGCATCAGGAAAGATGGACAAATGCTGTGAAACCACCAGCCAGATGCACTGAAGAGTAGGTCAGATCAGAATGCTTCAGCTCTAAACTTCACCTCATAGGCGACCTTCGACTGCTGCTGATGGGAACTTCTGGTACTAACTGGGACCATTTGGATATGCTGAACTGAAGGGATTTTAGCGTCGCAATTCCATCCTCTAAAGCAGCTCTCATCTTAACTGCTTGTTCGTACCGCTGCTGTGAGACACACCCAGCTTCTTCAAAACCTGCAGAGACAGATGGTGTGGAAGACAAAAGGTCTACAACCTTTGCTGCAGGCAGGGCTGCTCACTTCAAGAGCCACCATAATGAAATACCTCTGTGGGTGAGCCTGGCATCGGCGTTGTCAGGCCGGAGGGACATGCGGAACTCCACGCGGCTGGTGAACATCCGGTAGGGCTCGCTGGTGCCCAGGGTGGTCAGGTCATCAATCAGGACACCAACATAGCCCTCCGTGCGACTGACGATGAAAGGGGCCTTGCCATGAACCCGGAGGCAAGCATTGATCCCAGCAATCACACCCTAGGCAGACAGGAAACCGAACGAAAAACATTTATCAGGCTCCCCGTGGTTAAAACATCAGCACACCTGTCCCCAAACACTCACGTGTCAAACTGCACCCTGGAAAAAACAAGACTGTGCTACTAATCTAAGCAGTTTCTTTCCTGCAATACTACAAGTGCCTGAAGGGCTTTTTGGCCCCTGATGACATGACTACAGACAATTCCACATTTTTTGTTACCCAGTACCAGCAACTAGATNATAAGAGACAGTCATACTGTTAGAGCCCAAAGCATCTTACTGCTTATCATAATAAAGAAATTCTTCCTGATTGATAAACCTACGCAAAAATATAATCTCTGCCAAGTCCAGTATATAATTTGCTGAATACATACCAGTGGCCAAAGATCCACTTCACGCTGAAACACAGAGAACAGCCATTACAGAAGATTTGTGGGAAATCAATACATCCACCCACTTCTGACTTCCATTTCCTCTGGAGTTAATTAACTTTCACTAACCCTGCTGGAAGTAAGAAAAGCAAAAGCCCACTCCTGCTCTTCCTTTGATACTGGTGCAGCCCAGCTCAGTGGAATCACTCTTTGATTACAGTGGTGTGTGTGAGACCAGGACTACCAGGACCAGGAGTGTGTGAGACTCTACTACTGTGAAACCAGCCTTTATAGGGCAGAAATTAATTTAGCACAGAAAGGTGAGGAAAAAAAGTTTGCTTTTGTAGCAGGCTACCATGTCTTTCAAGACATGCATTATTTTTGGAAGTAAAGTTTTCCTATCAAATGATTGCTGACAAGAACAAGGAAATACCATTTTGAGATCACACAATCTGCTTAGAAGTGAGAAGGTGTCAACAGACCTTCCTTCCTAGGCTGTAAAAACTTAGATCCTAAGTTTTTACAGACATCATAGGTACATCCAAACCAAATAGAATACAGGTAACACAGTGAAGAAAGCATGGAACTGTATCAGAAGCTGCACTGCTTTGAACTTTGAATGGGCAAAAAGGCATTTCAGGGTTGAGTGGGAATTTCAAGAGCACCAGACCTGGGCCCTGAGTTCCACTGCAGGAAGCATAGCTGCCTTCCTTACACTGAACTTAAGGCTTGCAAGGTTGAAAAATCTCTTTGAGCCAACAAAGCTAAAAGGCAAATAGGCCACAGGCATAGTGGGGCAGAAACACAGAAGCTTTTCTGAGCCATTCTGACATGACATGACCTGCAGATCATGTGTCTAAAGCTGTTCTGTACAAGCCAATAGCTGGTGATCAGACAGACACTATCAGATGATGCCCCAAAGCAAGCTGTGAGCTCTGCCCAACCTCCTGCTGCATGACAGGATCTCTGTCAACACTAAGATGACTCTGACTTGGACTCCTTTGTCTGGACAGGAAAGGAACCACTCAGCAGGAGCAAATAAGACGGAGGAAAGTCCAGGATCATAATTTCAAAATGATAGCTACATATATATGGTTTACAGTTGGACTCAATGATCTTAAGGGTATTTTCCAACCAAAAAGATTCTATGATTCAACTAGAAAAAAACTTGTTCCCAAGCCTGTTTGCCTAGTCAATTCAAAGGTTGTTCAGAAATGAGATTAGCATCAGAGACTGCTGTCTAAGTCAGGCAAGGATGCAGTAGGTGCCCAGCCACAGCTCAAATTTTGTGTTTCTTGATGGTGCATGGCAAACACAAAAAAAGTGTACCTCATTCAGATGCAACTTACATTACTGTCAGCTGCATGACCAGTGCTGTTGAGAAATCCCTGTCCTGCTTCCCTGGGGCCCCCAAGCCATCCACCCACTGGCCCCCAGCACACCTGTCTGTCACCACACTGCCTCGAGCTGGGGTTCCTGGGCAGGTACTGACACTGTCTGCACGTTCCTTTGCACCCTGGGCCAAGCAGCAAGTCCCCCTCCAGCTGTCTTCACCAGTGCTGTTGCGAATCTCTCCCCACCTCCCCTCTGGGAATTGTGACCCAGTGAACTGCCAAGGCTCTGATGAAGCTTAAGTGATGACCAAATTCTTCAATAAATATCAAGGTAGGTTTTATTTAGTTTAAAGGAGAAAAAACCCCAAAGAAACCAACCCAGGATGCAGTGTTTACATGCCTAAGTTTAAATACTCACCCATTTTCATAGCCAAGTGTCTCCTATTGGCTGACACCACACTAAAGCCATCAGGCTGTGCACAGTCACTGTGCAGCTATGAACACAAGTACTAAAGTCAATGGAACACTTTCCAACTGAAATCCTCTTCTGCTGCCATGGGTAACATTTCCTACTCATTTCAGAAGAACAAAATACTACTGTCCTTTCCAAGATGCTTTAGAGCAGATTTTGACTATGTTACATTTCCCAAATGAGTGGAATTTTAAAGGTAATTCCCCTGTCTCTTAATTTGGACTGGCAAAACCACAAACTGCCTTTGAGCTTCCTGAGCATTTACGTGAAGTTTGCACATTTGTCATCTTTGTTCTACTCAATGACACTGCCACAGCACACAACTAGAACTGATACAGATCCAGCCAGCATCGTTTTTATCTGTGAAGAGGCTTGTGAGCACAGGTCAATCTTGCTGCTTTCACTGGTAGGAGGATTACACTTCTCTACAAAGGTGTTTTAGCAAAAGTAATCTCTGGCTCCTCTTCAGAAAGCCCTGCTGAAACCTGTCTTTGGGAAGCTGCTTTCTCTGAGTACATTTTTCCTGGTAAATACTTGCCAGTGGCAGGTACAGCTTTTAGCTTCTCAGTCTTTTGNTGCCTTTCCATTTTTCTCTAGTTCTTATCTTCCAGGCAGAAATAAAGATGAAGAAACTGGGCACTCTAAGCACTTTATAAAATCAAAGCTAGAACAGGAAAGGAAGGCAATAGTTGTTATGAAAATTTGGTACAAGCTCGAACATTAGAGATCTGAAGAAATCTGGCTTGGGGGAAATTGCTGATCACCAGGCCTGTGTTCTGCAGGAGGGATAAAAAAAAAGCAACTTGACAAAGCCTCTTGGTGTTTACAATGAGTTTGACCACCCTCACCACATATCCTAACTTCCCTGCTAGCCTGGTCACAGTCAGGATTACAGCAGGACAAAAATATGATTAATTACCACACAGCCAAGAAAAAGCAAGCAGACATCCATGTTACAGGCAGGCTTCTCCATTTCTGCCCTTCCTATCCTGTCAGCCTTACCAAAACCACAGGACCCATGAGGGTCTAAGCTCACTTTGTCTTCATGTAAAAAGCTTGTAACAAATCCCCCAGTGGAGACAGAAAGCAGATGACAGAAAGTCAGGATCCTATCTGCTCATGCTATTTACAGCAGATTATTTAGCCTTTCTGTGCGTTTTTTTAACAAAATAAATAGAAATACTTGCAGCTATCAATTCTTTTCATATTAAAAGTCTTCTCAAACACGAACTCTTCAACATATACATGAAACTAATAATTAAGGAACAGCCAGTCCTCAAACTTGTGTTCATGCCAAGCTTTCAATTCCAGCAATACAGACATCATTAACCCATATCTGTGAACAGAGGACACCCTGTGTCACCAGTGGCCAAAGATCCACTTCACGCTGAAACATAGAGAACAGCCATTACAGAAGATTTGAGGGAAATCAATACATCCACCCACTTCTGACTTCTATTTCCCCTGGAGTTAATTAACTTTCACTAACCCTGCTGGAAGTAAGAAAAGCAAAAGCCCACTCCTGCTCTTCCTTTGATACTGGTGCAGCCCAGCTCAGTGGAATCACTCTGATTACAGTGGTGTGTGTGAGACCAGGACTACAGCCTTTATAGGGCAGAAATTAATTTAGCACAGAAAGGTGAGGAAAAAATGTTTGCTTTTGTAGCAGGCTACCATGTCTTTCAAGACATGCATTATTTTTGGAAGTAAAGTTTTCCTATCAAATGATTGCTGACAAGAACAAGGAAATACCATTTTGAGATCACACAATCTGCTTAGAAGTGAGAAGGTGTCAACAGACCTTCCTTCCTAGGCTGTAAAAACTTAGATCCTAAGTTTTTACAGACATCATAGGTACATCCAAACCAAACAGAATACAGGTAACACAGTGAAGAAAGCATGAAACTTTATCAGAAGCTGCACTGCTTTGAACTTTGAATGGGCAGAAAGGCATTTCAGGGTTGAGTGGGAATTTCAAGAGCACCAGACCTGGGCCCTGAGTTCCACTGCAGGAAGCATAGCTGCCTTCCTTACACTGAACTTAAGGCTTGCAAGGTTGAAAAATCTCTTTGAGCCAACAAAGCTGAAAGGCAAATAGGCCACAAGCATACTGGGGCAGAAACACAGAAGCTTTTCTGAGCCATTCTGACATGACATGACCTGCAGATCATGTGTCTAAAGCTGTTCTGTACAAGCCAATAGCTGGTGATCAGACAGACACTATCAGATGATGCCCCAAAGCAAGCTGTGAGCTCTGCCCAACCTCCTGCTGCATGACAGGATCTCTGTCAACACTAAGATGACTCTGACTTGGACTCCTTTGTCTGGACAGGAAAGGAACCACTCAGCAGGAGCAAATAAGACAGAGGAAAGTCCAGGATCATAATTTCAAAATTATAGCTACATATATATGGTTTACAGTTGGACTCAATGATCTTAAGGGTATTTTCCAACCAAAAAGATTCTATGATTCAACTAGAAAAAAACTTGTTCCCAAGCCTGTTTGCCTAGTCAATTCAAAGGTTGTTCAGAAATGAGATTAGCATCAGAGACTGCTGTCTAAGTCAGGCAAGGATGCAGTAGGTGCCCAGCCACAGCTCAAATTTTGTGTTTCTTGATGGTGCATGGCAAACACAAAAAAAGTGTACCTCATTCAGATGCAACTTACATTACTGTCAGCTGCATGACCAGTGCTGTTGAGAAATCCCTGTCCTGCTTCCCTGGGGCCCCCAAGCCATCCACCCACTGGCCCCCAGCACACCTGTCTGTCACCACACTGCCNTGGAGTTTCTCCCGCACCTCTGCTGAGAGTGATGCATCAATGGCAAAGTAGTCCAGGTCCTCTGGCAGTCGGAGGGCTTCATCACGACGTACTTCTTCTATTTCCTGCTGTTGATTGACTACACACCACTCGTAGGCAGCTGTATTGGAAGATCAAGAAAATAAAACAACCAGCCACAGGTGTTCAGGTGAAACGGGGCACTTGCAGAAATTCTTCAAAGCTGAATGAGCAAATCCACCAAGATGGTCAAAAGCTCCTAAGGAGCCTCCAGCCTCACAGACTAAAGAGCCTGATTCACGTCACTGCTTTAGAAGAAGTCAATAGTCTTTAATTTGTTACAGGAATTAGGATACACAGATTGGCTTTTCCCTCTCATTCTGGGAAAGGATGGGAGGAAAAACCCAGGAGTGAACATGAATAACTGATGTCACCTTACAAAGTGAAACACAGGTGCTTGCATAGGACTGTGGCCTATGGTAAAGGGCACATGCTCTGATAATAGTGTTTCATTTCAGTAAGCAGTATTGTGACAGACACTGGGATGCAAGGACTGGCTCTCCCCTTAATGAACAGAACATATGCAGATCCCTCCAAGAGATTGTAATTCTTGTACTCTACCTTCTATTTTCAGTCTCTCTGCCAGCTCTCTCCATTGAGCAAGCTTTCCCAGGGGCTCTGGGACAGCCCTTGCCAGAATGTCCATGTTGGCCTCTGGATACTGGAGGATGTCAAAGGCACTGTGGAGAACAAGTTAGGTTTTTATGGTAGGAAAAAATCACTTGCATAAGGCAGATTTACAGCTGTTCCCAGCTCAAAATTGAAAACATCTCAGCGTAAGCCAGAGCAACTGTTCACCTCCCTACTAGTTCCTCAGGTCAGCTCTTGAGGAGGGCTCTTTGTGAAAAAAGAACAGTTAGATAGAAGGAACAAGGTAAGGGCATCAAGGGGAACCTTACACACAGTCTGAGTCAGCCAGATCTTAGTTACTGATTTAAATCAACAGAAAATATAAGTTGAGATAAAGGCTTGGTAAAGGAAGAAAAGCCTTTGTACACAAGAAGAGCTACCATCTGACACTAGCCTGAAATCACTTGCTGCTTTATCGAGCTTTCAGCAAAGCTGCAACCCACTAGACACCCTAAATAAGAACAGCAAGAAGTCACTAGGCCTTGCTATAGGAGATGATGTCAGCCCCAGGAAATGTAGCACAGTAAAAAACAACATTGCCCTTGTTCTATACACAACCATCAGATGCCTTCCCCCTGAAGATGATAAAGCTGTAATCTTGGAAGTACTGACAGCATCAGGAAAGATGGACAAATGCTGTGAAACCACCAGCCAGATGCACTGAAGAGTAGGTCAGACCAGAAAGCTCTAAACTTCACCTCATAGGTGACCTTCGACTGCTGCTGATGGGAACTTCTGGTACTAACTGGGACCATTTGGATATGCTGAACTGAAGGGATTTTAGCGTCGCAATTCCATCCTCTAAAGCAGCTCTCATCTTAACTGCTTGTTTGTACCGCTGCTGTGAGACACACCCAGCTTCTTCAAAACCTGCAGAGACAGATGGTGTGGAAGACAAAGGTCTACAACCTTTGCTGCAGGCAGGGCTGCTCACTTCAAGAGCCACCATAATGAAATACCTCTGTGGGTGAGCCTGGCATCGGCGTTGTCAGGCCGGAGGGACATGCGGAACTCCACGCGGCTGGTGAACATCCGGTAGGGCTCGCTGGTGCCCAGGGTGGTCAGGTCATCAATCAGGACACCAACATAGCCCTCCGTACGACTGACGATGAAAGGGGCCTTGCCATGAACCCGGAGGCAAGCATTGATCCCAGCAATCACACCCTAGGCAGACAGGAAACCGAACGAAAAACATTTATCAGGCTCCCCGTGGTTAAAACATCAGCACACCTGTCCCCAAACACTCACGTGTCAAACTGCACCCTGGAAAAAACAAGACTGTGCTACTAATCTAAGCAGTTTCTTTCCTGCAATACTACAAGTGCCTGAAGGGCTTTTTGGCCCCTGATGACATGACTACAGACAATTCCACATTTTTTCTGTTACATCCAATTGCACTGTCTCCATGCTGAAATGTCTGAGGGCGCTTCCAATTATTTTTGTTACCACAAGTAACCCACATGTTACCACATTTTTTGTTACCCAGTACCAGCAACTAGATACTTCTAGATACCAGCAACTTACTTCTAGATACTAGAAGCAAGAACAGCGAGGCAAGTCTGGAAGTGGGGTGAGCAACAACAGCCAGAACATCTCAGTAGCATGAGATGGGCCTAGTGGGAATGTGTACCAAAGACAAATGCCATGGCAATATCACTTTCTGAGTGCTGAGTACACATGATCACATTCACCCACCTGAGCTGCAGCTTCTTCATAGCCTGTAGTGCCATTTATCTGGCCTGCAAAGAAGAGGTGCTGCACAAGACGAGACTCGAGAGAAGCAGTCAGCTGACGGGGATCTAAAAAATCATATTGCACCCCATAGCCTAGGACAGAACAAAACAGATCTTAGAGGAGGGATTTGGACCATCCCTATTTATCAACAAAGGCAATCAGTGGGGAAGGATGACTCGTATTATCAGTTTTCCTTTGTAGTTTAAAAGCAAAGAAGGAAAAGCCCTTCCATCCAAGAAAAAAAATTTTGTTTCCTAGTTCCCTTGTTTTTTTAAGCTCTAAAGAAAAAACATTTTTTATTAATTGGCAACAAATAAGACAAACAGATGTAGAACTATTCACTTCCCTCACCTGGCTGTAACATCTTTGCTTTTTCCAAGCCTGGGGTGGATTTAATCACCTGCTCCTGGAGCTCAGGTGGCATTGTCATTGACATGCCCTGAGGGTAAATGACATTGGACTCCAAGCCTTCGGGCTCCAGCCACACCTGGTGTTGTCTGTTTGGGAAGCGCAGAGTCTTTGCTTCCAGAGAAGGACAGTACCTGCAGCAGTAAATAGCCATGAGCACCACCTGACGTGGAGAGAGAGTAACTTTTCAGAAGCAAAGCAGTGGAGACCTAGAGTTTCAGACAGACTGTCAGCTCATGCCAGTGACAGCTTTGCATGATGCCACACACTTACCGTGGGCCCCTCGTTGTCTCCCTTACGTGGTTGTTGAGGTGGAGGTTATCATGGATAATTTGCTGGGCTTTCAGGGTAGTGTGGGTCAGGTAACACGACAGCTGATCTTCTGGCTGAAAGAGGCCAAAGCTCACTTTTAAATTAATCCAGTCACAGCACTGTATTCTTACCAAACAACTCTGAGGATTTCCAAGGGCTTTTTCATGACAGTTGCCTTTCATTTCCTAGAGAGATGCTAATGCTGTCATAGGCAGTGTACAGCTAAGACCATGAGCAATCAGAAAACTTCAGCAAGATGCCCCAAACCACACTAAGAACAGAACAGAACTTGCAAGCCAAGAATTCAAATCCTACCCTACGCAATGTATTCCTAGTTTCAGGATGGATATTCCTATTAAACAAACTATACAACAGTATTCTAGTTAACCACAGGAATTCAATGCTCTGAAGTAAGAGAACTAAGTGCTGAATTGGCTAACAGCCAATTAAAAAGTTGTTGAAGAAAAAAAAAGAAATTTCTCAAAACCCAGCAAATTACATGGAAAATTCAAGGTCTGGAAAAAAAAAGGCCACCATATAAAGCAAAAAGACCACCATATACTTCACTGATTTTTCTGAAACAGAGTCAGTCAAGTCACATTCAAACTAGTAATAATGTTGCACCTCAGCTCCTTAAAACTTTTCTGCACATACCAAGGACTTCAAGGAATATTACTTTCATCCCCACTCCAATTATAATAGGTTATTGCAATTCCTACACAGTCCGGAGCAAATTAAGCCTTGATACTTAATTATGTGCTGTTTAATGACATTGTTTAAGAATGCCATCCACTCTCCAAGATTTTCTTTGGAAAATCTAGTTTCTTCTAGTTTTAAGTTACTGCTAACATGCCACCCTTGATGTCTCCATCCTTCCTCTTGCCTAGTCAACACTGTTAATGATCTCTAATTTCAACATTTAAATCTTATTCTAGAATTGGGGTAAATTAAATCCAGTATCTCTACAATATAGGCCTAATACTGGAAGTATTTTGTAAAATACCCATGTAAAGAAGACTACTACTAACAACGCTGTATTTCACACAGTTCTGACTCTAAAAGTAGAGAAAGTTTGGTTCTCAAAGTGACAAGTGAGAGGAAAACGGCACTTGGCTTTTAGAAGAAAACAAAATTCCTCCCTTTGCACTGGGAGTCCTCAGAAACTCTGAGGACCCATCATGAATCCAGCCCAGCTCCCTTTCCCAGCCATCAACTCCCTGGCTGATTCTGAGCATTCCTGGAAATGCTCCCCACCTCCCCACCCGGCTCTGTGTGCATCTGATGTCTGCTGCCCTACCTTGATCCACACGGACTCGCTGAGGAAGCTGAAGGGCACTGGAGGGTTGTCAGCTGCACGTTCCTCCAGACCACTGAAGTCAATGGTGTCTTTGGCAAGTCGGGGGGGTGTGCCAGTCTTCAGCCTGCCCACAGCAAACCCCAATCTCTCCAGAGTCTGAGCCAGCCCGATGGCTGGCTGGTCCCCGAGCCGTCCGGCCGGGTGCGCCTCCAGTCCGATGAGGACCATACCCCTCAGAAAGGTACCAGTGGTCAGGATAACACTGCCAGCATGCACTGTGCTCCCATCCCCTGAAACAGCAGGTTTTCTGAGATGAAGGTATTTTAGTATCAGCAAAACCCTGATAAGCTGGTGCCTTCTAACTATCGGTGTTCACTGAGGGTTCACCCATCTTTTGTTATTTAACCAAATCAGCATTTCAGTAATAAAAGCATTGACTGGAATAACTGTAATAAGCAGCATATAAACATTCCTATGTTTTTCTTAATCCTAAGCAAGTCACCCCTAACACACCCGGGGAAAAATTCCTATCCAGCCTGTTATTTTGGAAGGCTTGTTTATTAGTACTGCAAGAGGTAACAGCAAGAACTAGTAAAGCATGAGTCTCCTAGTAATAAGCCACCACTGCCCTGTAACATTGTTGGCACCACTGGCCACTTACCAAATAAAATCTCAAAACACAGCATGGAATTCAGTGTCACTAACCTGCAGAAAACTAAATTCCCAATATCCTGTCAATCCAGCTATGTATTTCATTGCACTACACACAATAATCTAGTTTCACTCACACTATCAGCTAAATCACCTCTATCATCTAATTCAGCTTTTGCTCTGATGAATCAGAAATATTTACTCCAAAGGCTGCTCTTAGTGTACAGTAACTGCAGGTGCTCATGGAATTGCTAGCACATACCAAGAACAACTCCTGTGACTCGGCATTTCCCAGGATGATCTGGTTCTGGCTCTGCCAAGATAAGATCCTCCACAGATGCCTCATGAACTGTCAACAGTGGTGTGTTAAGGATTTCTTTCTGTTATGAAAAGAGTTACTGCAAAAATCTAGTAAGTTATGAGACATATGAGCTGCACCAAACCCCTGCTGATTTCCAAAACAGTTATCACCCTCTTGCCTTGTCCATTCTTACCCGGCCACTTGGCCATCACCTGGTTAATGTATTGTCTTGATCTATCAAGTAGAACTTTCATTCATGGATAAGAGTTTAAGCTCAAAAGTAACTATTTGGTCATGAAGCCTGATCTGCAAAAAAATGCTAGAGAATTTTTAGACTATGCTGAGCACCAACAACTTACACTTCATTAAAGTACCAAACAGAAAGGTGTCTAGATTCGGCAGGGAAAATATAAAGAAAACCCCCCTACCAATATCCTCTGTAATTGATCCTAATACTTGACATTTGAGTAATTCATTCTAGCACTTCAGCCCACAAACTGAAACCCCTTGGAAGTAAAACGTGGTTTTTAAATTGATCAGCTGCTTTAACAGTAGCTGCGATTTTTACCAGATTGTATACAGATATCCCTCCACACTGTCGATGTGTTCTAACCAGAGTAATCTCAGCGCCACTCGCACTCCCGTTCCCAGGCCGAAACCCTCCAACCTCTCCCGGGCTGCAGCCGGGGAAGGCAGGTGCCGCCTGCCCCAGGCGCTGCGGGCGGCAGAGTCCGTCCGGCCCCACCGCCTTCACCACCACCCTCACCCTCCACCCCGCTCCGGATCAAGGGCACCGTCCCTGCCCGGATCAAGGGCACCGTCCCTGCCGCTACACACCGCCGGCCCGACCGGCCCCAGCTCCGGCCCCGGTCCCAGCCCCGGCCCCAGCCCNCGGGGCGGGGACGCTGCCGGGTTCGTCTGCTCGAGGGCGGGAGAGGCGGAGCCGTCTGCTCTTTTGGGGCGGCCGCGGCGGAGCCTGATGTTCCCCGCCTCCCTCGGTGAGGAGCGGGACCAAAGGGCGGTGCCTGTTGCCCAGGGGCCGGCCCGTAGCTCCGATAGGTGCGAGTGCCGGGTTCGCCAGCAGACAGGGCCTCGCTGGGAGCGGGAAAACACTCCCAGGAGGTTGGATGGAGACAGGCGGTCCCGCCCCGGGATGGCCCAGCCCAGCCCAGCCCATTTGACGCGTTCAGAGATTTCCCGCTCCCGGGCAGAAACGTTCAGCACAGGGGAGCGCAGGCAGCACGGCTCCGCGGCCGGCAAGCGTTTCGTTTCCTCGACTGAAGCGCTCCGCCTGTAAAAGGAACTTGCCTGAGGAGAGGGGCGGAAATCCCCCTCCCGCGGGACCCGGCTCGCCGACCTGAGAGGGCGGAGAGGGAGCGGAGGCCATGGACGGTGCTGGCGGTAGAAGTGAGCGGGGCAGGCGNCCGGCGGGCGGGACGCATCCCAGGGACCGGGCGGATCCGGCCGGTGCCCCAGCGCAGGCGGGTGGCTGCAGGGCGGGGAGGGCGGGGCAGGTGCATTTTTTCTTGCAGCTGATTTCTACGTGCAAGAGGATGAATGCACTGTTAAGGATTACTTGGAACAGCTTAATAATCTTAAAATCTTCAGTAAGTTGGAAAGCTGGGAAATGAACTGCTATTGGGAAGTTGCTTCTCCACTCAAATGCACTTTGATCGTGTAATATGAGCTTATTTCTGTGGCCTTGTATTTAACACCAGACAGGAAAAAGTACACCAAGGCAGCTGTAGATAAAATCACAACTGGTGTAAAAGTCTTAAAATAATAAAATCTAAGCTGCACGTTGACTGTTGTACTGTACTTTGCAGATATCTGAACCAGATGAGTTTGACATCATGCTTGTAATGCCTGTTATGAGACTTCACCTGGAGGCATGTGATGACACTGGAGCCTATTATTATGTATCATTCAAAAGAAATCCAAAAGAAAAGTATTTGTTGAAGTTTTTAGATGAAGATGGCAAATTATCAGCCTTTAAAATGATTCAAGCACTACGAGATATTATTAAACAAGAAGTAAAAAACATTAAAGGTAGGTACTGAGAAAACAAGCTTCACCTGCTAAAAATCCAGTTACATTTTATAAATGCATTGCCCTCTTGTTAATAAAATAATGTTTTTCCTCCCCAGTCAACTTAGTGCACTGTGGCTGTTACTGCAACCCCTCCTGTCTCCAGTATCTCAAATTTGCTCAAAAATTGCCACAAATACATCAGAACTGCTCATATTATTTGATTAACCCACTGCTCCACTAAGCAATCCTCTTTCCATAGGAAAGGTTCTATCACAGGCTCAGTACTTCCTACACAGTGTATATATTTTGAATCTATTTGCCATATACAAAGCCATTTTCTGAACTGTTGCAGAAGGCAGAGTGATCTATATAGGAACCATATCTTTCACCAAAACATCCAGGAACATTGTTGCCAAATCTTTTCAGTCTGTTTTCAACAGCGAAGCAGTTCTCTGGAAAATATTACTGTATTTCTGATTCTGTAGACATAGTAAATCAAGTAAACATAGGAGCTGAAGAAGAGTGTTTCACTGAACTCCTCCATAGACTGCCTTAATGTTTTACTTAAAATCTATATTCTGTAAAATAAAAAGCCAATGACTGAACCCAGGTATTTCTTTTGAATTATTATAAATTCAGTTTAAGTAAAACGTTCTTCATAAAAAATTCTTGTAATACATAAATGTATAAAAAATATTTTTCTTCTTTGTTAGTAGATGCAGAAGTAACTGTGAAAAGGAAAAAGGCTGGAAGCCCTGCGATAACTCTTCTGATCAAAAATCCTCCATCAGAAATATCAGTGGACATCATCTTGGCTTTGGAAGTTCAGCAAAGCTGGCTGCCCAGCACACAGGGTGGCCTCAAAATTGAACAGTGGCTGGGAAGAAGAGTCAGGAGAGACTTCAGATATGAATCACTTTATCTAGTAGCCAAACAAAACAAAAATGAAAAGGTTCTAAGAGGTACCTCAAATACAGACAATATGTCTAAGTTATGAAATATCTTCCCTACAACTTGATCACTTACAAGTGCTATAAAAAGGGTATCTAGACTCTGTTCAGTATTCTGCCTGTGAGGTACAGACCGTTATCTTATCCTGGGTACACCTACACCAAAGACAATCAAAACTACTCTTTAAAACATCAGATTTGTGACACTGCTTTCCTGTACTGAAATCTCAGGAGAAAACTGCTCTGCCAGGCTGTATACTGACTATTCCTAAGAGCATGACATTAAATCTACTGAGGCCCCACATTGATATGGGCCCCTCCTGTGCCTGTGCTGTACTTAACAGCAACATCCACTCCTTTGCTTTATACGAAAAAAAAATATTAAAAAAAAAAGGCAGGGAACCCCCTTGTCGCTGGGACTGTATACATAAGTTACCTATTTCTGCATAAGTAAACCCTGTACTTCTCTAACAAGATAGATACATTATTTCTCATTGAGCTCGGGTATAGCTACATTTTTTTCCTCTAGACCACTATCACACCAAGCCTATCCTAGCTTGGAGAAACATCCCAACTTTTCATCTCATCATGAGAACTGATTATTTCAGCAAAGAGTTCAGGCAATCTGTTATTTTATTTTTTAAGTTAGCATGCCCATCTTAACACTAAATAAATGATTACTGCTCTACTGGACAGACAAGGAAAACAGTCTAACTTATGCAAGGAAGACAAAAATGATTGCTGGTGTTTTAAAACCGTGGTTGAAATATGCTCATCATTGTTTACAGAAAGGAGCAAAAAAACAAATACTTCAGAACAGCTGCCTTACCTGAGACAAATTCACAAACAAACTGAAATGAAAAAATCTTCACCATTGGTTAAAAATCAGAATGATTACACAGTAAGGTTAATACAGATCAGAAATTCTGAAGGTAGATTTCTATTAGTAGTGTAATTCCCCAAATCATGTTCAACAAATGTAGTGAAGTTAAGAATTAATTTTAAAGTAAATCATATAATCCCTAAGAATATAGTTAAACCATCCAGTTAACTATGTCCTGGAAAAAGGCAGATCTAGATTAGGAAGAAATTCTTTAGTGTGAGGGTAGTGAGACACTGGAACAGGTGCCCAGAGAAGCTGAGGATGCCTCCTGCCTGGAAATGTTCAAGGCTGGGATGGATGATCAACCTGATCCAGTTGACCGAGATGACCTTCACGGTCCCTTCTAACCCAAACCATTCTGTGATTCTATGATAATAATATTCTAATTGACTTGTGTGTGGATCAGCTGGGGGAATTAAGGAGAAATTAATTAATTGTCAGCTTTTTGCTTGTGGTTTGTTTGTTTGTTTTGGGTTGGTTTTTTTGTTTGGTTTTTTTTTTAAGTCCACAGAAACTGCCAATATTTAAGGTACTCAAAGTGTGTCTTTTTCTAGTTTCAGACATTGGTATTTACTGCTCTGTAACAATTTAACAATCTTGTACTCAACTTCAGGAAACACCTGGCGACTCTCTTTCTCTCATATCGAGAAGGCCATGATGAACAACCACGGCAGCTTGAAGAAGTGTTGTGAATCTGATGGCCCAAAGTGTTGTAGGTTGGTATTTTACATTAATATTTTACTTAAAGCTTGTGTGACCCGGGCTCGCACTGTCTAGCACAGTTTAAAATTTAAGAATTTGATCTAAGGCTAATTATTCATAATAGGGAGCAAGAATAAGGCTTTTAGGTATCATTGTACACACTTGCACGTCCTTAATGAACACCTGCCTTGAATTTACTCAGAGGTTGAGAGGTGGAAATAAATTACACTGCAGGTTTAAACTCCAGGCTTGCCTTAGAAAGCAAAAAAAAGCGATCGTTAAATAATCTTTCCCAAGCCCAGTCCTGTTTAGAAGAACAAGCTTAAAAGTCTGATGACTCAGCTTTCTGAGCTTTGAGAGAAAAATTACACTTCATATCAAGGCAATTTCTAAAACAGTGTTGAGGAAAGAAGTGCTGGATGGGGTCAGGATGAAGAAATCTGATTTTTCACTCCAGTGGCTTCTACAGCTCTTCCAAGAGAACAAAAACTGCATGAGGTACAGAGTCTCTTTCATGGCAAACCAACTTGTTAGTTTACTTAACTACCTCTTGTACTGTATCAGGAAAGTCACAAGAGAATTAATACATAATTACACCTTTGCTTTATGGGTATGATCAGAAATTGTATGCCTCTACCTAGCAGAGTATTAAACTGCATGTATCTCTTTCCCTTGTGGTGTGCCCACAGAAGGTAGTGCCATGCCCTTCAGTGTAAATCCAGGCCAGAAGTGCAGCTTTCATCTTAAGCAGTGCTCCCAAGTTCATGTTACATGGAAAGGATCTGCAGCTGGGACACTGTACAGTGTAAGCACACTGCTGACCCCCCCTTCAGATTTCTGTGTTGCTGTGGCTGCCAGTGGAAGTAGTGCATGCAAAAAAAATACTGTTTAAAGTAGAAATCCCTCAATGCTAGAATCTGAATTCCTATGTAAATTCAAGGAATAGCTAAGCCTGTTGCTCCACTTATTTTAGATTTTCTTCAAAACTTCATGAAGAATATTACTGTTAGAGTAAGAACATTTCCTTGCTTTCACAAATAATATACATTTAAATATCTAAAATGTATATTTAGTACAGACTATGTATAAAGTGCTTACTACATTCTTACTTATTTAACAGGAAAAGTTGCCTTAAGCTTCTGAAGCATCTCCTAGAGCAACTTAAAATGAAACATCCAAAAGAACTGGAAAAAATCTGTTCATATCATGTCAAAACTGCTTTTTTCCACGCCTGTGTCACGTGGCCAAATGACACAGACTGGTGCGTGGGAGACCTGGATCACTGCTTTCAGAGATACCTGGGATATTTTCTGGATTGCCTGCAAAAGTCTAATCTGCCACACTTTTTTATTCCCCAATACAATTTGCTCAGCGTGGAAAATAAAGCGAGCAGCAATTTCCTTTCAAGACAAATAAACTTCCAATTGAACAATGGATTCCCAATATTTCAGGAGAGGTGTTAAATGCATTGTTTACAGTAACTCTCACCATGTAGATTTAAGATTTACAACTGCAAGTTCTGCACCTTAAGTTACTCTTCAGTAGTCTGGTACTACAAAAAACAAAATCAAGAATACTAACAGAAAATTCTATTTTTCAGTCACAACTATAACCCTTCAAAAAAAGAGGATGTTTTAAACAATATTTATCATCCCTATCAAAAGGTAGATGTCACCTGCGAAGTATCTTCAAGGTATTGCTAAGAACGTATGGAAGAATTTGCAATGGATAATTTGCCACATGCAACTTCTGTGATTCCAAATATAAAGGCAACCATGACTGGGTAAAGTGAAAAATGACAATTTTATTTCAAATCAAGATCCACTGCAAAATATCTAAAATTCACTCTTGCTTTCAAAAGAAAAAACATAGGCACTGGAGGTTCTTTGACATAAACTGGAACAGCTTCTCCTGGTTACCTGGCTGGATGACCTTTTGCAAGAACACAGTTACCAGCAACATTGAGCCCTTAAATAACTTCTCTGGGACTCCTGAACTGCTTTGGAAGTTGGTTTTCCATTGGACTCTGGGTGGGAAGGGATCACTCTCTGATGTGCTGCAACACACTAGAAGTTATTGTATCAAGGAACATTTGCTTGATGCCTATAGAAAAAAAATGTATCTTCAACCCATATCAAGGACGAAGGGACTTCATGTGAAAAGTTATCAAAACCAAAGTGCAGCAGGAATTTGACATTTTTGGAAGCAGAATTCACCTCACTTTTTCCTATGTTGAAGAGTATGTGTATTAGGAAAAAATTTATAATAATATTTCCTATTAGTAGGAAGGTACTGGTGCAGGTAATAAATACACAGCATTTGGGAACTGCTGTGTTTTAAGTACTGTAAGTATGGCTGGAAGAAGCCATGGTAAACTCCTATTTTTAGCCTACTTTTTGAAGGCAAAACCACCTACTGGCTTAAATAATGCCCAGATTTCACCTCAGTTATGAGCAAATAAAAAAGAAGACCAAAAGAATATTTAGAGAGTAACTTTACTTGAATATTCTCATCTCAGTGGATTCAGTTAACTAGTTTTTCATTTACTCATATGACATAGGAGTAAACACAAGTTCAGACCAAAAGTCAAATGAAAGGATAGCTCCTTCCCATGTCCCTTCCAAAGACTGGAAACATACTCCATTATCATTAGCAGTCTGTGTAACAGAACCTGACAGCCAAATATAAAGTTTACATCAATTGTATCTGAAAGAAATAAAAGATGACGTTCACATGGGGGTTTTTTGTTATTTCATGACTTTATTAACATTCCTCTAGTAAACTGGGTTTCTTCCTTAAGCTAGAAAATTACATTCATGAGAACTAAAGGAGAAGGTGGGTTTTTTTCCCAGTTAGCCACAAACACTTACTTCTTGTTATGCTCTCCTCCATTAGGAGGAAATGCAGATTTCTCTGAAAAGACACAAGTCTTAAGAAAAATTACTTTCAATGTTAAGTTTTAAAAGAATAAAAAAGCCCCTTGCTTCAGGAAACATCAGTTACTGCAAACAGCAGATTTTAAATAACTAAATTATCTGTGAAAATACTTCGGCATGCCACTGGTGGGTGCAGTATACCAACATGAAAGCACAGTATTTTGAAACCACACTGACAAATATTTCTTATGTTCACTAATCCAGTTCTCTGAAAACAAAAAGGAAAAATCATCTTTTATGCTTATATATTAGCACTGCATTTAAATAAAAAAACCCACCAAAAAACCCACGTTATTTGTTTTTAACCAGCATGTAATGGCCTTAGAAGTTAAGCACATCAACACAAGAAAAAAAATAAATTAATGTAGTTTTAAGTTAAAACAGTGTCCAAATGAACAACTAGATTTGCTTCTATATAAAACTAATCCAGTTTTCTTTTCTTAGCCACTTTAAATAGCATATTTAAATGGGACAGGTACATAAAACAGTCAACCAAGAAAAAAAATTTCAACATTCAAGCCCACAGATGCTAACAATAAATACAATCACCTTTCAGTAGTTTCAAGGGATTACTTATTTTGAGGGCCTTCTCCAAGGTCTTCGTATATCCTTTTCTTTTCTGATTTGAAATTCTTTGTATCTTTCTGCCATTGCAGTAAGCTCATTAGGAACCACCTGGTAAGAAAGCAGCAAAACAAGGTCAGTTTTAAAGAAACTGAAAGTTCTAGGCTCTGTTTTACAAGAAAGCTATTTATCTGTGTTTTTCCAAACTTGATTCTGTTATTGATCTGCCTCCTGTCACTCTGCAGATTGTCTTTTCTGTAGAGATGCACAGAGAAATGTTTTTACATAATATACTGAAATATACTGAAAAATGGCAGCTGAACTTTCAATTACATGTGTATACTTGTTATCACGTCTAGTGACAAAATACAACCAGCTAATTAAAGCATTTGTGTTTCAGATGTATATATATTTTAGTGGTAACAGCTGGGAAGTGCCCAATGCCACTAAAAGGTGACATAGTCTAACATTCAAATATATATATCTATCATATGATTGATGTTAAATTCCTTTTGTTTTAAGAGCCTCTGAAGAGAAACTCTGGTACCTAAAAAAAGCATTGCCGTAAGAAGGGTTCTCACTTGGAAAAAACTAGGCCAGAGACAACTGGGAGATCACAAGAGCATTCTACCAAGCTCCACAGTGCTTTCTGGCATGTTTCTAATTGTGTCAAAGGTGGTGAATTACTATAATCTTTGTCACCTCAGAGTTACATGAGTAAGGCCTGAAGACTGACACAAAGAATTACAGACAGACTTTCTTAGGTTGAGTGACACTGATCACTGGATGAAGAAAAACATACACCATTCTTACAGATCATGGAAACAAAGGCAAGCATCCAGCAAGTCTTCTTAAATCAGATCAGGCGCAATGCAGACAATTATGTAGTATTTACTGCATATAAATACTACTGCCATAAGAGGTTTTAGATCACTCATCTATCAAAACTAGACTGCTTCAAGACCTGCTACACATCTAGGTGTGCAGCAGAAAGATCTCCAGAATCAGATCAGAGAGCAAAGAGCAAGCTTCTGCAGTGCATGGGAGCATAATATCTGTATTTTGCTCAGTGTCTGGGGTTTGTTGCTTCCTTAAGTGTGACAAATACAGTGTAAACAGTACAGTACAAACAGATTTAAGTACTGTTAGGTGTCCTTTAAAAGCAGTGCTCAAACAGGTGAAGAATACAGCCAGGACAAAGGGCATGGTGGAGCAGGAAGGTATATTCCTCTGGTATATTCCTGGAGCAGGAAGGTATATTCCTTATAATTCAGCAGTTTCTCATTCACTATCATTAATTCTTATTTTGATATGTCAGCTCACTATTTTATGTGCTGGACTCTTCTTACTGGTAAACAGAACCCTGGCTATCAGGACTGCAGAGAACAGGAGCCTATGGATCTGTCTATTCTGCCTTACTTTTAGGCATTATTTGAAAATTAAGTGAAAAAATGATGCATCTCTCTAGCTGAAAGTCACTACATAGTTGTACCAATAGAGGCAGAAGTAATGAGAAGTTAAATATTGAGACACTGGATGATTTTCTTCCTCAGTGTCAGATCAGATCCTCTCCTACCACACAAAGATTGTATTCCACCTAGAATAGCAGTAATTTCTTGCAAGAGTTGTTTTTTTTTTGAGCAGGCACAAGGGAAAAGAACCCAAACTATGGAACATAAAAATCTGAGTGGGGTAATGTCCCAGTATGGGCCAGGATAAAGGTGACTTTCTGTCTTGTACTTTTGCTTTCAGCTAAATCTCTTGTAAGTAGTTACTCTTGCTGAAATTAACAGCAAGTTTCTCAGACAGTGTCTGCTTCTAGGACTGATAACACTGGATTTTTATAGTTACTGTTAGAGATTGTTAGGCAGAGCCAGGGACACTGCTCATCTCTGAGGAAAATTTTACCCTCCAGAAGGAGTAAAGAGGTCTCACCTCCATCCCATACACATCATACTCAGTATAAATTTGAGGGATCATAAGGGTCAAACCCCTTCCTGCTTTTCCTGCTCTTCCTGTTCCCCTTCCTTCACCTCTCCCTGTTTGCTTTGGCATCCTGGGAGGATTCCATCCGTTCACCTGCCTGTGGTCCTGATCCATGCCAGCCTCAATCTGTGTGTTCCTGCCTCCAGCTCCCGACTGCTGCTGACCCCAGGAGTCCAGCCTGGACTTTCCCAGGGCTGCCCTGCAGCCTCGGTGGTGACATGAGAGTTACCAAGGGGAAAGGGGGGAGGAACATGGTATCAAATCTCCTGTATATTTGTATATATTTAGTAATTTTTCCTATTTATCATTACTGTTTCATGAAAGTTGTGTAGTTTAGTTTCCAACCCATAAGCCTCTCTCCCTTATTCTCTCTCCTTTCCTTATCAGGGAGGAGAGGGAGATTAATAGAGAGCATCTGTCATTCAGTTTGATTGCTGGGCCAGTGTTAAATTGTGACAGGTAACATCCACCATCTACCGGTTTGCTGGAATTTTTACATGGACAACTTGTTTATCTGCTAAACATAAAAGCCTGGTATGGTAGTCCCAGTGAGAAACAGAAAAGGATAAAGATGCCATAATTAACACTTCTTGGCATTAGAGATTAGTGTTTTTCCACTGGATTCCCTAATAAATTTGTCCCTGCTTCCTAGTGAGCTTATAAATAAAGAACTCTGCAGTACAATATAGAAACCTTTCTGTTGTACCCATTTTTCTTTTGGGAGTTTATCTGTATATTCAAAATAATGGGAAACATCTGGCTAACAAGCAAACCTTGCTTGCTTTGAAGTTGAAATATTCTGAACATTCAGATCATGTCTTCAGTTGCTCTCCTTCCCTTTCACACGATGCTTTAAGACTGAAGTAATGATTTATTCATTGTCCTGAGGGGAAGAAAAAACCTGCTTGTATGGATATTTCTATCAGCTATAACTAAAAGTTTGAGAAAAATGTTGTGACTAACAGTTACCCATGGAAATAAGGATTCAGAGTTCTTTTCTCATCTGAACTCAAGAGACCAGCTCCCAGCTGAAGTATCACACGCTAAAGAAGTCTAGGAACTTCACTGCTCTTCCTACCTCAGAAGCACCTTATCAGGTTTGCAACAGGCACCATAACATCTTTCAAAGAAGAATTTTAACCCAGAAAATGTAGATGAAGTTCTAACTCCAGGTTGAAAATTTGAGTAACTGTCCACAATAAGTAAAAATAATCTTGCTTGCACTCAAACTCTCATCCCCCTAAATAAAAAAAAAAATTCAGCTCCAGTTCAGAGTATGAAACGTGGGTTTACTAATAATCAGGCAAAAGCAACAAATCAACAAAATCAAGATCAGCAATCTAATTGTCTCTGGCTTCTCAGATATGGTAGCAAGGAAAAAACCCCACAAGTTTCTTTAAAACAAAGAAATAAATTACATTCTAGTGCTATTTCCCATTCTATTTACAAATATCTAAGAAAGAGAGCTTGGAAAAGTGTATGAAGACATCACAACTGTCAGACATAATGAACTGATAGCTGAACTTCTTCGTAAAATTGTTAATGTTTAAGTTGTTAAAATAAGAACATTTGTACATGCATCCAGAAGTGAAATACAAATGGAATAAAATACTATGAAATAAACCAGATGCTATTATTCATTCCTCTGCAGCCCCCCCCATGTGTGCCTATCCTAGTTCCATTTTCTTTGGACATGGAAGGTTTTGATTAGAATTCCCAGTTTTTTCCTGGGACTCACCTGCAAGTCAAAATACAGCTAAGGTTATCCATGACAAGAGAGACTGAAGTACCTGTTTTCTGTTGGGTTTTTTTGTTTGTTTGTTTTTTCCTAAGACACTACAAATACTCACCAACAATGGTGTAAGTGGGCTTAGACCTTCATGCATTGTTTCAGGTGGTAAAAAACAATATATATCTTACCCAATAAGATGTATTCTTACTTGGTTTGCTCTTTCCAGAATTTCTATCAGCTCAGATGCAAACCTCCAATCGTTCTTAGTG
Organism: Florisuga fusca; assembly: GCA_038090715.1. Lineage (NCBI taxonomy): Eukaryota > Metazoa > Chordata > Aves > Apodiformes > Trochilidae > Florisuga > Florisuga fusca. The sequence continues at coordinate 69,337,357 of JAAWXA010000001.1, forward strand.
ACAAGGGTTACTGCCTCCCCAGTACGTCTAGACAAGGAAGGAAATCACATCTTCAAAACAACTGCTGCTAGGCTTTTCCTACTGACCAATACAATAATAAATTGTGCTAACACAGGCAGTATTATTGAACTGGCAGATACTGTCTTGGATATTTAGTATACACATAACATAAGGCAACTTTTCATAAAGATCAGAATATAGCAATTCACCTAAAATGGTGAAAAGGCACAACTAGTTTAGACCTGTAGGCAATAAGCCTAGCATTTATGTACTACATGTGTGTATTTAGGGATGAAGAGAAATAACTTTCCTGATTAAAATTAACACATACAGAATTAAAATAACACTTGTGCCAACCTGACAAAGCAACATTCAGTCCTAACACCAAACTACACCAGCATGATAGGTTGAAAACTGAATTTATGTATGTTTTTTTCCATTGGGCTGTTCAGGAAACTAAATAACTCAGTGGCTCACAAAGAGACAAATAAGGAATTTCAAAGTATCCACAAAGAAGCTATTGAGAATTGTAATTCTTCCCCACATTTAAACCAGCTTTCGAACACCCTCATTCCCATCTCCCTCATTAAAATAACAGAAAAGTAAGAAAACCTTTTTTCCTTAAATTTGACAGTGAACTAATTCAAAACATAAAGCAGTACACTATAGTTTGATAGACTCTGGAGACTTCACTCCTTCAATTCCACATCACCAGTAGCTCTCACATTTGACAAGGGAAACACAGATGTAGTGCAAAAAGTATTGACAATATATTATTATTTTCTTGTAAACACTTACCCTGCTCTTCCAGTACGACCTACTCTGTGCACATACTCTTCAATGTTTCGAGGGAAGTCAAAGTTAAAAACATGAGTAATATCATGAACATCAAGGCCACGGGATGCTAAGTCAGTAGCTACCAGTATTCTGACTTTGCCTAAATCAAATACAAAGAGAGAATGGGAGTTTATGAAATAAACAGAGTATATATTCCAGTCTGTTTTTTTCTAGTGCATGATGTGCTTGTTCTTAACACATAAAGAAGAAGGATGCCTGTTGCACATCACACTGAACTAGCTTCAAATACAAGGTGGTAAGTAAGCACTCAGTGTCATTCTACTATGATTTGTATTTCACTAGTCGAACAGCAGGGTGCAGGAGAAGCATGAAACATGCTTAGCTGAAGAAAAGAGTCCATGAAATGAACAGAAAATTCAACAACTACATTCTCAGCTGGCATCCTTATCATAGGACTCCTCTTTGTTTATTAGCATGTGATCAGATAGCCCCGAAGTAAAGCCATCCTGGCATAATCAAAAGCAGAATTTTTCTCTGAAAACACCATTTTATCACACTTAAATTTACTGTTCTGTAGACTAATACAATGTAGCCTTTTCCACAGAGATTTCAAAACTAAAACAAGCCTTACTTTAAATTATTTAATGCTTAGAAATTCCAAATTTTATTGAAGAGCAACCTTTCTTGGTTTGCCAAATTAATGAAGTAGATTTACCATTAAGAGCTATTTTCTTTTCTTTGTTTCAGTACTGAAAAAAACATGGCACTTACAAACAAAGTTCTGCCCAGGACAGGCTTTTAAAAACCTGGGCTAAACAAATGTACCTGTCTTAAAGTCATCCAAAGCCTGTTCTCTATCACACTGTTCCCTGTTACCATGAAGTGACTGTACTGGAATCCCTTGGAGACAAAAATCACTTGCTATGTCATCAGCTCTAGGATGAAATAAAACAATAGTTCTTAAAAAGGAAAAAAAAAAAGTGGAAAAAGAAAGCAAAGTGCAGCATCTAGATTTAAATTAAAAAAAAAAATACAACTACAAAAGCTAAATGCATGCCCAAGGGTAAAACCCCAAGTAGGGCTGCTGATACTTATTACTAAACAGCATTGAAGCAATATATAAATATAAATACAAATACAAATTAAAATATAAATAAATAAAGCTAAAGAGAAGTAAAACATTGTGTTGTTCATTCAACAAGTTTGGGTATGGTACCATGACCACCCCACCCCCAATCAGGTCTGGTATGCACCAGGTACATTTGCAAATAAATAGTACATCACATTAGTATGTCTCCTATAATCTTAACATCTACTTAAACTATGTGAAATTGAGATTTACCACCACCACTGATGACATTAAAAAGGATACAAGCTACCAGCCAGTCTGAAGGAATAAATAAATAAAAGTATTACTACTACCAGCATATTAAGAACTGTTATATTTGGTAATGACTATGTGAACTAAAATACTATCCAGTGTTTTTGTTAGAAACAAAAGAACACACATAACGCTGAGAAGTGATTACATACGTTATTTTTTTCCCCACAAAAATGATGACCTTATCTTTGGGCTTCATAGACTCAACGAAGCATTGCACAAAAGCTTTCTTTTCCTCTTCAGCAATAACAATAACCCTCTGTTCTACTGTATTTACTGCCTGTTACAGCAAAAAAGGTATGTTAAACAGATTAGTATTTTTTCTGTTAATTCCCACATTATAAAACTAGTAACATAATACCATGAAAAAATATTTTAAACCAAAATACATACTTGAAGTTCAAAAAATACACATGTATTTGTTGCTTTCTAGTTGCTTTAGGAGAACGGTAGAAATTTATCTTTAAGTAGTTTGCCAAATGTTTTATTTTCATAGTTTAAGAGGGAACAGGTTAGCAGACTAGTGAGGTAAAGAAAGCATAGTTTTGAACGTGAAAGAAGAAAGTGATTTTTTCCCCTTTTTTGTACCTGAAGGACTAAGTTTCCTAATTCCCCATCACTAAAAAAGTGGCAATGAAAAGGAAAATTTTGCACTTGAAGAAGAAAACTCATAGCATATTTTGCACAAAGATACAGAGACCTTGGAAGAACTACCTTTTCTGTAAATACTGCTGGTAGTGAAGCCAACTGCATATAGATGCACTAGCAGAACAATTATTCAATTGTATCTACACAGTAGAAATTTTGGACTTTCAAGACAGTGTTTACTCTAGCATATGCATTTTTGCTCCAAAAAGCACCCTCCAGGAGTTTTCTAGAGACCTTCAAATCTCTTTGAGAAAGCAGTAGCTAAGAAACAGATTCAGAAAAGGTATTGTATAAATTAAAAGACAGAACTACAGAAGGAAAAGTAAGCAGAGATCTTGCTGAAGAGAAGGCTGTAATAACAAGGGCAAGAACACATGACACTAAAGTATACTCAGACTTCAATGTGATTGATACTTGTTTGACTTGTTTGTCTTGAGATGTGTTCTATTGAAGATCTGGGGCTTTCAAAGATCTTGTTACAGAAACTTAAGAAGAAAGTTATACATTTTTTTAATTATTTCTGAAATGTTAATGAAGCTTCAAAAGAACAATGTAGAGCTGTTGTTGCATTTACTACATATTTTGCTTGTAACCATATTTTGCATTTTCACTCTAGGTTTTTCGAAGAAATAAAACAAAACAAAAAAACCCCAAACAACTTACTGTTAAGTCAAGAGTGCCAACATACACAATCATAGGATTTTTCAAATAGGATTTTGCTAGACGACGAACACCATCAGGCCACGTAGCACTGAGCAGGAAGTGAAGATGGAAAAAAACTTATGAGAATGGACTGCAAAAATCTTCTGATTATTAATGTCACCACATCCTTCTTTCTTTTTTACACACCAGTGAAAGACTTGAGTATGCAATAACAGCAGTGAGCTTATGTAGCACTTAGAAATAATCTTAAATAGTAAACAGCTTCCAATAGTACAGCTTCCAAGATAATTTTCTAGGTTAAAAAAAGTAAAAGAACTGTTATGGAGCTTAAGTCAGAAGTGGGTTTAGTGGTTCAGTGATACCTAACAAACAAGTTTCTAGTATGTTTTTATCTGTAAAACATTACTTTGGATGCAAACTACAATAAAAATTATTGTTGAGATATTCTATTGTTATGCTCCCCAAAACTGCATAATTTCAAAATTAATCCAAGTACAGAATAGCACAGATACTGAGATCAGAAGGTTAGAGATACACATTTGGTTCCAGATGGAGAAGGGGAAGCTGGTATTTCAAATTGCAATGGCAAACTGTAGGACTTGCAGGAGACCTTCCTTTTTGGGAAGAAGTCAGTTGATTTTACAGTTGATGCAAAACATCAGAAAAGACTCATTAGGGCTGACTAGGCAGAACTAGGAAAAAATCCTGGCACCATTCCGATTTAGGTTAGAAAGTTTTAATAACACTAACACCTTTGTTTTGAAGCTAACTTGTTCAACAGCCATGTGTTTACAGTGATCAAATACCGGGTATTATTATGTTTACATACCTTGTCATAACAGTTTGTCTGTCAGGCCGCACATCTATTAGGATCTTCATTATCTGAGGTTCAAATCCCATATCCAACATTCTGTCAGCCTCATCTAAAACCTGCTCAGAACAAGGTAGTTTATTGTTTCCATTTCCTTAGGTTTCAACAAGACATTAAATAGCAAACCATTTTTAATGCATCGAAAAACCTGTTCAACTTCTCTTTTTCACCTCTTCAATTTCCTTGAAGCTTTTTCATTTAGTAATACACATGCAGTAAGAACTAGAAAAATCAACAGCAACTTCATGAGTACTTGAAGGAAGTGAAGAAGAAACAACAGCTGTTTTAAAAGTTGTTTGCTCAGTATTTAAAATTAAACACACAAGAAACAAAAAATAACAAAACCAACCAAACTAGAGGTGGCCCCACACAACACGCTTTCAATAAGAAGCATTTAGTAATTTAAAGGAGAAATATCATTTCTACCTTGTTAGAAACCTCATAAGAGACCAAAATACCAGTTATCAATTTAGTTCCTCCTTAGAAGTTGGGTAAAAGCCAGACTGTAAATTCTGGCTCATGATAGGACCCTGCAGAGCTTCCAGAGCTCAAACTCATTTCATCTGGTAAAAAGGCCAAGACAGAACAAGTGATCTCAAGATCTGAGTACAACTGTTTGGAATTTTTTTTCTTTTTTCTGTAATACACAAAGACTAAAAACATTGACATGCAAAGGAAAAAGGCTGCCACCCAGGACTGATTTTTCTCCTTTAATTTTCAAATAGAGGTCATGTAAATCAAAGTTGTATGGATCATGCCATCAGGTATTGACATTTTCTAGTCACTTATGTAGAATTTTAAGACTGGGGATGATGATCCCTTTTATCTGTCCTGATTTTGCTGTTTCATTCTTTTCAGATATTTTATTCTATTAAGGGCTTTTAGTATATTATCTATGTATACCCTGAAATAACAAAAAATCATCAGCTGAGAGACAGGACTTCTTTTCTTAAATTAATTCTCTTTATTTTCAAAGGACTCGTGGAGATTTCATTAACTACTTGGATTCTAATACAATGGCAAGGCTGAAACACCACTAATTTCATTTACAGAGTTGGCTACTATGACCCTTTCAGCAGCTGAAACTTTCTAAGCTATTAAGCATAGCAGTATTTTGCTAGAAATAAAGATGAAAACATGTTTATTACATCAATCAGAGTAGCTAAAATTTACTTTTTTTATTTCTGATAGCTCCTTAATAAAGAATAGAGGTTTTAAAAGATATAGAATAGACATTAGCCCTTTTTTCCCCCAAGCATCTCATAGCCAGGTCCTCATTTATAAGCTAAATTATTTTCTTTCCTCTGTTTCAAATGAGTTATTGGTAAGATTTACACAATTTTATTTGAAGAATAAAACGACTACTCCACTACTTTTTAGTAATGGCATAATAGAGTATATCCCCCCCCAATGAAACATCTGGTTACATACATGTTCTTTGTTTTACAGGGCAGCATGTATTTGTAGTATGATACTTCACCTTGGTAGAGAATGAGCATTCACATTTCCATAGTTCTCACAACACAAGTTTTCAGGCCTTTTTCCCTCCTGCTTAGCAATTATCTGTTACTCTTTTAGATGAAGCTACTTTCCTGTCTTCCACTAAGATTCTTTTTTCCAGATGACCAAATTTCTAATGATGCTACACTACCACTGGTTTTGTCAGTTAGCTAACAACTATTAGCTAGAATTGAGCTAACTTGTTACAACATAATGAGTATTTAACCATTAGAGGGAAGTAGGGGTGGAGAAAAGGAGGGAAACCAGCCCAAATTGTTAAACTAGGCAACAAGTCACCAGTTACAGACAACTCAGAAATAATTTAAATATATGCAAATTGGTCACAAAATAATAATGCTTTTAAATGTCCATCACAGCAAAAGGCAAGAATCAAATGAAAACACGATTCAGAACAACATTTACAGAGCCATTTTGCCCATTTAGATGAAAAGTCAGTCATTCAAATTTAAATAGCTAACTGTTTGCAATGTCAATGCTTACTGCAAAAGCTCTAATAAGTACCCGAGTCCCTGGTCACCCTTAAAAGAAAGGAAAAGACAACTTGGAAAAGGCATTTCATCCATAACTGATCTTGACAAATGAACTTTAAAACAGCAAATATTGCTAATATGGGATTAAAAAAAATAGCAAATTAGCACGATTAAAACGCTTAGTGCTAGAAGCCTATTTCATTTTTTTCTAGGCAATACTCCACACCTGTACAAGTTATGGTAAGTAGGAACCATCCCTCCAACATCAACTCAGTGCTAAGATGTATTGCAAAATAAAACTTAGAAGTTTTCTTTAAACTTAATTAAAGCTTAAGTTCACCAAACAAACCATTTCCCAACTGGTGCATTACTCATAAAATTTTAGTTACTTGCCAAGTATGTTATGCTCTTCAAATTTACAAAGTTGTTCATTTGAAGATCATTCAGTCTGCCAGGAGTTGCAATAACAATATCCACACCTTTGGTAACCACATCTATCTGTCCTTTTCGGTCTCCACCACCATATATGCAAATACTGAAAAATAAAATGTTTTCCAGAAGCAGTAGGTTAAGGTTCAACTAAAGTCAATCTTTTTAAAATGAAGCAACACACATGGTGGCATTTTGTTTGAAAAGGCATCACTTGGTATTACCAAGATGAAGTAATACACTAAGTGTGACTGACAGTATCACAATAAATAATGGACTTGACACTGAATTATATTCCCTCAACAGTTCAGCAATACCTTTTTGCTGAAATTGAAGTGAAAGTAATCATGAAAAGAAGGAAGGTAACTATTAAGCTACGAGTATGTTTTGGGTTGTTCTGAAAATACCTACACCAAAAATAGATGCAAACATGAAAGGATGCATGATTTTCTAAACAATTACATCAAAAGTCAGTGTTTTGGTCTTAAAACAACAAACACACTCAATAAGGTATTAGGTGCACCCACACACTTAACAGGCTTTTTAATACTCCTCAGTATTTTGTGGAAGGAGAACAACACACATTTCCATATTTGATGACTACAAGACTGATTCCTGACTGCTTACCAGAGAGCCCTAAAGCTAAGTTTTGGACTACATTAACGTCTGTTTAATAGCTTAAATGAATACTTACACTCTCAGCAGGTTTGTGGATGAAACCAAACTGGGTGAGCAGTCAACAAACTAGAGGGCTGAGCTGTCCCACAGAAGGATCACAAAGAGATCCTTTGAGAGACAGAAATGGGGTGACAGGAATCCCATGAAGTTTTACAGAACTAAAGATGAGGATGCAATTATCCCATGGCTGAGGGCAAACCTGCTGGAAGATGACTTTGCAGAAAAAACACTCGGGTGGGAAGAAACTGAACATTGCTCAACAGCATAACCTCACAGAAAAGAAAGCCAATTGTGCACTATGCAGAAGGAAGCTAGCAGGTTGAGAGAACTCATTAGTCCCCTTTATTCATTACTTTTAAGATCACACCTTCAGCACAATACCCAGTTTTTGTACCCACCACCCCTACTACAAGTCAAGTATACTGGAGCAAGACCAGTGGGCAGCTACCAAGATGAACAAGATGAAGTGTGTACTGTGAGAAGCTGGTAACCAAGCTTGTTCAGCATGGAGAGTCTACAGCTATGTAGCAAGGTGCTGAGAAAACACAGTCAGGGTATTCTCAGCTCTACACACAGAAGGAAAAGAAACAACACACAAAGCTACAATATGGAGAATTCCAACTATATAAGAAAAAGATTTTCATCATAAAAGTAGTCAAAATCTTAACAATGTGTATAAATATCTAAATGGTGAATGTAAGGAGGATGGAGTGAGACTCTTTTTCATTTGCGTCCAGCAATAGGAAAAGCAGCAATGGGCACAAACTGGAACACAGAATGTTCAATTTAAACATGATTTCAAAAACTTTGATGGTGACAAAGCACTGGAACAGGCTGCCCAGGGAGGCTGTGGAGTCTCCTCCTCTGGATCCAGTCATGTGTAATGTGCTCTAGGCCATTCTGTCCTAGCAGTGAGGTTGGACTAGATGATCTCTAGAGGTCCCTTCCAACTTTCATGAATCTGTGATTCTGTGAAAACAGGTATCCTAAAACCTGGGAAAATACAAACCCTGCATTTGCTACCCCTCTCCCTCTTCACAAGTGCAATTATTTAAGCAGGTAAATTAAGCCACAAGTAGGGGGGGAAAAAATCACTTCACAAGCAAGTGAGATTACCTTTTAATTCCTTTGTATGTGTACTTTGAACACTCTGCCTCTACCTGGAGTGCCAGTTCACGAGTGGGAGTAAGGACTAACATTCCTGGCCCTCCACGCTGATCTCTGGATCTGCAATAAAGCAACTTTAGAATGTGGATACATAAGGCTGGGCAAAGTCCATTAGATGTGACATCAAATATTTTTCTACTGTTCTAGACTTTGTAGTAGCACACTGCTACTACCAGAATCTACAGTTACAAGTTTGGCACTTAGCCCACCAGTTTGTAATTGTTTTGCAATTTATGATTTACCATCTTCTTTACTAGAAAACCATGACATGGGGGTGAAGGGGGAAAATGTCAACAGCCAAACAAGCCAGACAAGTGAGCAGTCCTTACATTGGTTGTGAAGTCAAGTGAATGAATCCCGGCATTAAGTACGCTAATGTCTTCCCAGTACCAGTCTGTGCTATACCAATAACATCAATTCCTTGGAGTATGATCGGCCATGCCTGGGACTAACATAAACCAACAAATACTTGAATGTACTTTTACTCTGCAGCTTCAGCTAGAGAGTCATCAAAACTGAAGAAGTACCTGAATGGGTGTAGGTTTCTGAAACCCAACTTTTCTTATATTAGCCATAATATCAGGATAAGGCTCAAATACATCTTCAAATTTGCAAACAGGATTGGGAATGCAGCGCTTCTCACCTTCTTTTAAGTCATCACAAATTATATTATTGTTTTCTTTCCTGTATAGAATTAAAGAATGGCCATTGCTTTAAAGTCTTGTATCTGAAACAGTATAGCTTACACAAAAGACTGCCTTTCTGACATTTTTAGTTCTTGCAACAACAAAAAACAAGCTAAGGCTCTTGAATGAGACTTGTAACTATTCTGACTTTTAAGAAAGCCTTATTACAAAAGCAGTTCTCCTGAAGGCAGGAATTACCATTTGTTCTTATGAATTTCTCATCTGAAGTTATACATGGCTATTAACAGGAACAGCAGTCTTGTCATATCAGACTTCAATTATATGCTATTACAAATTAAATAATTCTGACAAGTTTTTAAACCTAAAGACAACCGACAACTCATAGACATGGACTGGACTTATTTGTCATAACCCTGAATTCTAACAAAAGCCTTCTGGAAGTATTTTCAAAGCAGCTCCCTGGATGCACTAGAAAACACAAACCAGTTTTAAAAAAATAGCACAGTCAGTGAGACAAGCTCCACAAAGAAAAAAATCCAACCTACTCAAAAACCCCCCAAAACAACGAAAACACAACAATTCACACAAAAGCCTACATAAAAACTGAGGTTTTGAGACTCCCCCAAATTAAGAGGCATTAATATGGATAAGTAGTGAGATTCCCCCTAATTAAGGGGTATTAATATGCATAAGTAGTTTATCTCCATTCTAGTTCTGTACTCTTCTATAGATTCCACTCAGAAAAAAGTTTTACTTTGAGCAAGCTGTGGGCTAGGAAAAGAATGTGTAATTCAACTTCCTCATGTTTATAAAAACTTTTTTTTTTCAATCACTGTCTTGTTTTCCTTAAAGGAAACAGATTAGGTGAAAAAAGAAAAACATTCCTCTATCACACTAGTGTTATTCCTCACTGCATGTTCTGAACCTACAGAACAATGTTCTGGTGCTCTTGACTAGCTCTAACAAAAATGCATAGGTATACTTTAAGAGAAACATGCCAATTTCATGCTTTGCTCACTGTGGCAAGGTTTTTCTGGAGGCCACAGAAGAGAAAAAACAGACACCATATAAAAAAGAAAAGTAGTATAACGTAACACTTCAAGAATATTCACCAACTTCAGTAGTACCACTGAAAAGAATGAACATTTTACCCAGACCTCAACAGAAACACTTGAAACCACTGCTTTTCTTGCAAAGTAATGATGTAGATTGTTTGATCAAAATGCACGGATGCATACATAACTGAGGCATGTACTTGTGAAGGAAAGATAGACAAATAGTAAGACAACAGAAACAGATCTGAAATTTGTTCTGAAGATAGTACTTGACTAAAATATATGGGGGAAAAGTGGCAGCAAAAAGGTATTTGATCAGTGAACAACCCTATTTGGAAGGGCACAGAAAAATGAACATGCTCTCTCATGAAATGCAAAGAAACAGCCAAAACTCAGTGAACTGTCTTGGGTTTTCCCCCTTCTGAAAAGTAACCAGAAAAATGCTTTTAAAGAAACAGTTAATTCTTAAAGTTAATTTTCCAATCAACTAATAATACCTCATTTGCTAGTTATTTTTTGACTTTTAAGAAAGAGTTCCTAAGAAGACCCTCCTGTCTCAGTATACGATTTCCCAATTTTGGGGTTTTATACCTTAACAGCTATTATTGCCATGCAGATGACTCCCCATAGAAATGGATCTTACCGCCACAGTTCCACTTCTTCTTGTGACATAGATGCCGTACTTGATGACTCTTTGTAGAAGTTTTTCTCAATTGGAGGCAAGTCTTAAACAATCACAGAAAGTAAACTTGATAATAAACTGTAATGCTACAGATCCAGGATAAGTGTGCTAAAGTTTGAAATGGAAATCCCAAAACCCAGACCGTGCCTTATAGAGGCACATCCTATAGCCTTAGGAGTCAGAAGTGGTGGAACACTATTGTTGTTAATGCAAAAGACAAGAGGCAGATACAAATATTAAGTATCTGTAAAGGAACCACTTCCCCACATATCAAAGTTATATGGCTAACATTTCTAGTATAATATTTAACAATTCTCATATTTCTGCAGTGGCCATGTACAGAACAGCAGCACTTCCAAAAGGCAAAGTCAAAATCCCAACTGAGTAGCAAGTTTAAGCCTTCACAGAGCAACTACCACGTCCTTGAACATGCTTCAGAATTTCTGACGTGGCCACTTCTCAACAAATACTCAACTAATTCGCAAAAATTAATAATGTTTCAGCACTCAACAGATTTAGCATATGAAGACAAGTATCACAGAACCAAAATTTTAAGACTCACCTGCCCACTTCATAGCTTCATATTTAGCTTTGTTCTCTCGAAGAGAGGCCCAGTTAATCACAGGTTTCTTTGGGTTGCCTGCAGACTTGATCAGGTCCAAGGTTTTTCCTATGGAGTTAGTAACAAAATGCTGCTTATCGATGGCATCTGTTGAGAGGGTGAAGAAGAACTCCTCCTTCAAAACAAGCACCTTTTTCTATTTTAAGATCTCTTATGTGATTTTCAACAGACATAAAGGATACCGTACTCACTTTTGGGCCCATCATTACAAAAAAAGACACTGAGGTGTTGGAGTGTGTCCAAAGAAGGGCAACAAAATTGGTGAAGGGTCTAGAGCTTAAGTCTTATGAAGAGAGGCTGAGAGAACTGAGACTGTTCAGTCTGGAGAAAAGGAGGCTGAGGGGGCACCTTATCACTCTCTATAATAAATTACCTGACAGGAAGTTGTAGTGAGGTGAGGGACAGTCTCTTCTCTCAAGTAGCAAGCCATAAGACAAGAGGAAATGGCCCCAAGTTGTGCAGGGGAGGTTTAGATCAGATCATAGGAAAAATTTATTCCCTGAAAGGGTTGTCAAGCACTGGAACAGGCTGCTCAGGGAAGTGGTGGAGTAATCATCCTTGAAGGTATTGAAAAGACGTGTAGATGAGGTGCTCAGGGACATGGTCTACTGTTGGACCTGGCAGTGTCAGGCTAATGGTTGGACTTGATCTCTCTTGGAAAGGTCATTTCCAACCAAAACTATTCTATGATTTCAATAGACAATTCTTTCCTAGGTCTTAGCCTGAAACATCAGTAAAACCCATACAAATTCAGTTCTGATAAAAAAGAGGCATTTCACCAATTTTAGCTACTTAAAGTAACACCAGCTTCCAAAATGCTGCTCCTCCAGTTAGAAATAAGGCTTGTTGTGCAACATGCTTCTAAAATACCCCCACGAACTAACAGAGAGAAAGCTTGATTTTCAACAGCTACAAGTGTAAGTTTTACTTCTAGAGCATCCCATATCATAAAGTCTCAGTATATTTGCATTCTACAGCCCTTTTTTCTATGAAGTTAACTGTTCTTACATAAGAAAGCTTTTATGTTGAAGACATAAATGGCAACACAACTATGTATTACTGCAAAAGCAGGAAACACAGCAAAACCAGTCACATACATTCAGCAAGGGTGAACTATTTCTAGACTCTTGAAACACACTTGTCTGTCTTCTAGAACACTTCTAAATTCTAAACTTTCAATGACTGCATTCCTTATTCTAACACTGGAACACAACTCTCGGATGCCTTCCTGCTCATCAGTGACCCAAATCAACAACTTATGGATGCTGTTTATCTGTGCAGAGAGTTCTTAGGTGCACAAGATAAATACATGTAACTTAAGCAGCATCTCAACATACAATCATTCCTTACATATACATATTAATAGACAAAGTTAATACAATAAAGTGAGCAATAAGTAATGTTGCAATCAACATGCAACATCAGATCTTAAATGGTAACTTCCCATGAATGTAATAAAAAGTCAGCATTACCCATGCTATAATAAATCTAAATTTGCTTTACAGACTACATTTACAAAAGCTTACTGAATTTTAATACTGCACAAATACTACATGAAAACTTAGACTAGAACCAGTCCTTGTATTTGGAGGAATGAGGCTGACAATATAAAAAAACAAGTGGTGCAACATTCTATATTCATCAAAACTGTCGAAAACACTAAGTAACCCATTTTCACAGAAGTATGGCAATTTGAGAGGGTGAACTCTTCATAGCTAAGGAAGAAGGATGTCTAGGTATTTCTCTTTTAAGGATGTATGTCACTGACCAAGAACAAAGTAAAAATTAATTCACTTTGGTATAATACTGCTAATACAAACACTCCAGCAAACTACCAAATATACAGTAAGACAATCTACTAATCTCCTTTTTTTCAAAACCGTATTTTTTATCTCTCAGTCCCACCTCTAACATAGCTTTGTCCAGATCTTGTAGAAGCATCATCAATCAACCTCTTGGCTTTTTCTTGCACAGAAACACTGCCAAAAATCTTTACTTCAGCTTCATTGGTTCCCTTGATAACCTATGTTCAGAAAACTTTAATGAGTTTTTTTAATACTGCAAATACAAACATTACAGAAGAATACATACTGAAAAAAGTCCTTAATTTCTGTAAAAAAAAATATTAACTTCTTCCCCAGTAAAAAATCCCTTAATTTCTAAAGGGAATTAAATACATACTTTAAAAATATATAAAATCAGTATGTTTTTCTTACTTTCATTTACCAGTCAGGTTGTGCTCTCAGTTCCACTTTTTACCAAGTATTGTAAAAGAGTTGAATTATTACAGCTATTGCAATACCCTTCAACTTGCTGCAGTAACTTTGGCTTATATAGAAATGAAACTAATGATATTCCAAACAGAGTTTACACCTGGACAATATAAATGTACATGGTACCTTTATCCTGGAACCAGAAGAATCCTGAAGTTCTCTTATTTTAGTTCCACCTCGGCCTGCTGTAAAGACACACTGCTGGTATTACAAACATTTAGACCAAATTGTCAGAATCTACACTTGGTAACTCCAAGTATTTGGGTTGTAACCAAAACCTAATGCCTTTCTACCTGTACACACATACATAAAAAAAAAACCAACAAACTGTTGCAAAATGCAGGTAACTTTTGACAACTAACCAAATTGCATGTGGGGGATGAAGGCACGTCAGGTATGAGATGGAGCAGCAAAACCAGCCTGGGAGAGATCCCCCCTTACTCTAGACAATTAAGAGTGTAGCCCACCTACAATCTGCTGTCCACAAGAAACAAGGCATTGGGCCAGCTTCAGGAAGGAAAATCTCGTCTCCCTTGACAAGCAAGAGAGCTCCTCTTTTCAGCCAGTACTCTGCAAAACGATCCTGCTTAGCCCCAGGTGAGAAGGACGTCAGGGAATCACCAAGGGCTGGTGACCTTCCGCGGACGGGAGGACGACATTGATGGCTCCTCAGCGGGCACTGAGGAGGAGCAGACACCCACAAGAAACAAACCTCTCTGCGGCCGGGCCTGGCACCTTCCCACCCGCTTACCTCAGTGGGCCAAGGCCCCCTCGGGGAGGCCGTGCGGCCATTATTACCTATCGGAGCCCCGACCAAGGCTCTGTGGAGATGGAAGGAGAGGGGCTCCACGGCGTCCGGAGCTTGGCCAGCAGCGGCTCGGGGCGGCTGTTGCGGCNTGTATAAGAGACAGCACCTACGCAGCTCCGCGGGCCATGTGGCGGGCATTGGCGCTCCTTACCCTAGGGGCACGCTGATTGGCCAGGGCGGGCCGCTCTCTAGGCAGTGATTGGCCGCATCAGCAGTTGGACTGAGACCGCGCTCCGGTGGGCGCTGAACGGCGTCCCGAGGGCCGTGGGGTCCCGAGGGCCGTGGGGTCCCGAGGGCCGTGGGGTCCCGGGATCTCTCTCCTCCCCGCCCCCCTCACGCCCGTTGCTTTCTCCCCCCGTTTCCCCCTTTCCCGTTTTCCTCTTCCCTCCCCGTCTCCGTCTTCCCCCACCCCCGTTGCCTTCCCGCTTACCGACCTCGGAGCAGCCCTGGATGGGCTCCACTGGGAAAGAGGAGTCGGTGTTTCAGGAGGGGCAAGCACTCTGCCCCCAAGCCGAGGGGGGAGGGGGGAAAATGTTGATGTTAATCTCAAATTAAGCTTTAGTGATGCTTTAATGAAGACCTTAGTAGGGCTGAGTATTCGAAATCTGATAAAAGAGTGGAAATGTACACAGAGCTGCAGAGGTTGAAGGGAGCTCTAGGGTTCAGCTTGTGCAGTCCTCTCTCTCAAGCGGAGACACCAAGAACCACTTGGCCGGAGCCATATCCAGGCAGAGCCTCCAGGACCTCTCATGGCAGTTTGGGTTGTCAATACTTGGTCATTGTTTTAGTAAAAAAAAATAATAAGGAAAAGCTACCCTCTCTTCAGTTAAATTTAATGAGGGTTTAAATTCCACTTTCAGGCAGGGTCCTGTACTTGAACAGAATGGTGAACAACACTGATGTATATGGCTTTATGGATGTACACCATGGCCACTGTGACCTGCTGGGTGACTCACTAGGGAAAACTTCACACCACTGTCTTCTGAGCTTTCCCGACTATGTACACAGGCATCTGGGTATTACAGAAGAAGGGAATGCACACATACTTGCCCTTTTTCCTGTTCTGCATTTATTCTTAGGCATGGCTTGGAAGTGTTCACACAGCCTGTGGATACAAATGGCTGACACAGAAAATCTCCCTTTCTGGAGACTGCATCTTTAAATTTAAATATCTAAGATTACATTCATCGGAGAGGTAGGGGGTCACCTATACACAGAAATATTTTTCTCTGATTTTGAAGCCTCTTGAGGAGGCAGCAACTTCACCACAAGAACAGGATCTCTGTATTTGATACTTTACACTCAAATTCTGAAGATTATCTTCAGCAGAGCTGCAGGAAGAGCAAAGTGAGGGAAGAAGGCTGTAGGTTTGGTGCAGTAGCATTCTAGAGCAACCTCCATGACTCAGCACAGAGGAAAGGGTTTCACCCATGCCCCAGGTTAAACTGAGGTAGTGGATGGGCCTTCACTTAGGAATCCTGCTCCTCACACAGGCCCTTGGTGGCCTATCTGAATCAATTCCTGTTTGTCTAACAGGAAAGGTAAAAATAACTTCCAAACTAATTGTCATGGAGGTGCTGAAACACCTGAAGAAAACTGCTGTAAACAGTTACCAGAAACTGGATATATCAGACTAGTTTGTGCACCTTTATTCTAGTAAACTTCCTTTCTGGTGTTCTGCTCCATTAAACAAAAAAATTACAAAACTTCAAAAGGCAAACAGTGAGCAAGTTTAATTTTTTTTCCCTGATATGCGCTTACACCACACAATTACTTATCTGAGGAAAAACAAACAAAGAGCAAAGCAATAAGCATGTTATTTTTCAAATTATTTTTATTAACAACAATATGGATTCAACTTTGTCAAGAAGTTACAATTAACATTGTAATGTACTGGCTAATGTCGTGGCAGTGTCAGTGGAAGCAGTCTTCGTGCTTTCTAAGCCTGTTATAAACCTGGCTTTTAATCTTTCAAAGAAGTGAAAAGTGCTTCCAATAGCAGATGATACTGGATATGTCTGGAGTTGTCTTATGTGTGGCCACAGCTGAATGAATGGCCACGTTTGCATCCTGATGAATGAACAGGAAAATATTACGTGCTTCCACTGACACTGCAGGGGACAACTCTTATTTCAAAAACCAATTAACCTTTTTAGACAGTGACAGCACTTTGTGTGATGTTGTAATCCATTTGAATTAAGTCAACACATTTGGAAAAAAAAAAAAATGAAGCAGAAATGTCTGGGGCAAATTCTTTTCTGACCTGTATTTCATTCAAACCTAATGAATCCAAAAAGGATTGCAAAACATGTGAGTCAGGATAAAAGTTGGCCCAGAGAAGCAAGTTCTTTCCTGGTATAGGTGGGTTCAGTTCCTTTAAGGTCAGTGGAACTGAGTCTGATTATCCCAGTGGAGGCTGAATTTCACCCAGCTGGGCGGTGAATTCATTGAAGTCAGTGATGCCATCCAAGGATGAATTTAGCCTCAGGTGTTTAAACCCTTTTGTCATTCCTTTGCTGTTATGTTTTCTTTTCATGCTTACTCCTCTTATCTGATTATTCTTCTTTTTTCTGTGCTTTTAAAAAAATATTCCTTCTCATCTTCCCTTTTTACATCAATACGTTGTGCGTTATTTTTTATATAGTCAATGTGACATGGGTAAATTCAGCTAAGTATTAGTTTCCTCAGGAAATAACTGGAATATTACCATTTTCACTTTAAACAGATGCCCAACAAGATAAGGATTTGAATCTGAGCTCCCAAATCAAGAAAAATTCTTGAATTCCATAAAATTAATGAATTCTGTAGAATTTTTGCTTGAGTAAGGATTGCAGGTCCCAATCCAGAAATACTACTCCACGTCAGATGTTCTGCTATACATCAGCAATTCAGTACGATTTGACTTATCACAGAAGAGCAGGTGAATTACTCATCACCATACTACAATGAGAGCAGTCACTCTAAGTAGGATTATCTCAAAAACATATGAAACAACCGTGGGCACTGTGAATAAAAGTGTATGATCTTTGCAATCTTGAACCCTAGGCTAAAACACTATATTCTTATTTAAATAAAAAGTATAGATCATATAAGCCAGGAGCAAGTACAAATTTTTAAACAAATAATAATCATCAAAACTATTCTTTTCAGTTCTCTCTTCATTCAGGTACAAGAAACATGCTGACCAGAAAACAGTTATTTGGATAAGGCTTAATTCCTGAAGCTCTTAATTAAGTTAAAATTCTCTCTTCTAGAATCCTGAAGTGGATTGTAAATTAGAAAAAGAAAATAAAATGTTCTTTGTCCTTACTCATGAGCAATTCTTATTAGCTGTCATGAGCTGGACTTTAATAAGCAGCTCAAGACAAGACATGAAAAGCCAGACAGATCCTTCTGTTGTGAAAAAAATGAATGACTGTCATTCATGACACTGTCTTTTAAGAAGAGAGAGTAGAAACAGGAAACTCCTCATGAGGAAATATGAGCAAAGCTTATAAAAACCCAAACAAACAATCTTCCTCTCCAGAATTTCATATATTCACTACTCTTTCTATTTTCTATCAATATGTTAAAAAATTCCTATATGATAAGACTTGCAGCTACAAAAATAATAATGGTGAGCATAAAAGAAAGAATTTAAGATTTTAAACCATAAATTGAAAAGATATGATCTTCTAGATTTATTAGTACTTTGTAAAGACATTAACATTTTCATACATAATTTATAGAACTCATTCTTTTGTGCACAAAATTGTATTAAATAAATTAACTTAAAATCAGAAGGACTAAAGCATGTCACTTAAGGCAAAAATACCAAGTTTCTGGGAGACGAATTAGTAGCAAAACCCACGGCCCTGTTTCTGTAAGAATCAGTACAGGCAGGGCCAATGCTCAGTTCTCCCACTGACACCTTCCAGGCTCAATGGGGGTGCAACCATCTGCACGTGCAGGTGAAGATGGAAAAGTGGAGTCCAATTCACAATGCCTTGATTTTTCCATCTTGTTAAGGAGGGGAAGTTTCAGTACTCACACACAGTTGCCATGTGCCCCATCTCTTGCTCCTTGAACCTTGGGCCTACTTATGCTCAGGCCAGGAGAAGGCTTCTTATGGAAGGCAAGAAAGGCACCATAAACCCTTAGGGAAAAGAAAGAAAAGCCTAAAAAAAGCTTGTAAGTTTTTAAATTTGGGATAGGAGTTCAAACTTACAGGTCTTCCTGGATAAACTGCAGACGTTCACGTAAGATAATAGTCAAATGGACTGAGATGTGGAAAAAAACCCTATTTATCCTCAAAAATTACTGTTGTGATCAGGCTTTAGAGTGATCAGACTGCCCATAAAGGAAAACAGGAAAGACTGAATGTGGAAAATTATATGGCAAATCAGTGGTGAGGAAAATGTGCTTCAAGACGTCTGTCAGGATTTAACAGCTGAAGTTTACTCCAGCATAAGCCATGGAACACAGTGTACCATCCATGGACCCCATATAACAACACAATATATACATTCTACAGTTTGCAGGTACTTTCACATAATAGTTATCATGTAACATCCAGAAATACTTCTGTAAAGGAAATACGGAAGCAGAAATTACAATGGTTTCATAGTAAACAGATCAAGTCCTTCACAATACAATCTACAGCATTTAGCCATGGTTAAGACTCGAGTGACATTTTTGATGTACATAGTAAGTTCCCAGCAGGTCTGGGCCTTGAGAAAACACTACACTGCCCTGAGTGAGCTGGCACTGGCATCCCCATACATTCAGTGTTCCTGCTGCCAGAGGGAAGCTGAGCCCAAGTCAGGTTGTCTACAAGCCTGTGGTGCAGGCGGGGTGTCAAATCTGGGGGAGGCAACACACAGAAGCTGCATTCAGCTGGGAAGGGTAAAAGCCTGTTCAGGCTCTGCAAGGGTTCTCCCAGGGGTGAATCCTTGCTGGGGATGTGCAGATAGGCACTAACACTGCTCCTGCATCTCAGCAGAAGGGAAGTGCAGGTCAGGGTAAGAAAAATAAAAGAGGATGTATCAAGCAGGAATGCTCACTCTTATGTAGGCTTTGAATCTGACAACTTGGGTATTAGGAGGGAGTCTGGAGGTCCTTTTTTAAAAAGTTCATGAGACATTACTGCAGTTGGTTACTTTTTTTTTAATGGCCCTCAGTATCTGTGACTGACAAGCTGGATTAAAAAAAAATATTTTTTTGCCTCTTTACCCTCCCTTCTTTTATATTCTGGGATCATTTCTCTTCCTGCCCATCTAAATCCATTTTAATCTTCATTGATTGCAATAATCTTTCTCTCTTCCCTGTTATGTTCTCTTTAGTTCTACTCTGTATTTCAGTTCCTTATTTTCCCCTCCTTTCCCAGCCTTATGAAGTGCTGTCATGGTATCAGGTTGGGACTTTGAGGAAAATTTCCTTCCACAGAAGGAAATACTGCTTTTATAATAAAGGCAGTGTCTGCTTCCTTCCCTCACCTACTGCTGCCAAAATGTTTCAGATTCACAAGATAGCTCCTCAATGAGACTGGAAGGAGAGATTCCCCTGAATTTTTAGTGCAGTCACCCAGGTTATCTATCTACTCCTGAGTCCAGCTCCCATCCTTAAAATACAAACTTTTTGTAGCTAAATAATGTTCTTGTTATAAAGAACAACATGATAGTGGTGTGTCAGGTACTTTTGCCACAGCACTAATTCACCAAGAATCTGATGGATACGAACATACTGCTTTTCAGAGTTAAAAATAACTGATTAATTGATTACTGATGAGCTAATGTGTGTATCTTGCAACTGGCAGCCATTTTTAATCCCATATTACTGGTTTCCTTGGTACCTTGCTAGCAGCTGTAGAGAATTTTTTTTGTTGTAAACATAAACTATCATCTAAATCAGGACATTATATATATATATATTTAATTAGTTCAAAAGCAAAGTGCTTTTAACCTTACAATTGTTACTTCTGCCCTGTAGAAACAGCACTAGGTCTAAATGCTCAGATCTTTGCTTTTTGATACATCCTGCAGCATTAGCTTTGTAGGCAACTCATCATTTAAACCTACTGTACTACATGAAAGGCTGCTGTACTGTAGGTGTAAATTTGAATGTTAGCCATCACTGAAACATGCATTTTCATGCAACTAGGAGATATGGGCTCATTTGACTGCTTTTCAGATTCATCCTGATTTTTGTGATTTTATCGTATTAAAAAGGCTTTCAAAACAGTTCATGCTATGATATGTATGACTAGAGGAATGACCCAGCCAACGAAGAAAGCCCACAAGCTGTTATTTAAGTTTGACATGGAGCAGATTGAGTGCTTCTGTACCATCCCCTGGCTTGCAAATGTTTTGAGATGATCTTGATATTCCAGTCCTTAGAGAGTCAGCAGAGAGAGTTGTTTCCACTAATGGGCGTGAGATGGCTTCAGTAGTCTCTGTTTCTGCCTCTGTCTCCAACTCTTCATCAGTTATAAATAATTTTGACTCCCTCCACTTGGAGTATACCTCTTGGCTGCCTCTGGAACCACTGGAGTCACTGCCAGCAATCTGTACATTCAGTTCTTCTGTTGATTGTATAAGGTTTTGTACAGATAAAGATTTTCCTAAGTCCATTTGCACCACAGGTTTGACTGAGAGCAAAGGTTCCCCTTCTGTATCCAGACTTTTTCTCCATGTGAGATCCTTTGTTGCACTGTGGCTGTGCAACTTGTCCATTATCCTTTGATGCAACAAGGCAAGCGGTGACATCAGAAACATTTTCCTGTGTGGTTACAGGAATAATATGAACGGGCTCAGGCCTACTGATATGCTTCATTGATGAGAAAGGTGGTATTTGTAATGTTGTTGGAGTCGGTGGCTTCGTTGCCTGGTTTATTTGGTTTGATGTGTTGTTAACTGCTGCAGGTCCATCGTTTGGCACTTGCGTTGCTTGACTATGCAAAGCTGGACTAAAAGCATAGTAAGCCTGAGTGCTAAATTCATTTGGTGTCAGTATAAGCTGTAGGCCACGAGGCAGATTGGCACTAGCTGATCTGGATACACACCCACTAATCTGTGCTGAATTCGACGAATCCTTGCTGTCTGATGGGCTCTGGTAATCAGAAGTCTGCTCACACTCAAAAGCTGGCATTTGAAGGGAAGCCAGAGTGAGAGCAGACGCAGATCCTTTTCGCAAGACTTGCTGATAAATATCTAATAGACAGTCCAGTTTTGACTCAATGGATTGTACCTACAGGAGGAGAGAGAAAGGTTAACATCAATGCTAAATACTGAATATTTGGAACACAAGCAAAGGGAAAGTGTGACTGCTGAAGAAGCAAATGTGAGGAGCTTGGTATGTGCTATTGACTCTTGAAAAATAAGGTGGTCAATATAGCAAGACAGAGCAACGCAGACCATCACTCTACCTGTTTTTCCACCTTGACTACACGCCCTAACATACTGAGGTCATCAGTTGTCTCATTCTCTGCAGGATTCTTTTCTCTGCTTCTTTTATCTGCTGTGATTTGTCCTTTCCCAAGAATTTGGTCAACACTGCAAGAGAAATCAAAAGCGTCTGTGATTCCTGAAAACAGTGATGATATGGAAGTACTTGTTAATATGTATATTAAAAATTAAAATCATAGGACTTCAGGAGAAGACAGTTAACTGATTTCTATTAAAATATTAAGGAAAAAACCCCACATGAATACTTTTTAAGCATGTGGAGATTATCTCAGAGACAGCTTTTCTTTTCCATTGGCACTAAGTGGGGGCCAGAACACAGCCATGATCTAGGAGATTCAGGGGCAGATTTGCTGAGATGGTGAGAGCAGGTGTCCTCTCCAGAAACCTGATGCTGGGGGGTAACAGAAGTACCCTCAGCTCTCCTGTCCTAACAGCAGCATCAGGTCCTAGGAAAGTTGTCATTTTGAAGCAGGAATCTCAGCCCTGATGCTGGTAATGATACACATGATACAATGTTGTTGGTTTTTTTCCTCTAAATTATTATTGCTGGAAATCTAAAACATAAAACCCACACAAATACCACATTACCAATT
Source organism: Florisuga fusca (assembly GCA_038090715.1). NCBI lineage: Eukaryota > Metazoa > Chordata > Aves > Apodiformes > Trochilidae > Florisuga > Florisuga fusca. The sequence goes on from JAAWXA010000001.1 coordinate 69,360,105, forward strand.
TCTTCTATGTGAACAGAGAAAGTCTGGGTTTGGAGAAAGGCAGTTCTCAATGTTGACCTCATTCTTTTGGCAACCTACTGACTGAATTCCTTGTTTGTGGATGGACTTTACAGATTACCTTTTCTATTGTTGAGATTTCCATTTTCTGGGGACAACATAGATACATGGGTTTTTGTTTGTTTTTACCCACAATGTAATTTCAGCTGTGTAAACAGAAAGAGGCTGGTCTCTCTTTGCCAATGGATGGCAATTTGTACCCAAACATGGGAATGTTAAATGTTAAAAGCGTTCATTATGCAGTCAATGACACAAGAAGCTGCAGAAATTATTCTTTCCTTACCGTGACTGAAGACTCTTAATCCTGCATAACATGTCTAGATGGCCTGCTGAATACTGTTCAATGACATCTTTCACATCATATGGACGAAGTGTTTCCTTAAACTTTCTCTTTGCAACATGAAATTTCATAATTCTGGGGGGAAAAACCATTTCAAAGATTAATCTTCAACAGTTGTGAAACAATACAACGTATTTCACAGACAACATTTGACAGCTATTTTTAAAATGGAAGATAGTTACAATAAAGCTTGTGCAAGTCAACTTTTCTCTTTAGAGAATTGTTTTTGTAAGTACAAATGTGTGAGCACAAAAGCATTGTAGATATCCCTTTGAACTGGAAGAGACACCAGGTAAGACTACTTTAGAGTGCAGAGCATGTTTAGTTTACCTGTATACACCTATTTGGCTTCCTTACACTAGGTGCCTGATTTGAAAGGTGCTGAAGTAAATGTTTAATTAAACCTGGGATTAGTCCCACTGGTCTGACTGAGATATCCTGTAAGCTACATTTGTGCTTATGCTCCATCTGTCTTTGTTAGAAGAAAAATTTCTGTACCAAATCGATCACATGAGCCTAAAAAATAGTATTCTTTATCTGGTGCTCATTTTAAGTTCTTTGCTTTCCATGTTGTAAAAAAAAATAATATTATGCACCCAATAAATTTTTAATAACTTTTTATTTTTAATTCATGTTTGGGTCTAAGTATTTGTTTTTATTGATTTAATTGATTTTATTAATTTAATGATTTAAGATCAAACTTTGCAGGTTAAAAAGAAGTTTTCATGTTTGTTTCATATTGAAATCTGTGGGAATTATTGTTTAATTAGCATTGGTGATATTTTTCCTTGAATTTTTATGCAAAATAATAAGTACCAGGTTACAGTAAATACCCCAAATTGATGAATGGAGTATGTTTCAATGTGAGAGTTGCAAGAGCTTCAGTAATGCTTATGTGAATATGTGATGTCCACTGAATAGCTCTTCTTAGAATGAAAAGCTTGATATTGAATTGCAAATTTTAAATAATAGAAATGACAAATCTGGGAAGTCAATGACAGTGAGCCTATTCTCCAGATCAGCTGCTAAAACCTGCACTTCTCCTTGGGTCCATGAGAACTGCAGAAGAGCTCATGGAAGAGCTGGGACTGAAGCTGAGGCATCAGGTGTGTTGGCTATCCTGGTCTGAGTTACAGAGTTTATGATTCCACATGAGGGCCAAACTGCTGATATTTGCTATCTATGGCAATTTAAAAAGCAGAGGTAGAAAATTGGTATCCTATTCCAAGTCACAATATTTCATACTAATATAGTCTCTCTCTGCCTACTAGTGTTTAGTAGCTGTAAGACCATGAATGATGGTAAAACCCAAAACATGGCTCTCTGTGATAAAAATAGATCAGTAATGTTTTAGTGGAATTTACAAAAAACATATGTTCTTATAATTAGGACAGACATTGTGATAATAGGCATGTAGTGTCAGATTACAGTATTTATGTAACCTCTACTGTTTTCTGTATTACATGCAAATGTTCTTCCAAATAATATCATGTCCTGGTTTGGGCCAGGATAAAGGTGATTTTCTGGTTTGTACTTTTGCTTTCAGCTAAGTTTCTTGCAAGTAGCTGCACTTGCTGAAATTAACAGCAAGTTTCTCAGACAGTGTCTGCTTCTAGGACTGATAACACTGGATGTTTGTAGTTACTGCTAGAGACTGGTGTGCAGAGCCAGGGACACTGCTCAGCTCTGAGGAAAACATTTTTTTCCCACCTGAACCCCTCCTCTGGGGAGGCCCGAGACAAGATAGATGCCAGAACTGACCAAACAGAGTATTCCATCCCATACACGTCATACTCAGTATAAATTTGAGGGATCACGAGGGTCAACAACCTTTCTGCTCCCTTTCTGCTCTTCCTGCCCTTCCTTCACCTCTCCCTGTGTGCTTTGGCATCCTGGGAGGATTCCATCCGTTCCTCTGCCTGTGGTCCTGATCCATGCCAGCCTGAATCTGTGTGTTCCTGCCTCCAGCTCCCGACTGCTGCTGAACCCAGGAGTCCAGCCTGGACTTTCCCAGGGCTGCCCTGGAGCCTCCGTGGTGACGTGAGAGTTATTGGGGGAAAAGGGGAGGAACGTGGGATCAATTTTCCTGTATATTTGTATATATTTAGTAATTTTTCCTATTTATCATTACTGTTTCATGAAAGTTGTGTAGTTTAGTTTCCAACCTATAAGTGTCTTTCTCTTATTCTCTCTCCTTTCCTTATCAGGGAGGAGAGGGGGATTATAGAAAAATCTGTTACTTGGTTTAATTGCCAGTGTTAAACTGTGACATATCAGCCTTTTCCCACAGTGCTTAGACTGCTGATATTTCCCGTTCTGGTGACTTCCAGATAAAAATGAGATTGCATGTCACTGGTATTGAGCTTGAAGTATGATTCTGATTATAGAAATTAAAAATGGAAAAGACATGTTAGGGGTAGTCCATCACTGTCACAGTTCAAGACTGATCCACACAGCTTAAATGTGTCAGGAGATGGATGCACTTTCCTCTTTTCCTTTGTCAAACAGTTCTATGGATGATGCCTTTCAGCACCTTTTGTAATCTGAAGGCCTCTGAAGCAGATATTTTTTTCTTTTAGCTGTCAAATGATGCCAAGATGCTATGTTCATGATAGTCTGGCAATGTAGACAATCTCATGGAATCTCTTTTTTATTCAGGGTTCAAGGAATAAATGATGCAGATGGCATACAAGAAAGTATAGTTCTTTTGCTATTATTCTCTCTGTTCTGGTGGTCACAATTTTTTACTTCACACTCTTGATAAAGTGAAAATATGAAACTCTATTAGTAAAAAGCAGAGCCAGAGGGCTGGTAATGTAACTGAAGAAAGCTGAACTTTCCACAGCTGGGTGATTTTACAAGAGAAGAGAAAGAAGATGAGTTTTTATTAACAGCCTTAATCAATACTTAATCAATGTGCTCAAAAGTTTTAATTACTGCTTTGTAGCTTTATAACAGGGTTTTTTTTGTTATCAAGGCAGTATGTTCATTATGTTCAGAAGCCAAACACAGGACTGAATATATCATGGCTATAGCAATGAGGTGTAATTTAATAGTTCTGGTTTAGCTCAAGTTATGCCATCTTAATTAAATTCATCAGGGTTTGGAAAAGACCCATACTGGTTACTTCTTTTTACTTTGATTATACAAAATTTCACAAAAAATGTGAGAAGAAAAAACAACTGTCATTTTAAAGGCCTGAAAATTAATTAAGAAAAATAAAACCTAAATTCTTTCAGTGATGGAGCCTAGCCACTGCTTTACAGCTATGAATTTAGTTGATTCATCATAGTTATACTATCAATTTTAAAAATTAAATTATCTTTCTATATTTTGGAGTAACTATGAAACTGAACTCCGTAGACTTGAGCTCCCATCCTGAGAGATTGTTACAACTATATAGAACACACTCAAAAGCAGTAGTTGAATTGTGAGCAGAAAAGCTTTGAGCTTCCTTCATTCACACTTCTGCAATAAAAAGCTGCCAGTTCTGGAGTGTTCCCCTGTGATAAAAACGACGGGTTGAGTTATGTGGGCACAGGTGGGCAACCCACCCGGATAAAAAACTCACAAAACTGAGCACAGAGAGACTCATTCCCCAAGTACCTGCAGCACAGGCAGGAACAGGAGGAACAGAGCACCACATCTCGGTCTTTTCCAGTTATTACCACCAGAGGGCAAAACAGACTCATCATAAACCCAACCATGCTGAACTGATGGTACTGCCCAAATGGCAGTAACCGATAGCAGGAATTAACCCGAAAGAACAAAGCGTGTAGTCCCCATGATTTAAAAAAATCATTACTTGTGTTCTTAAGTAACTGTATGATGTGTAGCAAGGTGGTGTTTTAAAATTAGAATCTAATGTGATAGGCAATACACAGTTGGAAACATCCTCAGGTTACAAGATTAGCCACAAAAAGTAGCCTACTTCAATGATGCAGCTAGAGGTTAGCAGAAAAAAGGAATTTTTTTCGTTGGATTAGACCAATATATCAAAGTTCGTTGCCTGTAGTTAATGTCTAAATCACACGTCCCACTAATCTGTACATGGCCTGGTAATTTGTAGAAAGTTACAGGTCAAATACCACCTTTGTCTTTCTGACCCCTAGCAGCCAGGAGCAGCATCTATTTCATTTAACTTTTGTCAAAGACAAGATCAGCACTGAGGTAGAATCGCAATATGCAAAACATGAATTCTGAATATGCAGGCTGTATCTCTTTCCTGGCATTTAATTTCCATTCATGTTGCCTCTTACAGTATTAAAAACTATTCTACTTGTCATTAGTGCACTTTACTGAGACTGGCACTGAGTCAGAACATCTCTAATCCTTTGTGCAGCCCTCTTGTACTCATGTTATTTTTCTAAATCTGTATCTTGTCAGTCTTGTCACTATCTCAGGAAGAAATGGAGCTTCATTCTACTGGGATTTGGGTAAACTCACACAGGGTTCCTGACTTAGAGATTAAAAGACAGGTGGGTTGTGTTGCCCATAGACAGATGAGGTGTCCACAGGCTGTTTGCTTGCTTACCACTGGTTCCTCTGTGCCTCTACCCTTAGATTTCCAAATAGCCCCTCTTTCTGGTAAACTGTGATCTGCAGATCAGGATCCACCACAGAGCCCAACAGGCAAAGGAGGCTGAGAGGCAGTTCCACTATGTGTGGGGTGAGTGGGTCTATTTTGCCACCCCTCTTGGTCTTGACCTGGACTAGCCCATCCCCTAGGAGCCAGAGATAGTTTTCTCCCAAGCACAGGGCTGTCACAGGCAAAGATATCTAAGGGCTTTGCCTAGACTCCGAAGACCCGGCCAGCAAACATCCAGTGTGTTTGGATGTAAAAGAAACAGAGGATTCGGAAATACTTCAATTCAACAAATTCATAATGGCTGCTAAAATACATTTATAGGTGTAGCAGAAACATTTCAAAGACCGAACATAAATGGTAAATAGTATTTTCCTTCTTTGGCTACTAAATATGTATGAGTATTCAACTCTACAGCTTATCAGCACAAGAATTCTCAAATTTCATTACATTTAGCTTCATTTATTATTATTATTATTATAATTTATTATTAACAAGAAATGAAAATATATCTATGCAATCACTAGAATTAAAGAGAGAAAAACCAAAGTCAGCAAGTTTATCTTCCTGACATTGCAGTAATTTCCTACTGTATCTTTGTTTAGGCTTCTCAAATCTGATTTTGTTTTCCATAAATAGTAAAATAATTCAACAATTTCCATTGTGGAGAGTATTACAAACTTTAGTTGCTCTTGCTCTGAAAAATGATCAGAGATACTGCAGTATATGGAAACACGGTATCCTCATCTTCTTTTTATTCTCTTTTAGAGAGACAGCTGGAAAGTGCCATGGGTTTTTTTGTTAGTCTCCAGGATCTCTGAAGGATATTAATGGCTTTTTGTTCACAATGAGACCAGGGCTTTTTGAGTAGTGCTACAAACCCTGCTGGCACAAAGGATCAGGGTACCACGGGCAGGAACTGCTTTGTGCACTGCTCTGAACCCAGCTGGGCTGATGAGGAGCAGGACTGATGCTGGCCTGGCCCAAGGAGCACAACATATTTCACTATGATACTCATCAGTTCCACACTTACTCAACACTTTGTAAAAGCATCAAGCAGCTTTTCCTACTTTCCCTACTGCCTCTTTCCTGAAAGAGGTTGTAGTCAAGAGGGGGGGCCAGGGGAGTGGGAGGTGCAGCACAAGAGATGGGATGTGGAAGACTCAGCTTTGGGGGGCTTTGAGAGGAGGCTGTTAGTTTGACTTTCATGGACAGGTTTGCCCAGTGGGTCTTCAGCAGGGCTAGTTGGGATTCTTAATTTTGTAAAGGACTAATAAATATATTAAGAACTTTTTCAGGGAAGGGCCAATTACTCCATCTCCTATTTGAGCATTTCAAAACAGAAGTTTGCAGGTTTATTTGTTTAAAATGAAGAAGTTGTCTTAAAGCATCAAGTAGTTAGGGGAAAATGAAAATAAGTGAGGTCAAAACTGAAGCAGTACACTTTGCAATTATCAAAACTAAAGATTATAAATAAACCAGAATTTGTCTTTTGCTATTTCCAGCCTGAGAGCAACCAGCAAACTCTTGGCTCCTTTCACAGAAAAAAACAAACCCATTTCTTTTTGATTCCAAAGCTGAGATACTCTGCCTCTGTAAACCCACAGGTATGAATTAATTTTGCCAATTTCTTTTTTTCCCCAACACAAAAGGACCCTTTGTGTCATTGTAAAACAATTTGTACCCCGGTCTAAGCAGGAAAAAAAGAATTACTCTCCTTTATTGCAGCCTTACAAGGTGTTGTAGCCAGAATGGATTAAACTACATGTGCTTACATTGGGGGTCTTTTGAACAGTGCCTTGCAAAGCTCTTCAAGTACCTTCTGTCCTCACCTGCTCCTGTATACCAGCAAGAAAGGAAAAACAGCCCCTCCCTCCCCCACTGCCTTTGCAATTCAAAGCCCTTGCTAAAAACAAACTTCAAATTGAGGCACAAAGTTTCCATATAGGCAGATGTTATCATCTTGGAATTCTACAGTTACTATATAGTGTCTCAGATCCTTCTTCGGATGCTTGCATAGATCCCAGTGTAGTCAGGTAACAGATACCCTGAATAATCAGAAAGAGGAGTATCAGCTACCTCCTCTGATGAACTGAATTATCAGTCCCTTGATTTTGAGAGATTAAGGTATAGCCTTTAACAGAAGTCTGAAGATCATTCCATATTGCTGCTTCACAAATGTCAAACCAAGTTACGTGTCTGAAGCAAGATGTATGTGCTGCTTGCAATCTAGTGAAACACCAGCATTTTCAGGGAGACATGGAAGAGATTTGTGGCTGATTACAACTGAAGATGCACAATTGTTATTCCCAGCTTCAGTGGTGAAATGAGCTGGGTTTTGGTAAGCCAAGTGAGTAGAGAAAATGTTGGAGGTAATTAAATAGTTGACTCATATCAGTTAAATCATGTGTGTATGGAACAATGAAACTGCATCTTTGTTCTTCTTATTAGAACATTTCTGTGGATTTCACTGTGGAGAAAGTTTGCCAGCTAGGTCCTTCACATATGTTTACTTTCCATTTGATAATTACCAAGAAAATCAAGAAAAAGAAGCAGGTGATGCATTGAACAATCCAGTGGTGCCTTTGAGACCAAGCTCCACGAATTCAGTATTGAAGTGGAATTTGGACAGTATTAGGAACAAGATGGCAGATGACCAGTAGCATCTCTTGCCAGTACAGTGTTAAGGTGCAATTCTTGGAGCCAAAAACCAACTGTTCTGTTTAAAATGCAACAATGCAGACAAGGATCTTTGGCACCACAGCCAACAAATTATGCTAATTGTTCCTAATTTGAGCATTTTCCATATGAAGGAATAGGTCTGCCTTATGGATGGGTGTCCACTGTATAGATTTCTGTCTCCTGATGAAATACTGCTGGCAAGAGATGATTTTCTGTGGTGACATTTGAGATGCCAGTTGCAGTGGCTGTGGACACAGACCTGGTATCTGACACGTCCTGTGAGGTCATTTCCAAGCAGGTTGGAAAAATGGTTGGAACAGACATCTGCAAATGATCTGTCAAGCTGTCTGTGCAAGCAGAAAAGTATTAGAAACAGCCTTAGCCCTCTATCTGTCTTCACGGGCAATGAGTGGAAAAGGGGAGGAAAATACAAGTAGTCCATAGGTGATCACTGTATGAAAACTGATAAAGAGCTTGAGCTCCTTCTTCCCATAGTGCTGAGAGAACTCAGGCAAGTCTCTCCCTGCAGGAAAGCATAATCTTTCTTTCCATTGGGCTTTGCAAAAATTTCCTGTGGCTGCTGCCTGCCCGCAAAAAGGGTGTCAGACACTGATATGACCGTGCTGCAGAGCTGAGCCAGTAGAGTGACCCCCAGCAGTAACCTCGTGTTTTCTGTCAGCAGAGAGGGAGTGACAGAGACCTCCTTGCTTGTCAGTGTGATCCTTATGGTAGGGATCTGACTTATCAGGATTTGCACTTCAAAATATTCAGGAAGATGAAGAGCCTTGGCAGTCTCAGCAGGGTGAATGCTAAGTTTAAGCTTTCACTACAGGTAATTTTATAAGGTTCAATGCAGTTTGCTACTTTCTTGGAAGAGAGGGAGAGTATTAGTCTTAAATTATTTGGGTTATATTTAATTCAATGAATAGTGACAGGTAAGCCTTTGCACAATTGAATGAATGTAATTATTCTGCAGTTACCACAAAAAGTCAAAATAAAAGTTGTATGACAGACAGTTTCAGGAATACAGAAATGCAATCAAACCCTAAACTTTTAAAGAAAAGAACTTTTCCAGGCAAGGTGATATACATTCAGTAAAACTACATCAAACTGGATTACAGTAAACTGGCTTACAGGAAATATATTAGAAGCCAGCATTCATTACTCTCTTTTCTGAATCAAATCCTGTAACTTTTTTAGACATTGAAAAGCTGTCAACAGAACATATAAAACATTTAGACTTATAAATAAAATATTGATAAAAGTAGGCACCAATAAACCATATTAGCATTAGTTGTGTAACAAATATATCCATGTAATAAATTCAACCAACTACCATTTTATTAATCAATATGCAGTTAATTACTTAGCTAATGAAAGAAATCTCAAATGCTTATTCATTCAGGAGTTTTTACTCACCTGATTGCTCTGATGACAGTTTTAAGAGCAGGGGTGAGATCTTCTACTGACACATCACACTGGCACCCTTTATCATCATAAACGTCATCTGTTCCAAGGCTGGTGTCAGCTGCAAAATAATGACAGACTAAACAAATAGCATTTAAAAATCTCTTCCTTTGTGCATTCTAGCCACTTGCACAGTGGTTCTGGAAAAATAAGGATTACAAATCACATAAGACACAGCCTTATCAGTTTACAGACTGTATGATGCACTTATGTGTCTGTGCTTGTGTCATAAGAGGCCTGGGTAGTCCCCAGTGCAAACAGTAAAAGCTAGGAAGGAAGAAAGGCCTGTTATTTTTCACATTAATACTTTAGTACCAGTTTGTCCTGATGTCTCAATGTTTGTCATCACTGCTCTGTCTTAAGGGAAAGTGGTGAGCTAACTGATGTAATGACAGAATCAAAAGATGCTGAAGTTACACTATTTTTTTTTTTAATCACTATGGCTCAACCTGACATTGAAGACAATGGGGAAGATCCATTTCCTTTACTAGTGGAATGACCCAATGCTTTATTACAGGTGAAAATAAACCAAGTACCATTCTGCTAGGAATTGAATAGAGAATGACATCCATCGTGGATCAACTGCCATCTTGAACCTCAGAGACATATAGGTATTGCAGCCTTCCTTTGCAATAGAGGCTTAACCCAAGTTACTGCATTTATTTTCCTGAAAAAAAGGATCCTCCACCCTTTCCTAACATCACCTCTTCAGTTACCATTAGAGAACTACCCAGACATTTCAGAAGTGCCCTGTGTACCCCAACACAAGGGAACACAGGGATCGAAGTATGAACAAGAATTTTTATTAACTTAAAATGGGCTGGAGTGGGAACAGAGCAAAGAGGGAAAGGTCATGTCACAAAGGCACATGAGATACAGGAAACCTGTCTTGACAGTAGATGTTTTTCCTCCCAAACCATCTCTCTCCACCTGCACAAAGTGCAAGCGCCCAGGTGAAGAATTTCACTCAAGTTCAGTATGCTTCAGTGTGTGTCTCTGCTTCATAAATACAGAGTGTAAAATGAAATAGTGATGTGCAGCATAGAGAAAAAATGATGGGATTCAGTAACAGAGGAGATTTCTTTCCAGTCCTATGTCCCTATCTATATTCATGCTGTTTTTTAAAACATAGGCTTAGTCATTGAGAAATACTGTGAGTAAACCACTTCTAGGGCTCTTATGATAAGCAAATTTGGGGCACAGACACAAATGCACAAATGCAGGATTTTTTTTTGCAAGTTCCTTTTTCACAAAGACTATAAACTAAAGATGAAAAATATTTTTTATCAGTCAGAAGTGCTTGGAGTTTACGTGGTACCTTTAAAATCTGATAGGAATTCTATCCTAAAATAAACAGCGCTGTACTAGGCTGAATCTTCACAAACTGGTGTTGCTGCACTGTTGTCTTCACAGATTTAATATTTGGCCACAATAGTTTATTTTGATGACTCTGACTAGTTCATTGTCCTGAAGAATATCTTTTCTTCTTTGTTGCTGAAATGGCACATCCATGAGAAACATCTACCATAGCTCAGAAGAGCAGGAGGTTTTATCTTTGACAGACCAACTTAATATAGAAAGAAAGAGGGTTTGTAGCCAAATTAATGATGTCTTCAAGTACTTTAAGTACATGAAAAAATTAAATTCAACCTTAAAAAAATCAGTTAAATGTGGTAAAATCAAAATTTTCACACAAAACTTTGAAATTCCCCTTTCCATGCTATTATTGTAAGCTGCACCTACAGTGGTGGCTACTGCTTTTTTTTCTCACACTCTTTCACAAGTTTTGCTGCTGACTTGGCTTATCTTATAGATAAAATAAATATGTCTCTCTACCTATCCTGCCTAACTAACATTTGGATCCTTGCCCAAAAATGTAATTAGGTAAAACAAGCTATGTGATTAGTTTGATAGCTATATACACTACCTAAAACTATTTCGGAAGGAGCTATGTGTTCCACAACACTAACTTTACAGGTGTCATATCTGATCAGCTTCTCCAGTTACTTCTCCCAGTGCTAAAATCACCTCCCAGCTCATGTTTAAGTGCCATAGTAAAACCAGACCTTTTTACTGGCATTTCCAGAGGTTCTCTAAGGTTTTAATCTACTCAGTTATGCCAGTATAAATTAGGAATAACTCTGCTATGGTCACAAGAGCTACAGCCATGTAAACTCAGTGAAACAAGAGACTCCAACTTGGAAGTTTAAAATAAACATGTTTCTAAATGGTTCTCTCACTGATACGGTTCCTGGGTTGTTTGCCAAGTCATTAATAAAAAGGCTTCCTTAACACAGTATATCCTTGCAGAAGTGTTTTGAGAACAATGTGGTGCAACTATAGTATTCCATGTTGCTCACATGTGGATACAAACAGCAGCAAGAACTTTAGACAGATGCTGGAAAATTCTTATAAATTTAAGCCAGCTTTAAGAAGAGATACTGCTCCTATAATTCCTTCACTATGGCAGGCACTCGGTACCACATGTCAATAAAACTTGTGAAAAGCTATAAACCTTGTTTGATTCATATGGGAAACATTCATGTTTCTTTACAATACTGAGCAGACTTGGGAAAAAGTTTGGGAAATACATAGTAACAATTTGAAAAAAAAAATAAATCCAGCTTAAACCCCCCCCCTGAAATCAAAGTTCACATTCTGATGATTTTTTTCCACTGGAATCTCATGTTGTGCACAACATAGTTATGAGGTGAGATGTACTTGTATTGCTTCTGTCCCTCTCAAGTTCATCCTCGAGGTTGAGGCCATGCTGGGGCCAGTTTGGCTGGTTCAGCAGCTCCAGATGTTAAAATCTCTGCCCATTCCCAGACAGGGCTAAGCTACAGCCTCTGATAAGCCCCTTTCCATGTTGCTGCCTGTTCACAGAGAGCGTTTTCCCCATCATTAACTGGGGAAAGTGGACCCTCCAGTGCCAGCTCATGCCCAGCCCAGGACACATCTGCTTCTTCATCCTTCCTAGTGACCTTTGGCCACATCTCCTGCTCTCCATTGGGGTGGCTGAGCGTGGTCCAAATGGGCTCCAAAGGCAACCTTGGGCAGCAGCCACTCTACGCGTGTACGGCCACGCTGCGAGGCCTCCCTAGGGTAAGCACAGATCCTTCAGTCTCTCCAGGAGCCTCTGTCAACAGTAAAACAGGCCTTGGGCAGCTCACAAATCTAGTCTTGAGGATGGCCAAAGTGTCCAGAAACAAATTGTCCAGAAACAATTTCTAGTACCAGAGTCTTTACAATTCAGGATATGTTTTGATCCTAAATGTCAGACTGGAAAGTATTTATTTCACAACTGACGAAGCATCTGCCTTTAATCTTTGACACTATTTACTTTGGGCTAATGTCTTGTCTTCGCCACTTTATAATTCCTTCCTCTTTCTTCCTTTAGAGCAGTCTTTGATTTAATCACACAACAATTCATCAATTACTAAGAAACAGAAGAGAAGCATGCAAAAGTTATTAGAATCAACTTGATATTTGCATGTTTGTCAGGGTATTTATGCATTCATCATGCAGACTCCTGTCATTTATGATCAACCCAAATGAATGGGCTAAAAATTGCACTGTTCTGAAACATTGTATGTCACCATCAAAAAAATTATGAGTTTGTAACTGCAGTTCATATGGCTCTGTGCAGGTTACATACAAAGCTTGGTTTATTATTTCTGTAAATATCATGTGTCCTTTCTTGGAAGTGTTTTCTGTTGTTTAATAACATGCACTGGTGTTGGGAAAACTGTGACAGTACTCTGATCATAGCTCCATGCTTTTTTTTCCCCCTTCAAATATTATTCTAAGTATAAACTCATGTTCATGCAGCTCATGCAAATTCTCTTTATTAAAATACAATGTCTCAGCCTAGTGTCTTGGTTTAAATTTGTTTCATGGAACTTCTCACCTCTGCACAAACTCTCATTATTTTCCTGTTTGCTGAACCATGAATACCAATTCCCTTCACTACCTCTAGGAGTGATTTTCTTTCAAATTTTCCTTTGCTGTAAACCATCCATAAGCTGATTCTCTTTCAGTAGAGAGTTCACATAAATTGTTTTACCATCATTGCTTGCTAAGATCCATAGGAAAAGTTAACTGAAATAACCACAGTGGTAAGTGGGATAGAACTTAATTGCATGCTTAATGAGAAGAATGCCCAAAGCTTCCCCAAAGAGGGAAAGGCAGCAGCCCATGTTTACAGCCTTTCCAGAACAGAGGCCAGGAAAGGGAGGCCCAAGGGAGTGAATCATGTATTTATTTCCTTGATCCCTGGAAAAAAAAAAAAAAAAAAGAAGAAAAGGCTTTCTTTTAATCATGAAAGAAGGAAGGAGGCAGGAAAAGTAAACTTTCATGATAAACCCTTCACACTACTTGCTTAATATTTATCTAGAAAATAACAAAAAAGTCTCTGGTAGTATACAACACTATTCAAGCAGCAAAAGTAAGAAAGAGTGACTGCATCTGAAAACATAGCTTACAGGGAGCTTTTATGAAATGGTTGCCATTTCTATGCTGGAAACCAGTTTCTCAGGAAAGGAAGGAAACCAGTGCCTACTGGAAGGAGGAGCACTTCTGTACAACCTTGTAGAAACTCCCTTTCCCTTCTGTATTATCAGAGTCTCTCCCCTGCTGACAGTACCCATGAGGGGTGCAGTAGCATTGTATGCATAGCCCAGTTCTCTCTCCCTTGTTTTTTTCCTGAAAAAGGAAAAACTTGCCAGACAGGGAAGAGAAGAGACTAACAGAACCGAAACTCCGTAGCTGTGGTGCCATATGAAGCTGAATGTCATGAAGAGTATCCCTAGCAACATTTTACATGTGTAAGCATTTCTAAAAAAAGCTCAGATGTCACTAAAATGGATGAACACTGGTGGAACATTTTTCATGTGCACTGGGTATAATTATCTAGCCTTCTTTCTTTGTAAGTGCAATTTTTTAAGGTCAGAAACCTAATTTATATCAGTTATCATATAATGCAGGCAAGTTACAAATGTCTGAAATTCTAGCATTCCCTTCTAACAACTTTCAATTATCTGTAGTTATTATTTAACTTCTCAGAAATTTTCTGCACTGGCAATATTTCACGGAACAGCTCCCACTATTTAATTAAAAAGTCCTTTTTTTTTTTTGAATCATGATATGGAGAACCAGGAGACTTTCTAAAAATAACTCACTATATACACAATAATTGTGCAGTTAAAATGGCTGATCATAAATAGTGGCACATTAGCCAGCAAATTTAGATGTCCGTGTGAGGCAAGTAAAAAAGAAAAATGCTATGGGACTCTAAACACATGATCCTAGTGCATTTTTAGATACACATCTCCATGATTTTATATATACCATATACCAAGAAGTTAAAACTAAAAGAAATTGCAGCTATATATAACTGTGAACTAACAAGCTAAGTGTCCCACCTAACTCACTGTCTCTTTGCAAGACCTTGTAGTACATGTCAGTTGACATAATGTCTGATATTCCATAAGGTTTACAGAGGTCCTGCATCCTGGGAGATTGCCAGGATGTTGTTTGAAGGAGAAGGTGGCAGTGGACAAAGGGAGAGATGAGGACAGCAGCTTTACATAGCCACAGGAGAGTCCTGTATTTGAAAAAGCTAAGAAGGATTTACCCAATGATATTCCTCAGATGTCTTAGATGAAGTTGTCTGAAATCAATGCAAATCATATTTCTGTGTGGTGGTCTGCTGCTGTCCTTTATGGAGCTGAGCTTCCTACTCATTCACCTGTGACCACGGAGTAAGGGTTCAGTCCAGTGAGCAACAGTGCACAGCAAGTTCCTCAAGACATTTCATAAAGAAAGAGACTAAATTACAGACTCATATGGCCAAGACCCTGGTTGGAATATACTAAAATAATGCCTCAGAACCAATGGCCTGTACTTATCTACACAAACAGAAAAAAAGATTACTTGGATGTTAGATCAGAACACCAGATTATTTTTAGAATATTTTCCTAATTAATTACAGTGACAACAGTAATAAACGAGACCTCTATCATCAAGTTAAACAATCACAAGAAAATAAATCTTCCACCTATCACAAATTGATATATTGCTTGTAAAATGTCATTTAGTCTCATCATATGGGGTTTATACAAATTGCACAGCTTTGTTTTGACATCATGCAGCTTCATTTTGAAATGGCAAATTTAAGCTCACCGAGATGTCAAAGCAACCAAACTAATGACCTTTGCCACATCAAGTGAACCTTATACAAGGTCAAGATGTTTGTGCTACTGAAAGGAAAACCTGTCATTTTTGCAATACATAAATTACAGGGTAGTAACTGAGGACATGGGGGCTGAAATGCACAGTTGCATTCTTTCCATGGCTCTTATAATATACTCTACCCTGAGGATTTTGTGCATGTACTCTGTAGGGAATGAAAGGCTAGAGGTCATGTGAGCGTATAATGTTCAGGGGTGGTGCAAGAAATCAACAATTTCCTTGGAGACTTCTTTTTAGTTAATCAAATGAAATATGTTTGTAATATTTCCAGTGCTGAAGGCTTTTGATGTTTTATTCAAAAAGCCACACAATGTCTCTAGGTTACAGTAAAGGCACAATAACTCATGCAGAGGCTTAGAAAGCATGGGATGGTAGAAAACAAGTATAATAGGGCATTTTTTTTCCCCTCGCTGAGAACTGCATGCATAATATGATATCCATTCATTACTTCAGCTGTGGTTGAAGACTGTGCAAGACTATGATTTAAGCAGGAAAAGTTCTCAAAAAGATTTTGTGAGGTGAGTCTCTGTGACTGGATACGAGGCACAGCCACAACACCTTAAGCAATGGTGTGAAATCACCCATCCCATTTAATTGCTCACAGGGACTGGCATGGTTTGTCCTCTGCCAGTGGTTATTCTCATAGACTAAGGGCCATTCCTCACAGGCATTTTGGCTGTGGTTTGCCTGGTTTTGGTGCAAGGATACAAGCTGTACTGCATGTGGAGGCCTTGGGGCAGGAGGTAGCTGCTGGCTCTCTTGGTGTATGGGTATGGGGGCTGCTCCATGTGGCTCTGAGGTCAGGTAGCACCTTCATCACATAATGTAGCATCCCTTTGGGGGTGGCTCTTGCACAACCCTGTATGATTCTGGTACCCTTTTAAGTGTGCACTTTGTAAAATTTCAATATTTACTATCACTGAGTGGTGAAGAATTTCCCTTTGATCTGCCTGACCCTGATAATTTTCTTTTAAACTGATAACAGCGACTGGAAATTCAGCATCCTGACACTGCCATTAATTAGTGCAGGGTCTCCTCTTTAAAAAGGGTGACGTGTGAACCACATATCACCAGAGGCTGGCCGTGGATTTAACATCAGATTACGTAAGTCTTGGGGTTTGATTTTGCTCCCCGGTGCTGCTGTTAAATGCTCTAGAGAGGGTCTGCAGCTGCACCACCAAACCTCTCTCTGGCCATCAAAGCTCTCTTGGGTTTGGATTCAATTTGCAAGTGCATATATGTAGCTGAAATAATTGCTGCCACTGAACAGGCCCACTTTGGCAACAGCAATAAATGGTTTATAGACAGCTTGAGAGGACTGTTGCTACCCATAAATAAAGCTATTTGTTCAAGAGTTTTGTCCATACTGTTCTAGAGCTGCTGTGCCAAAATCCTTTTGGGAGATACCTGTAGCCATCTTAAGTGTTTTTCTTGCTGACAAGGAATCCTACCTCTGTAGTTTTAGTATGCAGTGGGAGAATGTTGGTAAGTTTTTGCTACTGGTAGCCTTGGAGGAAGGCTATTACATCTTCAGTCATGTTACACTCTTCACTGCCTTCATAAACTCCTATCTGGATTTGAAGCCTTCCTTTACAAGACAGCTTCTAATGGCCAACGTTTAGATTTTCAGCAGTCACTTTCTGATTGTTTTGGTCCAGATTCCAACCACATACTTTATCAGAACTCAGCCCTACAAAGTCACTGCATTGACAATCTGCCTTAAATCATCCTCATACACTAACTATTTATCTTCTTTCTGATCTTCTTTTTTTCTTTATATTCTACATATAGCTCAGTGCACCTCACCTTCATAGCAAGGTAGTTTCTCTTCTGCCTGTGATAATGAAAGATAATTTACAACCTCAGTTGCGTACCCATTGCTACATTGCCTCTGTCTGAAGGGTCTATTGCCAGTGTCATTTCTTCTTCCCAAACGTGCTAACAGAGATGTAAGAATCACCAGAAGCACAGTTTGTTCAAGGGCATTGTTTTGTGCTCAGGCTTCCATTTAGAAATGGATGGCTTCTAGTTTGGCTGGAAGATCAGCACACCAAAGTAACCCTGTGGCTGGAGCAGGCCACAAAAGAGGAAACTTGAGGACCTGAAAACTGAGAGATATTAATAAAATGCTACAGATACTGTATTTTCATTCAGTGAAAAAGGCAAGATATAGTAAAGTAAATACACCATTTCCAGATCCTTTTCATTGGAGCTGTCAAATGCAGAAAGAATACCAATATAAAACAAACAAAAAATCAATTAAAAAAACAAAACAAAAACAAAACAGGTTTGGTAGTGCCTGACTTTTCCTGCAATGGATTGGGTAAGTACCTTTCAGCAATGAGCACACTGGACATCTCTCTGATAATACCAGTCCTAGAAGTAGCTGGAAGAGGTCCCAGAGTGGAAACTTGGCATTTGCCTAAAAGCTGGAGACAATGGAATCTGTTCCTTCTGCCACTGATGAGAAATTGGTCATTTCTGTTGGCCTCAGTTCATAAGGGTGGACTAGTAGCTGGAAACCTCTGACAAGGAAACAGACTGCACTCGCCCAGAGGAGCAGGAAGATCTTTA
This sequence comes from Florisuga fusca, assembly GCA_038090715.1. Lineage (NCBI taxonomy): Eukaryota > Metazoa > Chordata > Aves > Apodiformes > Trochilidae > Florisuga > Florisuga fusca. The sequence goes on from JAAWXA010000001.1 coordinate 69,378,062, forward strand.
AGGATATACAAGCAGCAATGAAGGCTCTGTTGTTATTAACATTTATCTAGAGAAATACCCAAGGTGCTGTTTATGCCACCTTTTCCATGAAAGGGAGACAATAAGAGGGATCATTGCTGTTAAAGACAGTATGTATAGGACAAAATAGAGGACATGCTGAGGAAAAGTTTCTGTGACAAAAGGCTGGTGAAAATCTAAACCCCTCGCTTGAGTGAGGTGCAGGCTGTGGGGCTGGAGCAGAAGTGAGCCACTGATACCTTGGGAGTGTACTCAACAAACTGTTCTCTTTTTAGGTCACTTCCAGGCACAGTGTGAGTTATGGGGGTGTTTAACCTATGAAACAACTTCTGGCATGATTTTGGGGAGATACTTGTGCTGTGTAAGTGATTTCACAGGAAGCCTATATTTATACAGGGCAGCTTGAACCCCACTCTGATACCTAGAGACTTTTTGTATGTCCACTGTGGAGCAAGTGTCCTTGTCCCAGATGCACATCAGTGTAGAGTGCTGCCCAGGAAGGCAGCACACAGCCCCTGTGCCATAGATGCTGCAGGACAGCATCCAGGACCTCTGCACTAGAATGGAGAGAGGAGCTGTGAGCATTCTGGTGGTTGGTACACCCCAGCAGCTCACTGTAACAGCTAAATTTGGGGTCTGTGGATCTGAGAGGTCTCCATGGGGGAGGGCTAGACTAGAACGATGACCTTAGCAAACACTGTTGGTTTGTCTTGTTTGCCCTCCAGGAAATGTTTATTTACCCAGGCTTTTCCTGAAGAGATGTTTTGCGTAGGGTGCTCTCAGCTAAGGGATGGGGCATTTCAGTTCAACGGGTATTTTGCAACCTAGGTGTCTGTGATAATAGGTGCTCTAAAAAAGAAAGCAGCCACCAAAATCATGCTTCTGTCCAATTAGTTTTACCACAGTTGTTGGATGTAACATGCACAATTGCCATCACAGAGAGTTTGACGTTGTATCTTTACGTGAATGAAATGATATACACTCTACCTTTCCCATACAGCCAGGGTCACTGCCTCCTGTTGTAGCTGGCCAGTTTGTTTCCCTTATTTTCTGCCAGGGGGTCCCACAGAGAGGGCCATAACATTGACAAGGTGGGAAAAATGTGAATGGAGAAGCTGAAATCCAAATCTGCTGGGGCAGCGGTGCCCGCAGATCTGTGTGGTGAACCTCTCTCTGCAGGGGTTGGGTTCATCCCATACTCTCATCTCCTGCCTTGCAGGGCCTCCTCTCGCCCTCTTTGGTTTTCCCTGCTTAGGACAGTCACTGTTTCCATTTTGGCAAGCTTTGGAAGATCAAGATCTTTGCCTGAACAGTGGCTAGTTTAATTTCTGAGAGGAAGTCAGCTAGTGAACAGAGAGCAGAGAGGGGAAGCATCAGTTCCCATGAGGAGGCAGCTTAGGGCAAAGGCTAGCTGGCTGCCTGCTGCAGAGTCAGTGAGCCATTTTCACAAAGACCCACTTCAGGAATGAGAAGCCCTTCCTACAACTAAAATACCCTTTAAAAAGCAACACATAAAAGCAATAACACTGTTTTTATTTGCTAAAGCCACTTGCCTTACGGAACTGGATACAACCCTGTAAAACTTAGAGCACCCAGCAGTATATCTCTTCGTGGCAGGTGGTTTTATCTGTGGTGGAGGTTAAGAGAGATCTTCCCAGCTCCTCAGCAAGCTCCTCTCCTTGGGGAGGCCAGTGTCATACAAACTGTGCTCTCAGTTGGCAGAGGCCATAGTGGGTGGCCTTCCAGCAAAAGGCAGTGGGTTTGGGCAGCAGCTGCCCCCAGATATGGGAGAGGGGATTCAACAGCCAAACCCCTGCGATGCATTTAGCCCACCTTCAATTTTCCATAGTGAGCCCTTTTATATCAGTCACTCCCTACACACCACAGATAACATCATTTCTTATTTAAAAAAAAAATCCTGTTAGCATGCTGTCTGAAGCAGGATATAGCTTTCTAGTATCTCTGCATCAATATAAATAGAATCATAGAATGGTTTGGGTTGGAAGAGACCTCAAAGATAACCTAGTTCCAAACCTCCTGCCACGGGCTGGAACACCTTCCCCTAAACCAGGTTTTTCAAAGGCCCATCCAAACTGGACTTGAACACTTCCAATGACAGGGCATCCACAACTTCTCTAAGCAACCTCTTCTAGTGTCTCACCACCCTCACTCAAAACTAATACTGCTTCTTTCTGTTTTCCAAAACCAGGCTGCATTCACAGTGCAGATGTGTGAGAGTACAGGCAGGCTGGGGGAGCAACAGCAAACAAAGCATGAAAACCTCCTACCATCGACTACGGGTTTGGGCTGGGAGCTCTTCAGCCTCAAGGAGGGCCTGAATCGGGTCCGGTCATTGAAGCTCCAGCTCTTCTGGACTTTGGTTGGGCTGCTCTCAGTGGCAATGTCAGCACTCGGTGACCTGCGATCTCCAACTGAAGACTGCCTGTTCTTTATGCTCTGACCTCGTGGGCTGGCCATCCGGACCCGCTCCTTGAAACTTAGCTTTTGACTGTAAAAAAAGAGAGATGTATTTTATGACGTGGTTCCTCCACTCCTTTTTCTTCTATTGTATGGTAATAGGAAATAGTTTCTAAAAAATTCTCAGTAGCATGAATCTGTTTCTTACACGCTTTTATGTTCATTAAAAGTATTTCATTTGGGAATGAAACTGATTTGATGTAATTGTTTTTTGATAGAAACATTATCAATGGCAGTCTATCTTATAGTAGTGAATAACCTTGTATAGGAAATGAGAATTAACAAATGGAAACAAATTTCACCCAATTTTTACATACTAATCTCTATTATTATTAATTTTTTTTAAATCAATTGAATTTGAAATAGGTTTATTTCCATCTTAGTCAGCCCAGCACATTTCTGGCCATCTGTTAAGATGAACAGGAGCAAAATGTATTCTTTTACTACTGCATGCCATGTAGGATTGTTTGGGGTTTTCTTAGCAGGCAAAAATACTGTTAGTATATTCATGCTTTTTCAAGATGTGGCACTTTCAACATTTCATATGCATTGTTAGTGATCACTCATATCCAGAATTTCTTGTTACTACTTACTTGGACGAGATGAAACCAAAATTAGAAAACAGTCAAGAAACAGCATGATGACTGATTAATGGAAATCTAATGATATGCTGTGTGCTCACTAAAATCACTGCTTGAAAGTAAGGTGGGAGCTGCCTATCTGTAGGTGGTATTAAACAGGTGCTTTAGAACAGGTGCAGGAGCCCAGACAAGCTCATGACTGACTGCTGGATCAATGGTGGCCCTGTGGTCTTACAGTTGTCCAACTGTATGCTGATTTTTTTCCCCTCTTGATCTTATATCCCTCCTGTACAGTCAGATAAATGTGGGATATATAGATTTTTTGCTTCCCAGTGCTTAAATTGCCTTTATTAATGTTCAGACACATCTGATGAACACCCTGTGGTCATTGTGAGTCTCTGAGTATGTTTTTTTCATTCTTTCACATTTTTGCCATTGCCTCTTCCTGCAGCAGAAGCCACAATGGGGAAACAGAAAGGAAGTCTGACACCAAGGTTTGGAAACCTTGTTTTATCTACCAGATCAAATTCAATTGCCTGTACAATGGAATGGTCATCTTGATCACTGGTCCTGTTCTTGCCAGGGGAGAGATGACAGGAGGAATGCCATAGCTGCTCATGGTATCATGTCACTGTATCCTACTGCTCAGGCATAGGCTTTGGGGTTGCTTTTAAAACACCCGTAGCAAGGTCTGCCTACCTGCAAATTATAATTGCATTGAAAGTAAGACACACCCCAGTCCTCTCAATGTCCCTACATTTACCTTCAGCACGGCCATAACACTAACATGAACTGTGTGGTTCTTCCATGTTTAACTCACTGCACTCTGAAAATAACAGTGTTAGTATGTAATTATATGAAATGGAAAGTAGTTACAGACTTCAATGGCTGTGAAATGGTGAGATAAACAGGTATTTTTGTCCACACATAGGGTAAGATAGGATAGGACAGTGTAGCACAGCATAGCATAGCAGAGCAGAGCATAGCAGAGCAGAGCATTTCATTTCTGAATGCAAACATCACTGAGTGCAGAAAGGATGCAGTTTATACCAGGCAAAGCACATGCTGGGATGTTTATAATAAAATAATTTTCAAGAATGCTAAAAAATGAGTAAATCAATAGAAAGATTGTTAGAGAAACAATGTATTTCTATATGGCATGTTGAATCACTTGAAAGAATCCCTTTAGCATAATTTCTGAATGTAATCCCCATCTTCCTGTGCTGAAAGTCAGCAATTGTTGAAATAGAGACATGATGGTTCTAAAAATGTTATCTATTTACATTGCAAATTGTTACCCACACCTGCAGTACTGTGTGCTATTGCATATACAATACAACAGACCCACAGAACCTACTATCTGAAAGGAAGGTGAGGTCTAAAACTTAATTTTCAATAAATATTGAAATAAATATTACATTACATAAGTATGAATTTACATTTCAGGTCAGGATTTTTTTTCCATTGTATGACATAATGAAAATAGAAGGTGTAAAATATTTATTAACCACATTATTGCATGGTCATACTATACAGCATGAGCAATAGAATCAAAATACTAGGTATTATTCATAGGCATGTGTCCTCTGTGCTTTTTTTAACTCCTTTGATGGCTCAAATTGTATTTTCTATGGAAGCATGAAATCAATTTTTTTTTTGACAAATCTTATAGTAAAAAACCTGTCTGAACAGTTCTCTTCCTCTTGCACTAATTAAAATGAAAGGAATATTGATAAAATAACCATAATATGATCACAATGGACCATATTTTTTATAACCCCACTAACTACAAACTAAAAATAAAAATAGAAAAATAAAAAAAAAACCCACTCGTGTTCCTCTGTCAATTAATTTGTACTAATGAAATCCATGTCTGCCTTTAAATTATTTGTAGACACTGTTATTTCATTTAGAAAAGTTGAATGGTACACAATGGCTACTTAACCTGAATATCTTTAGTTCTCCAAATCAAAACAATGAGGAATGGTGGAAGGAACAGTAGACACTTCATCTGTACTAAAGACATTTTTCAAAAGTACAGCACTGAGAATGAAAATATTAATTTAAAATGCAGGCCTCAGGCTTAAAAACTCTAATGTTCTTTGTAGCAGTGGCAATGTAAAGTCATGCCAAGGGTCCGTGTGGAGGATGCTGTGTAGTGAAGAGAAATGCAGCCCTGAAAGAAGTGTGGTTTGGAAACTTTATTTTGCACCTTGGAATTTTCTCCAAGGCACTGGTTATGGCAGGTCTCCACTTCTTGGATCCCTGTTCCTGTTTTGAGACTGGTGAGAAATGGTCCTGAAGTCACTGGGTCCTACTCAGTGTAGGCATAAGTTGTACCAAGCAGCAGTGGATAATTAGCACTTGGGAGAAGAAAGCTGCTATCCCTGGGAGCACATTGCCATGAGGATCTTCTAGATATGATATATAAACAGATCCTGAAGGAATGACCAAACCAGAACATTTTTGGGGCATCCTGACTAAGCTTTTTCCCACAGTCTAACTCCTTTTCCTTATAACTTATATAGTTCCTGGCTCTTGATTCTCTACTGCAACAGCAATAGACAAAATATTAGAGATACAGAATGGTGATAATCTTCTGCCCTTTAAGCATCGTTGGGCATTCTAGATTTAAGATACCCAAAGCAAATGTATTCATATTGATAACGCTGAAGCTTTGAAGCATCTTTTAGTGGAGATCAATTACAACTGGGACCTGTGAAAAAAAAGCAAGTGACATTTCTCTGTTTGCTTGCCTTCTGGAAGGCTGTAGGATCTTACCACTCATTCCTCTTGTCAGTACATGCATGTGCTATTCACTTCCCTGGGATAGCAAAAGACTTCCCAGATGTTATTTCTTCTATTTTAAACTCTCCTCATTTGATTTTTGAAGGAATAAGTGTTTAGGGACACTAGAGGCCACTATAGCTTCACTGCAGGAGGAACCAACACTTCTCTGCAGGACCAAATGACTATGAAGTTGATAAGATTTTGTTTAAATCTATAAATGCCTACAAACCTGCTTTCCTTTCCCATACACACAGCTCTGTCTATCTTCCATAGATCATCTTAATGTACTTTTGAGTTATTAGACCATCTCTTTGCCTCCCAGTCCCACTCCCCTGTTTCCCTGCCTGCTTCCTGTATTTTTGGTAAAGTTTTAATTCTGCCCTGCCAGCCTCACACCTCCAGAATTACTTCTTGCTCCTTGTCACAATTTACAATTTGTTTTTCAACTTTTCAGACTGAGCTGGACGGTAGAAGTAGGAATAGAAAGGAACTGAAATGAATCAGGAGGAACTAGAGGGCCTGAGAATGAGGGAGAATGCTTCAGATCTGGAGTCAAGACAGAAGCTGAAATTGCCAAAAATTATCACCCATGGCAAACAACAGTAAGCAAATGTATGTGCTAATTTTTAACAGTAAACTTCCAATAAAGATGTTGATACCCTATCAAGCCTACAGTTGACTTTTCTGAAATTAAGCTAAGTTGAAAAAATACAAATGCAAACTCAATAATGGAAAGTACAGCGAGGCTTGAAGTTCAAACATTCAAGACTTCTCCACCAGTCTCATGCTGGGAGCATGAACTCAAGAAATGTAATATTGTATTTCATGCCTTCACTTAGTAATAAGAAGAACTTCAGGGACATAAAGTCCTATAGTCCAATTGTCAAGCAGAAAAAAAATAAATGAAGTTCAAGGGTTTTGTGTTTTTTTTTCCTTCTTCAAAACAGTTTCCAGATGAAGAGAAACCATTTTTAATCTCCATTTTCTATTGTCAGTTTGTACTTCTATTGTCTTTTAAATTATTTTTGAGGAAAAAAAAAAGTAAAAAGCTTTAGTTATAAAACAAGGGTTTCTTCCTGTATGATCCATCTATCTAGGAATTACCATTTTTGGTAAGAGACGTAATTTCTACAGAATTCAGCTGAAGCAGATGGTTGATTGCACATGCATTCCTCTACCTTCCAGTAGAGAGCCCAGGCACAGCTTCCACGGGCTGTGTTCAAGGGGATTCTTCTCAACAACAATTGCACATTTTGACTGTGGATATTGCCTAGCGTGCCATACCTTAATATTCCCCCGTAATTATTAGATGGAGGACTCAAGTGCTGTGGTTACAAAAATCCCCTTGGACTTAGGGAAATATCTTTACCCATATATTCCACCCCAGTTTTAGATCTCTGCGGGGTAATGCATTCCAAAAGTTCAAGTCTCAGGGGGAGAAGGGGAACTGGGCTTTGGGAAGCCGCCGCGTGCTGCACGCTGCAGCTGTCCAACAGGAGGAGATTCAGAGAATTGGTATTATTGTCATTGTCTTAATGTCAGTGCAGGCAACAAGCAACAAAGGGATTGCAAGCACCTAAAACAAAAAAAATTAATCGGGAAACCTTCTTTGGTGAAGTAAGGAACATTAAAGCACTAAGAAGGGAAAATAAATGAATCATGCACCTGATGTTAGTTGGCATTCTCAAACATCATGTGAAGAGGCAGGATGCTGAATACCTATGTTTCCGAGGGATGTGCATCCTGAAGAGCTTCTCTTTATTACTACAAAGCTTACTAGGAGTGAGGGGAAATAGAGGACCATGTTACTAGGCATTCCACTGCTAGGCAAGGGGCTAGGCTTTTCAACTCAAGTTAGCTTCTGCATCACTGGCAATTTCTTTTTCATATAGTGCATGCAGAGTTTACATTAAAACTATTTTTAGAAACAGATATAGGAGATGGAGAGAATTCCAGAGTACAATTTACTTGTTTCCCTCAGAGCAGGGATACATTTTTCCTCCAACCTCCTATGAGAGCAAAAAATCCTCCTTCTTGCATCAGAGAGAGTTGTCTGAATAGGGAATTCATACTTAGGGTCACTAGTTACAACTCTAGATGGGTGTCATTCATTCTTTGCAGACACCCAACACATGTCCTACACACAGCTTAAGATTGCTCCCAACCGAAGGATGTTGTAAGATTCATCAGTCAATCTAGTTTCCTGCAGAGAAGGAATTCCAGCCACATTGTATAACTGAACAGAAATAAATATTATTTGTGTTCAGTGTGTGCATTTGTATATACAGAGAATTTAACATATAGGTTTTTCAAATTACTTGCAGAACCCTAGAACTTATTTAGAGAAATGGCTCATTTATAGTGTGGATACACCAGACAGGCTGTCTACGATTACTATTGATAAATGATTAATCAGAATACTTGTGTATAATAATTGCAGAAATACAACAGATGTATTTTTCTTAAAATCAATATGAAGCTACAGCCTCATGTGTGCAGCTCTCTCAACTCAAATGCATGCCAGCATTTACCTAATGAGACTGTAGATCTACACATGACAAAAAGCAAGAACTCACATCTGTAAATATAGAAGTCATTTTGGTAGGAAAGAAAATAATTAACTTTTACCTAAAGTAACACAAGTTTTTCTTGACTGTTCTTAGAACAGAGCACAGAGCAAAGAGCATATTAAGAAAACAATCCAATGCACTACTTCTGCAAACACATCTTCATTTAAGGAGTGAAACAAGAAGCAGCTTATTTAGTTGACATAGCATCCCATGCAAGTCATTCAGCATTGCAGTGAGAAAGAAGTTAAACAGTCCACGACAGTTAACTTGAACTACTTTGCTACACTTTTCATTTACATTTTTACCACATAACACCACATACACCACGTGTATTTTAAATGTTACAAACATACAGCAATGTATCAGCTGAGAAGGATGAATAGCCACCCACAAAACATGCCTTTTGTAAAAGGCACTGAGTCTGTGGGGATTTTAGTGTAAACCAAGATCTGAGGGATTGACTAGTTCATTTTTATACCTACACTAGTTTGCAGTGGTCCACATATTAGTTAAGAGTTTCTAATTGGGACAAAGATCTTCCATTCAGTGAAAAAAAAGTGAAAAATCTGGCTAAAGCATTGACTACTTTTAAAACCACAATAGTTAGCACTAACATGCTCACAGGCAGAGCTGCAAATAACTTCTCCCTCCCTGCACAAATCACTGTTTTGGAGGTACATACTCCTTTACTGCCAACTTCAGTTTAGCCTTTAAAAAAGCTGAAGTCAATTTTTAATGTTGCTGTTGAAGGAGCAGGAAATATGGTGAGTGTGAAAAGGTTTGATCAGGCTCTAATAATTTAATGAGATCAATATGTGGCTAGCAAGCCCATGGAGGGAATGTGTATGAAAAGCCATAGAACTGACAGAGCAGGTGAAGTGCGTGTGAGGGACATCTTGGGTAACTGATGTGAAGAGTTTTCACCCCTGACTGAATAACCCAGAAGAAGTTATACTGTGAACCAGAGTACAACTTGGAGACAGGTGTATTTCAGGGGTTAATCTGTCACTTTTTTCTTGGCCTTTCATTGTTTTCTGTTTGGAGGTAAACTCCATTATTCCCTGATCATGCTGATACTGCAGTTCTGGCTGTCAAACACCTGCAGACTCCCATCCCTAATAAGTTTTGGAGGCAGTGTAATTTGTCTGGTAGTCACCGAGTCCTTTCCTGTCCCCAAGGACTTAAGGTGCAAGTACAGCAAAGAGCAGCATTTCCTCTTACTGCCTTAAGACTGTGCCTCTTCAGGGCTTTATTTATCAGGAGAGCATAGCCTGACCAAGGCCTGCCTCTGAGTGCTGTAGGTCTTCCACTTGCTTGCAGGCTGGGTAGAAAGCTGGCCTGCCCTCCCAGCTGTCAGTGCTGGGGCTTATCACAGAATTTTCATGTTTGGAAGAGACCTCTAAGATCACTAAATCCAATTGTCAACCCAGAAAAAGCCATTGTGCCCACTAGAGCATGTCCTGAAGTGCCACATCTACATGGTTTTTTGAATACCTCCAGGGGATGGTGACTCCACCACCTGCCTGGGCAGCCAGTTCCAGTGCCTGATTACTCTTCCAGCAAAGAAATTCTTCCTAATATGCAGTCTAAACCTCACCTGGTGCAACTTCAGGCCATTTCCTTTAGTCCTATTGTTATTTAATTGAGAGACCAGGCCAACACTCACCTCACTACACCCTCCTTTCAGGTAGTTGTAGAGAGCAGTAAGGTCTCCCCTCAGCCTCCTCACCAGACTAATCAATCCCAGCTCCCACAGCCACTCCTCACGGGACTTGTGCTCTCAACCCTTCACCAGCTTAGTTACTCTTATTAAGGAGAGATGCCAGGCTGCCTCCTCTGCCTAAAAAGGGCCATGAGAGTGCGACCCATGCAGCCAGGAGGAGGTGAGCCACTGCAGTAGTGCTTTTGCCCCACCTCACCTGAACCCAAATGGTCTTTAGGTGAGGGCAGCAGGAAAGTTGGGAAAACATGAAGAACTGGCACTGTGGAAGCCTTGGAGATGCTGCTGCAGGGAAGCATAGACCCTTGTCAAGGTAACAGCCAGCCAGTACATTTGGGGATGTCCTGATGGGCTGGTTGACAAAGCCAAATTCAGCAACATACCTGTAGCTTTCACTGTGATTCCTGGAAACCCTGAGCACTGATTTTATAGCAGAAGCTGGGGGCCATATCCTTGCCCAGGAGCTGGGTCTGGGGAGGCTGCTCCACTTGCTACTCTGTCACTGTTTCAAATGAGTTCCCCCTCAAAGTTAAAAAGTAAAAAGTTGCCTAGTTTTTCCATACAAAAATGTGACAAAGAAGTGAAATTCAGCAGCATTAATCTATCAGTATGGGTTTAAAAAAACCTGCAGTTTGTGATTATTATCAGTTAACAGTTAAGAGTTCATCGAATCTACTGTACACAACCTGGAACATCTACAAGCTGTTAAGTAGCAGCAATTTTACAGATAAAAGAAATAAAAGAAATAAAATGAATACAAACCTGGTAGAAGCTTCCCCTTGTTCTTTTCTTCAGGTCAGGGAGTGGGAGGGAAAAACATACTTGTTATGCAGATAGTAATCGCATTACTTAGGTTACAGGTGATGTTAGATATATGATAAACATAAATGGATATGTTAATTAGTCTACAACACACAGATTACATTGCAACCACAAAAACATTCAAGCAAGACTTGTGACTACAATGCTTCTGAAAAAGAAAATTTTCACTTGTTTTAACACATGCATAACATGCTTAGTACGTACCACTGCAGACAGAGTTGGCAAAGCACTTAAGCAAAACGCATTGCTGACACATATATAACAGAAAGCTGTAGGCTCTTATTAGATAAAGATAATTCTGGTAAATAAAAAGGTTCAATTTCAGGATAGCACAGCAGTACACTTATTTAAAGTAACAAAAAGATGCACTTTTGAGGGATAGTCACATTTTAAAATATTTTAAGTGGGATAGAGCTTCATTATTTGTATAATTTTATATCCATCCATTTATACCAATGTCAACCCGTTTGTATACATCAAAATTCAATATTCTGTATAACTTTTAATCTAAAAGCTCCTTTTAATTTGGAGCATTTTGGAATGACAATTATGGTAATGCATTACTTATGGCTCTGTCTTGTCAACTCTTTGAAATTCAAAGATCAGCTTTGGGTACCCAGCCAAACCTCTTTTTGGCTAAGTTTTTGGCACACGATTACCTTTTTCCTGTCATGTGGATGTTCATCACACATCTTTGAGAGAAACCACTAATTCTCTTGTACTGTCTGCAATAACAACAGTTAGGATGCTTATCAGAGCTTTCCCAAGAGGCTCTTAGCACTCTCCTTTTTGATCTTTATTAAGTATCTTTTATTGCCTGATTTGCACCCCATATGGAATCAGTCAACTGACTGCCTTCTGGTAAATCTTTTACTGAACTATTGATGAGTCTTGGCCTGTTAATGCTCTGTGAATTTTCACCCAGAGTGGGACATCAACTATTTTCTATCTGACAAAGCGTGACATCAGGTATTTTTAGTCATCTTCCACTGACTGTGTAACTGAGGATATAACTTGCCCTAAGGAAATACTGAATATATCAGAAATTATGATGAAAAGGAACAAATTTCCCAGTTCATTCACCTGCAGAGTACCAGAAGGGTCTCTTCCTTTGGAAAGGTGGATCTGTAATTATAGCCTTACACAGAGGCACAGGGATAAAACCAGCATTAAATCAAGGTACAAGCTCTACTTTAGACTTCATATTTTCTACCTTAGAGATAATTTTGAACTGGGTGAAACACTGACCTTGATATATGAGTTGTTTTTGGGGGAAAATGTTTCTAACCCAGATTCCATATTTTTTCTTAGATAAATGGCAATGATTTGTATTTGTCCCATTTGCCTAGGCCCTTAGATAATATCAATCTAATACGTTAGTTGAAATTTTTAATGAGAGGACTTAAGAAGACAAAACAAGATGAAACAGACAGATAGTAATTCTCTATAAGCTTGAACAAACATTGAGAACAGCACCAGCAGACATATTTGTACCTACTTTGTAGGACTGCAGGTATGCAAGGCCTTCAAATGAGGCTTCCAGGTAGCAATGGAAACCGATTTCTCATCAGCCGCATAACTACGCCATACACACTACGTGCAGGATATATGGTAAAAAAGAAAAAACAAGGCAAGAGGGACGAGGGGATGAAACAAAACAAAACAAAAAAATTGAAAAGCAGATTAGTAACCAACACAGGTCAAGGATTTCTTCTATCGTTCATAGCGCTGATACATGCCTGGGGGGAGGAAGAATACTTTCATAATATCGCCAGGTGGCTGTCAGGTTTGTTCGGCTGGTGTCGGTAGAATAAAGCTGCCAAGAAGCCTGGTATGGGGAAACAATAGAGAAGCACAAAGGAACCAAGAACAAGAAGTGACAATGCCACCACACTCCATATATGGAGAGATTCGGATGTGCTCTTTCATGCTGGTTTTGGAAATGTCGGTGAAAAACTACCAAAACTTTTGTGAATCACAGTACACTTTGCATGGCAAAGTAAGAGGTACCAGCTTCATGGAAGCAGCAGGAGATATTCAGCATATAAAGGTGCTCAAAAAAGCATCACAGTGATTTATTTGTGAAAAGCCCAGAGGGGACACCCACGCAAACTTACAATCTGAGGTAAAGTGTCATAATACAATTTGTAATTGATCATGAAAACCAGTCAAAAAGGATTTCGATGAAAAGAGAAGTGTTCTCTGTGGCTTGAAACACTACTAAATATTTAAAAACACTAAATAAAGAATTTCAAAGGTGAGCGACCAAAACGTAGTATTGAAAACGTAGTCATGGTTTCTATTTATAACTTCATCTAGATAGTAAGACAGATCCCCAGTTCTACAAATTGGAAGAGCTTCCTTGATGTCAGCATAACAATATTCCTTTGCCCTAGCTGAGTATCCGTGCTTCCTGTATACTGTCAACCACTAAATGTCATCCAAGTATTCTTGTAGGGGGTCTAATACCCTGTGTTCACCTACTCCCTGCCTCCTAGACATACATTTAGTCTTCACCTACAGCTGGAGACCGGTCACTTTCATTGTAAGTTATTCCACTGGTTGATCATTCTTATTGTCAAAAACCTCTGCATAATTTTTAATTTGAAACTCTGTTTGGCTTAGAGCCATAGATATTTGCTATGTTTCTTCTACATTAAATAGTCCTGTAGGTTCCAGTACTTCCTCACTGGACTTATATATTAAAATAATATTTACACTATTTCTTATAAGCTAAAGATATTGAGCAAATCATGTCCATAGGGAACATTTCAGTTTTCTATAGCAGGACCTTAGTTATCTTGAAGTCAGGTAAAGGCTCTAGCAGACAGTATAACTATAGTAACAGAGTTAGCACAGACCAATTGATTAGAAAAAAGACATTAGCCTGATAAGCTAGGGCACACACTGATTGCCATGGTAGCTCATTATCAATACCCATGACAGACAATTTAGAAAAGCCTGAGCACTGTTACGTAAGACAGTGATATGCGTATACATCCTGCATTTATGGACATGAAATTTTATCTGGTCCTGGACTCATTTTTTATAATGTCTTCTTCACTTTCTCCAATTTACCAGTCTAATTTACAAACTGGAGATGCTGAGTTGATATGTAGCATGTTATTACCAGTATCACCATAGACAGTGGCAATATCAGCCTCTTCCTACTTGTTACCTTTCTGGTTCAATATCTGAGGATAATTAATAAACCAGCTGGAGTAACATACTGGGAACCTGCAGGAAGCTCTTGACCCTTCTTTCCCACTCTTTCCCCTCTGTGTTTCTCATCCTTCCTATTGAAAAGGGCTCTTGTAATAGTCTGAACTGTTTCTAGATCTAGATCACATCATTCTTGGATTCATTCCTGTATGCCTGCCCTCATATTCCCTGTTCTACCAGATCTTGTGCTACTGGAAAATATCTTCATTTGCAATTTTACACTAATTTCCAGATGACTAAAAATGCTTAACATGAAAATGAACAAGTAACTGTAGAAAAGCCTTCAACATGAGGTTCCCACCACAAATGTGTTCTTTTCACAATAATTTTGCCCATTAAGACTCGCTTTCCAAAATCACTCAACTGGCTACTCTTAATCTATTTACCATGTTGTCTTACTAATAGTCTGGTTGAAGTGTCATACAATAATAAGAAGAGCTATATCCAAAACCTAAATCTATTGTGCATTTCCTCTGGCAACCAAACTGGGAAGAAATAGATTAGAATATATGTGGAAGAAAATATCCCAGTCATTCTACAGTACAACAGATACAGAAGGTACATTTTATATTTATTAATTATTCTAATAAATATTAAATATCAAATATTAAGTGTTTAAAATGATTGAACAATAAAAATGGAAACCATTTATTAACTTCAAAAATGTTTCAAAGACAGCGTGACACCTCTTCTGAACTTATAATGGAACTCTAGTATGTTATTTTTCATGTTCTTTATTTGGATGTATTATTTGAGAATTTTAAAAAATAGTGTAAATAGCACACATAAAACACTTGGGGTCCTGAGAAAATAAACTAGCATCTTATAAGATTATTTTCCCTCATGTTTTTTTTTTTAGTGTATCAGATAGTCTACAGCTTGGTGCAAAATAATTCTTTAGAGGATATTCTCATTTTTAACTAGGACCATAAGTTAAGGGGAAAAAAACCCTATGCAAAACAGCTGTTTTACAAACATGCCATTTTTGCTTAAAAAGAATCTTGCTCAGTCATTGATCTGCACCATCATGTCAACACTGGAGCCAAAACCACATCAGACAATTTCAGACATTTTGGAATTGCTACAATTCCAGCTTTTGCATTGACTAATAGCAAAAGCAATTCTCTGGGCAGGATATTTTTCATTTTTACCAAGTAAATTAATCATTGGATCACTCTAAACCCCATAGTAGATGAAAAGTTGCTTAATATAGTCAAGAACGCTGTGTTGTCAGTTGGGTTGTCTAGAGGTGGATTCTATTTTTCCAAGTAATTTGCTAACTGCAGGCATGCAACTGACATCCTTGGCTTGGTTTCTTCGACATGGATAGAAGAAATTAAAAGCTACACATGGAAAGGCTATAGACACAATTATTGCAACACATGGCAATCACTGAAAAAACATTTCATTAAACTAACCAATCTGTTAAACATTATTTTCATAAAACTTTCCAAATGAGCATATAAAAACTCGCTTCAGTATGTACTTTAATTCACCTACTATTATCTTTTCACTGATTTCATATTTACCTGAATTAGACTGGCAGCTGGATTCCTTCTTTTCTCAAAGTGTTTCTGACGATGCTGTTCCTGCACTTTTAATGCAAATCCTGAGCCAAGGATACCCTGCAATGCAATATATCATTTATCATTACCTACGTAGTTTTTTTAACAATTATACATAATCAGATACAAAGATTTTGGTTTTGTGTGTTTCTCCATATGATTGCTCCAGATAACATATATGACAGTATATGACAGTATAAGGCTTAACAACAGTGCCCTCTCCATGGTGAGGCAGGAAACTCCTTACTTAAGGGATAACATCTGTGACTCTGCCAAGGATCACTCATCCCAACCCTTGCTTGTTTTTGTGCTACACTTTGTTTCTTCAGCTCTAAAGGCCAAGGAGCTTCATATATATACATATATATATGTATGTATGTGTATATATATGTGTGTGTGTGCATATATATATATATATAATCAAGCAGGAACACGCAGAGGAACTTAAGCCAGGAAAGGTGAAATGACAAGATGCCAGATATGCCAGATATACAGGGACTAAAAAGTCTCTATGTCCAGTGCTTATTTATACTTTTGATTTTAAGAAATGTTAGAAAATCCCTTGCTTAAGACATTAAGACCACTTTTTCTCATCCTTTCCTATCTGAATAATCTATATAATTGTTCATTCTATGGGCTATGAAAAAGAAGTTGACAATGAAACCTCTTCCCTTTTAGCCTTTTTACCTTTGAATAAGTAAGGTAAATGTGACTCCTGCTGAACAGATCCTATGAAATACTATGAATGTTTTCCTCCTTGGCTTGCAAGGAGTGTAATATTTCTTCTGGACATATCTGCATTATAAGGAAGAATATTTCCTTTTGATTCTTACTCAGGATAAAATAATATTATAAATGTGCAAGATTCATACGTATTGCTTGTGTTACAGACAGATTCACCATGGAAGTGTTTATGAGGAAAATAAGTACCTGTACCAAGATATGACATGAGGAACAAAGTTCTGACATCTCTAGTATGTGTGGTTATTAATCTTCTACGTGATCATTGTAGTCCTACTAAGACTAACTTTCTTGTTAGGTGTGACTGGGTAACAAAGGGAATTAATAACAATAGCTGCAATTAAATGTCAAGGATTCACAAACAGGTAATGAATTATAACTATAATTATAATGCAATGTAATATGCCAGAGATATTGAAATAATTTTTACTTAGAGTAAGAAACAAATGAAGTACGCTAGATGATTCAATGCTGTTGGCAAATGTTGACTTTTAATCTTGGTTTGACTACAAGGTTGAAAACAAATGCATTATTATAACATATATGTTTTTATAGTTATTATGTTGATTTTCTGCATATGTTGCACTGGATGCGATACAATAAAATACAAATGTAACTTCTGATTTCATGTTCATTCAATACTAATTTTTTTAAAAATGGAAATTCACTCACAAAAATGAAGTTACTTCTCGAGCTAGACTATATTTGAGTCATTAGATGGTCTCCATTTCTATTAAAGACTCTTGAACATAGAATCAGCATAAATAAACTGTCGTGTTTGTTTCACATAATCATTCGCAGAAAATGATAGTTGCATTTTTACATTCTGTGACACTAACTTTTTGTTGATTTAATGCCTTTTACTACTTTCTGTTGGTAGCCTGAGTGTGGTCTTACAGGACAACTCACTAGAAATATTTAATTTTTTTTCCCCCAGTACTGTCCAATTCAGAAAAACATGCATTTTTTTCTTTTTTTTTTTCCCCTCAAAATAATATGTAAGCTACAATTTATAAGAAAATAAAAAAAATTTAACCTTACACAATATTATGGTACCTAATATAGGACCATTTCCCAGTTTTGTTCATGCTGATGAAACCCCCCAAAACTCAAGCTATGACACCAAACCTCTTTGGATTTTGGACAGCACTTCACTAGTGTCACAGAACAAAAAGAATGGTTGTTCTTCAGGCAGTGAGCTGCCTTCAGCTTCTTGTATGATAATAGCTGTGGAAGCTAGACAAGTTCCTATTACCTTTTTACAAATATTATAGGCATACTCACAGCAGGTAGTGCAAAGAAAGAAATGCCAAGCAGAGCAAATCCTGCAGAAAGCAACCTTCCAAGCCAAGTTAGAGGAGTTTTGTCTCCGTAGCCAATGGTTGTCAAAGTGATCTAAAAAGAAATGAATAAACATTGTGGTTTACCAGAAGTCACTGAGAAATTAGTTGTATATTATTTACATTGCATGAAACAGCATTTCCACCAAGTAACCCAAGACATATGGAATAAATGCAGTTGTTTCTAAAAGAAAAAGAAAAGGATTAATACATTTTTCTATAAAAATGTAATGCTGTTTATGACTGAATAAAACTGTGATACATCAAAAATGTGAGAAAAAATACCTGACCATGTGATAAGTATAAAAAATAATAAAACAGAATGTCTGGGATCCCAAAGTTGAAGCTGAGGATGGAAAATTATGAGTGGGGGAGAAAAATGTTTTTCATGGATGTAAAGGTGTTTCACCTATTTTCTGAAGGGGAATGTAATTGCATGTGTTTGCACAGAAATATAAATTATACAGAGCTCATTGGGAAATTAGAGTAGGGAGGAAGTTGAAATTCACAGATGATATAAAGTCAAAGGGAACAGCAAGAAGCAGCTACAAGTCCATCAGCACAATTTGAAGGGCTACATTCTGAAGCAAAAAACTAACCAAGAGCTGGAAGGAACTCTTTAACTCTTCAAGTTCCTGATCCTTTCCCTTCCTTATGAGGGGCTCAGATATAGCCCTATCAATCCTGACATGATGGTCCAAATACTACACAGCAGCAGATGCAGATGCACCTCAGGTTCTGGTTTCCTGAGCTTATCTCCAAGGCAAAACATTACGGCTCCATGTCTGTGTTTGGCTGAAGTTCTTCCATGACCTGTGGAAATGTCCCCCAGGCTACTGCTGGCCTGGGAAGTGTGACAGTCCCAAACATGGGGACTGGACTGGCAGGAAAAAGTCACATCTCTGTGCTGTCCTCGTGGAGAGTTTGGATCCACCCTGTGCAGGCAGCTGGAGGAGGTGTGGGCAGAGAGGAGGATTTCGGAAGGCCGGAGGGGAGGCTGCAAGGCACGTGCCCAGGCAATGGCACATGATATTAAAGGACAAAGATAGACAACAGCAGGCTGAATGCCAAGGACTCCGGGGCCTGTTATTAGTGAAGAACATGTGGACAGAGAATTATTTTACATCTTGTACCAAATGTGGGCAAGTTCAGGCTTAGCACATATTCTGGCAGGAGCAAACTCTTCAGGAAAATGCCTTCTAGAGACATTATTTTGCTTCCAGCTTCCTCTAAGTTCATTCCTAGGCAAGACAGCCAAAGTAATTCTATTTAATGCTGGGGTCACCACAGGACAAAAGAAGGAAAGTCTTTTGGAAGTAATTAGGTTTCAACTATTTAGAGCTCTGTCAATAGTAAACAGTGCTTTTAATTGCTCACATTGTTTGGAACAAGCTGCGGGTGTAATTTAGCCTGAGAAAGCCATAGTAACTAAAAGGGAGCGAGCTGAATTAAGGCTGCAGTTAAAATTTTCAAGTGGTTATGAAGTCTCAAGTTTCACAATGCTAGCCTGGTCACAGACACACCACCTTGTGTGCTTATCAGGTCTCGCTCTCCTTCCTTGCTCCTCCCAACCTTCCTGCCCCATTCCCTCTTCTGAGGTTTTGCTGGACTCTTTGGAGAGCCAACGCCACCCAGGAAGGTGGAAAGAATTATCCACATGTCTGCATGGTTTGTTTCTGTTGCTTCAGTGTGTTGTGTTAGCTCATGGAGGTGCCTGAGGAGCTCCAGAGCCTACACAAGGCAGTGTGTGGCTGAGATGGAGTGATAAGGGGGAAGGGGAATGGGAATGAAGCTCCCTCTTTTCTGGCAGGGGTGAGCTGATGCAAGCACGCTCTTCACCTGCCAGATGGGCTTGGTTTGGTTTTCTTTTGTTTGCTGAAGAAGGTATTCCTAGTTCTTCTCACTGGATAACAAGTGTAGAAGAGTCTGGGGCTTTCAGGACCCCAAGAGCAATGATGCATTTTGACACATGAATCCCTGAAAAAAAGTTCCTCCAAATCCATTTCCAGGCCAGTCATTGCAAAGCAGCTTGAAGCCCTGGAATTAGCCCAGTCTCTTGGCTTCTGTCCAGCTCCCTATCTCTGGCAGACACTGGAAAGTACAGAGGTATCTCCTGCCTGGGCTGACAAGAAGGAAACAGAACTAAGTGTCATCTGCATATTAATGATATTGCCACTGAACTGCCTTCTGAAGAAGTCAAAGACAAACTTGAACCTTTTGGATCTGGTATCTGGGAGCAAACCAAAACCAGAGCAGTCACACAGACTGTATCTTTGGAATTTCTCCAAAGAAATTAACAAGGCCATATTAAAGCCTTTCCCCTCATTCTTTTAGGTTCTGAGGACCCAATAGTATCATTCTGTGATTAAGAATATCAGTGGCTTCTTGCTCACTTTGAGCTGTTTTATCTCAGGACAGTCTTTACATGGGCATATAGGTGTCAGCACCGTGCCATCTCATCTTACTCAACATTAAACAAATGGGTTTGATCTTCATTTTATATTCCTCTCATCATACAACTAAGGAACTATTTTTCCATACAACTTCAGGGTCAAGTTCAGGAATAATCCTCTGCATCTTTGTTAGTACTGCTAGTGAATGACTAAACCAGTGGCCAGCCCTTAACTGGCATAATCCTGAGGTTAAATTAACTAAACAAGATGTGGAAAACTACTGGATATGAGACCATGACAACATAAGAAATTTACAGATGTCGCTGATAATAATGTAAGATGCAGACAGAAGTTACAGCTAGAACTGTGATGGAAGGCTGAATCCCATGGGTGATTAAGGGGCAAGCGATCAAAGTTTGGAGGTGACTGGAGGAAATTATTTGGGGCCTTTCACGGATTACAGTCTTGCAAGGACAAGAGCACCTGGGTGACCACATCAGTGGTAGCATAGAAGGTCAAGAACGAGTAGGTAACAGAACTACAAAATCTGTAAAAAGGATCAAGATAACAGTAAAAGAAATAACAAGGTGTGCAAATCATGTCTTACTGGGGATAACTGCTGTGTAGCCCTGGGTCTGCTCACCACAGCCTAAGCCAGGACAAGAAACCAAAGTCTTTTAGAGTTTATTTGTACAGGATTAATTTTACCCAACTTGAAAAATAAAATGTTTACATGTTTGTCAGTAAAGAAAGCATGGAAAGAGAGATTTCTTCAGCAGGTAACTCCTAAAATGTAGAACTTAGGCTTGCCTGAAAACAAATGTCTAGTGTGGTGGCCCAGGGCATCTGAATAGGGACCACCTGCAGGAGAGGTGGATCTGTTGGATCTTTCATGACTCTGTGTTCAAGCAATTGAACCACACTCTGACATGGCTAAATGGGCTAGCTGTGTCCTGCCTTTTGTACTAGATGCAAAATACTTCATTTTGGTTACTTCTATTACACGAGGTGTCTGGACAGAGCAGCCAAGGCGGGCAGTGTCACCTGACTAGACTCAAAACTCAAAATGATGATACAACTCCTGCTATAACTCATTGCTGAAGCTAATAGATATGCTAATAAAAAGTGAGATAATACAATAATGACTGTGATTATATAACTTAGGTGCCTTCAATTAGATGAGATAAGACCCAAGAGGCCCACCTCTGCCCTAATACTTCCCCCTGATGTAATTTTATGCTAGCAGTACTTTTTTAATCTGTACCTGAGTTCAATTAACAGAAAAAAATGTAGTTTGCTCATCCTATCATTACATAAACGGGAAAAATGTCATCAATATTACCTCATTTGAGTTAGTAAGTTAGTAATTGTGACAGTATTTTTCATTGCAATATGTTTTGTTCACCTGCAGGTCACTGTGGAGTGCCAGTGCCATTCTGTATCCAATGCAACTACAGGATATAATTCGAAAATAATGACTTTTTGAAAGAAAATCTGCCAAATGTGTAAGAGAGACAGGAATCTTAATTGCTTTACATTTGTGGGTAAAACTAATTAATGAACAAATGAAATGCAGCTATATGCACACACAGCTCTAGCTAGCACTAGCAGTTTTCAGAAAACCACGTATAGTTTGGTTTTGAAATACTTCAGTTTTTGAATTGACCTGTTCTTGTGCAGTTAAGTTCTTTTGTTCTGCTACACGAATGTACCTTCTCTATCAATGCAAATTTTGAACTTGAACTCTTTATATAGCACCCTGTTGTGTGCTGCTGTTTTAGGCAGCACTGCAGGGACCCCAGCCACAAGGATAACATTAGTGTGACATTAGTATAGAACACAATAGTAACATTAGCATGATTAAACTGCAGGCTGCACGGTACAACATGCAATTGCAAACACAGTGAGGCATTCATGTGTAAATTAAGATGCAATATCCTGCCTTCCATTTCTGCATAAAAATATGGACTCCAGAAATGGAGTCATCAAAACGACAACAGAAGGGTGTGGCCCTCGAATAATCTGAATTAATGAACGGATTAATTGCTGCATCCTGGGTGTTATTTTGTAAGGGGGGGACACTAGAGCCCCTAACAGCTTGAAATTTATTGTGACTGTTTGTGCCTGACTTCGGTGCAGTCACAGAATTCAGTCTGGGTTTTGGTAGATACTCTGTGGTTTAAGAACAACTTTTGCAAATAAACAAATCAATGAAACTAATCATTGATTTCCCCTAGAATGCAACACAATCTGACCTTTTCAAATCTGCATGTGGGTTATTCTGGCAGTAAAAACAACCATGACTAAGAAGCACATTATGCATTTCCCACATACTGTTTTACATATTACACAAAAAATACTATTATTAAAATGGCAAAGATAACAGGTAAGGGGGAACACTGATTTTTAGTAACTTTGTGCACTTAACCAAATTAAACATTTAAATGTATTCATGTACACACTGGGGAAAGAAGGAAAGGTATAGAAATATTCAGTATAGACTGTTTTCAAGTTTTTGATTACAATTTTTTGTTTTTACTCCTCAAGTCAAGAAAAGATTCCTATTTTCTCAGTTGCACTACTTATCTGACCTATGAGTCAGACATTTTCACTTCATAAGGTACAAAATATTTTAAGCACCACTTTATACAAAGATTATTTCTTAGCAGGGTTTTTCCTTAAAAAATAGCAGTCAGCAGGTAGTGGAGAAGCAAATTCTAAAATAAAGATCTTGTTCCTGTTGCTAGAGCTGCTCAGGGAAAAGGATCCAGAACTAATATGAGCCTCAGTCAGATGTCAGAGTTGAGGTCTGAGTTTGCTGGGACTTTCCCATTCCTTGTGCATGTTTCCTTGTGCATCCCCTTCCTATGTTTCCATTGTGGTACAATCCTCTGCTTAGTCCAAACTTGCTTCTGTGCAGCTCTAAGTCACACATGGCTTTGCAGAGAGGGAAAGGGTGTTTCAGGGAGAACCAAAGAGTTGAAAACATCCAGACCCAGGCACTGCCAAAGGAGGGTCTGTCACAGGACCACATCCCCACTCCCGAGAAATGGGCAATGGTTTTTGCAGACTGCTGGAGCCAGGATACTCATCAGCAAAGTCACCAGCATTGCAAGACAGATGCTTCACAGCCACGTCAATAGAGGCAGGTTAGAATGCTTTAAAACAAACCTGAACCCCAGCTTTTGAAGAAAAGCAAAACAAAATAAGCTCCAGTGATGCAACTGAGGGCAAAGCCTTCCCTCATGACGTAAGTCAATACGAGTTCTACGTGTGTTTGGATTACAGGATCAAACTGTATATTTTTTCAGAGATGTGTCATGATGCTCTAGAGCAACAAGTTTCAGGGAAAATATTTCTGTATATTTTAAATGCACCAATCAGACCTACTAGGTTTGGATTTTCCAAACTCCACTACTAACACAGAAATACAGTCTCTAGGGAAGACATGTAATGACTAATTAACCCTTAGATGAAAAAAATTCAAATACACAAACTAGTCCTACTAATAGGAAATCACCTCAGGCTTTGTTCAAAATGTAAACACAGCTTAATAAAATATTTCTCAAGGATTTAAAACATTTTGGAAAGGGCTTTTGCCCAGTCTATCTACCCATGCTCTGACCCTGAGGATAGTGAGTCCAGATGAAATCAGCAGAGGGTTTGAGGTGAGAGAACTTCATTTCTGTATCCCTCTGAGGAGAAAAGGTGGCAGAGGTTGGTTCAGGTCTTACACTTCTTCCAGAAAATCTAATGAGTGCTCTAGGTTATATCAGCATTAATGATCTCATAGGCATCGTTTCATTACCCAGACACTGTCAGAGCTCATGCTGTTTGTTCTACTGCATCAGAAAGAAAATAAAAGCAGTTTTATACTGCCTGGCAATAGCTCTGCCATGGGCTTTGTTGGGGCAGATTTCTCAAGCTGCCTACACAGTGCAGGAGTGCAAGTCACTGTACGGCGTTTTCAAGCAAAAAAACCCCCATAAACATTACATCATAAACAATTTTTCAAATCTCAGTCCTAGTATTTCACTGTTAATTTAAAACCTAGTTTATTTAAGCAGTTTATTTTTTTCAAAAAACAGCCAGGCATGTATTTAGATACCACAGCTTTCAACAAAGTAAAACCAATTGATTCAATATTTAAGCATGAGCTCAACTAAATCAGAGCCTGAAAAAAATGACACTGCTGAACCAGAATGGAAATGTTTACTCTTGCTTTTTGTACTCAAGAGGAGAGAGAAATAACATCATTCTAAGGACAGTGATGATGCTCTCACTGCAAAGCTGATGTAAGATGTTTTTCCCCTCTCTCTCCTGGTGCTTCTTTCTCTTCCTGCACTGCAGCTTACAGCCCTCTGATTTGAATCAAAGCAGCTCTCTGTGGCACCATATTACAAACTGCATTACTGGAAGGACCTGGGTTAAAAACCAAAATGCTTCACTTGAAAGTTTAGTGGTCTGGTTTGCACCAAAAGCACATAAACAGCTGTTCTGCAGGAGGGGGTGAAATGAACTGTGGATGTGCAAATGAATAGCTGGAGGAGGGAGCTTCTCAGGACAGTTTTCTGCAAGTGGAAAGAATTCACTGAACAGGACATTAAGTTAAAATCCACAGTAGGGGAAATTCAGAGCTCTCTAGAATACAGGTTAAAGGGTGCATATTATTTTTCTGTACTTACCGTGCCCCACCAGAGAGCATCTGCATATGTGGAGAACTGGTTATTTGCATCTTTTTCCACCAGATAAACCAGGAAAGATGAAAAGATGAGTACTAAAAATCCTATGTACCAGGCTGTGATTAATTCCTGGAAAAAAAGGAATCAGAGAACAATATCCATTTGAAAGACTGAACAGAATGGCATTTCAAGGAAGACATAGTGAAAAGTTCTATAAACCTTTTTTTTTGGCATTTGAGCAAAATCCAATACTAAAAATATAATTTTCTCTGAAAATGTACAGAACCTCTTCCTATGATTTGATCCTTCAGCAACTTCACTAATATATATTAAATTGCTACTGCATATAAAGGGTATTTTCAACATATTCTAAAAACTGTTAGCACTTAACATGGCCTGATGTATCTGTCCTAATGATCCTTTCAATAGATGTTACTTCAGAAAAGTTCAGATATTCAGCTCAAAAGTGATAAATGTTTTTCCCTGGCTTCTTGTTGAATCACATCAAGTGAAGATGTGGACCAGACAAAATCAGCATTTAGGATTACATACCTTGCTATGGGCATAAACTACTGAACCTAATAATTTCCAAGTGCCTCCTCTTCGGTCCATGCGCACCATACGAAGGATCTGTAGGAAACGAAGACTTCTCAGTGCTGATGTTGCAAAAATGTTACCCTGAGTTTTTGCAGAAACAACTGCTATTGAAGCGATGAGAACAATGATGTCTGAAAGAAATACATTACAGAAAACATTAATGTCCAAGTACCAATAAAAACCACAAACATGTACATGAGCTGAATGAGGGGAAAAAAGCGAGATTGCTGGGGTGGGTGGGAATCTAAAGCACTGAGATTCCTGTTTGAGGTAGGGCTGTGAGGTCCCGGCTGGTGTCATAAACTACCTCAGGAGCCTACAGGGTGAAAACTGAAGGAGTTATTTTGAAAACAGAAGGATAAAAGAAGCAGTGTTGAAACCTCATGGAGGAGCTTTGAAGCCTGATGTAGCAAATTGTACAAATCAGCAGATGGATTAGAACCTATCCCCTTCATCTTTTCCCACAGCTGCTTCCCTAAGACAAAGCAAAAAAGAAAACAAAGGTAAGATAAAAATAGAGCAGCTCCAGTAGTCAGTGTCCAGAGGAACTGGAATTGCAAGTACAAGTATTGATTTTCTATGATTACAAACATTTTGTGGTGTGGGATGCAGTTTCTGGACACAATTTCCCTGAGGTACTATTTCCTGGAAAGGAAGAAGTACAGTGCTGGGTCCTCAGATGCATTCTTTTAGCTGGCATCCTGGAAAGTTTGTAGAGGCTCCAAAAGTGCTAGGTTTTTTTTCTTCAGGTCCCACATTCACACTGTTTGTGTGGAGTGAGTTTGTTCTGCATG
The DNA here is from genome assembly GCA_038090715.1 of Florisuga fusca. Classification (NCBI taxonomy): domain Eukaryota; kingdom Metazoa; phylum Chordata; class Aves; order Apodiformes; family Trochilidae; genus Florisuga; species Florisuga fusca. The sequence continues at coordinate 69,404,375 of JAAWXA010000001.1, forward strand.
AACTCATCAGCATTTAAAGAGAGATGAGGAGAAGCAGCACAGCAATAGCACAGGAATGCTATGAGAAGGCATAATGTTCTTTTGTAGTGACTGGGGCAGACAAACCCACGTGAATGGAGCAGAAAAGCACAGACCAAGCTCTTTGTTACTATCACCAAGTGGTTAATTTCCTGACCTCTTTTAAAAGCTTAAAGAGCCCTTATAAGAAATACCTGGTTTGAGTTTTCGGATTTTGTGGTGTTTGTATGTTTCTATGTAAGGATAATCTAGACCCATATTTGACAGCAAAGAATTGAAAGCACGTAGAAAGCAAGTTCTTGTTGACATGAATTTTGCTTCTTTTGTGTTGGGTAGGAATATTTGTCTTGTCCTAAGTGTAGCTCCTACAGGTTAAGAATGACTCAGTAAGTGAAAAGGGCCCCCAGAGGTGAGCAGTGAGAGAGATGGGCTGTACCTACAAGCAGGACACTCTTTCCTTACCCTGTTTCAGTACAGTAGAAAAAAGGCTTGGTTCATTCTGCTCAGCCCCCAAAGTAAGTTGAGGTCCAAATACCTTACCTGCAAAAATGCTGTCTTTCTTTGAGCTCACCTATGGATGGGTTTTGTCCTCTCATTACAATACTAAGAGTACAGACAACCTGAAATTTAAGGACTATCCTGATAAATTGTGGAAATCCTTGCCACAAGATGCTAAAAGTTTACATGGGTTCAAAGCCAGTGGGATGATTTTAGGGGAGAAGATTTAATCAATGGCTAATTAATACCAAGAGCCCAGTGCTAGCTCAGGATGTCTCCAAGTAGCAGGCTACTGGAGACTGAGAGACTTGTATGAAGAAATATCACTGCACATTTGCCCTGCTCTTGTCATCTTCCATGACTGTTGGCTCATGTCACTGTTTGACATGGTGGGTTAGGCTAAACTGAGCTTCTTCACATCTTATGCTCTGACATTTTAAAATTCCTTTGGCTACTACGTAATTGGATCATAGTTGGCCACTATACAATTGGCTACCAAAGAGGAGCTGGGTTTGCTTCTAGATGTAAATTCAACAAGTTCAGAGGTCAAGATGATAAAGTATCCTGGGACATCTTGGCACAGTACAACTCTCAAGAGCACAACAACCCGATGAAAGAGGTCTGTGTGAGAATTCAAAAACAGACAACTGACCAGGAAAAAGTCGAAGACATCACAAATTCTAACCAAGGCGAGAAAAATATATGGAGTGGAATTCAGCTCCATGTGAAGGCATTTAAGTTAAGGTTTCTACCTTATGAAGCAAGTGTCTAAAATCCCCGTGCAGCACAAGGAAATTGTGTCAACTGAGAAAGGTGCAGCTAATCCTCAGGAAGGCTCCTGCTGGCTGCTAAACTGGCTCATGCTCTGAGCTTGGTACAAAAAGGACTCGATTCAGCTGCCTGAATCTATTTGTTCAGTGCCATTTGAGATGTCTTAAGGTATCCAAGACATCTTCTAGGTCTGGCAGCTATGTTCCTAGACCTAGGAAGGCTGTGCCCTTCTGAAGAAGTCACTGGAGAGCAGGGAATATCAAGTGACAGGAGGCACCGCTATGGACTCCACTGAACTAAGCCCTAGATCTCAACCAACTATGCTGGCAGTGCATGTAGAAGCAGAATTCTATATTTAGGTGAGTTTATCTGGATCTGAGACTCAAGTAGAGCATGCTGGAAAGTCCTGAGCAACAAACACTGTCTTGAAAAAAGATTGTCCCTGGTAACTAACATGATGGCAAGGTAAGCCTGGCTCGTTCCACGCTGCTCTGAGCAGAGCAGCAATGTAACAGCCCCTTCTCATTAGTGGTGACTGCCTAGCAGCAAATAAGATATCATTAGAAACACAGTTTGTACTCCTGAAAACCACTCTCAGAACTTAACATGAGAGTAAGGTCACCCAACTATTACAAATTAAGCATTTGATCTGGAAATTATTACTGGGGGTTTGGGTTACCTTCAACCACTCTAAATAGGACAGATTTGTGTAAAAGCCAACGATTTGCCCCTGCCCTTATTTCTGCCCATTCCAGGAGCTCTGATAGCTTTCCTAATAGCATGGAGTTTCCTGGAGGTCCCCCACTGGGAAAAAAGTTCAAATTTATCCAGTTTTTCCAGCACCACAGGGCATCTGCCCTGTGCTGCTGGGAACCCTCTGAGGGTCTCTGGTCCCTTCTGACTGCAAGAAACAAAAAAGTCAACAGCAGCCTTACTCTCTTCCTTTTTTTAAAGTATTGATCCAAGCAACTTATCTACTTGAGTACACCCTTCATGATGGAGGGTAGGCATGAGGAGAAGCAAATGGAGGAAAGGCTGAGGAAAAGAAGGAGCAGAAGATGTGTTGGCACATGATAAAAAACAGTTGAAGGGAAGAGAGCCTTCCCAGGCTGCTATTAGTTCTTGGACACCTTTCTTTCTCATTGTCTTCATCTCTTCACAATACACTATGCACACCACCAAAAAAACCCACCCTCAAACAAAACCAAACAACAAACCAAACCCACCCCTAAGAACTCCCCAAGCTGGGAATAGGGAAGGAAAGAGTGTGTCTATTGCCTAAGGCAGCTCTCTCTGGATGTGTTTCCCTCAGAGAAGGCAGGCAGGCACATTACTTCAGCATAGTTTAATTTGCCAGGAACAGGTGTAAGATAAATAAACCCTTCTTGGAATGAAACCAGAATCCAAATAAAAGTTTGCAACAGTTGAAAGTTGCTTCTGAATATGTTAATTTTGCTTGGGTTTCTTGTCTAAGTATACCCTGCTTAAATGAAAAGTTAACTACTTTATAATTCTCTTACTGCCACATTTTTATCCAACATACTTCGGGTGCCATTTGCCCTTTTTGAAGAAAGAAAAAATATTCTTCTGAACTTTCTTTCATATTCCACTTGAATTTAGCTAAAATCTCCATGGTGTTTCTGCATTTTAAGAAGGCTTTATTAAACTTCTAGAAATATTTTCCTCTTTATCTTTTAGTGGCAAAATGGGGAATCAGGAAGAAGCAAATGGCAATATTTCAGGTAATGTGATGACTCAAGTTTCATTCTGTATGTTGCTATAAAGCACCATCAAAGTTTGTAGTGTGAGAGTAATGGGCACCGTAACTCCAAATCTCTCTGTAATGACTTATTAGAATAGAGAAGTTTCTAATGTACATTTACTTATGTGATTTTTTTTTTCCACGCTAATATCTTGTGTATGATCTTCCAAACATTAGGCACCTCTTCAGCTGATTTTATTAATTCTTTCACTCATATTTTTAGCCTTGCAGGTAGCTTCTCTCTCGCTAACTCCTGTCTGAGACTTCAGATCTTCTTGGCAGCTTTCTCAAGGCTCACTTCTAAACACTTCATTTCAAATTAAATTTCAAGCAATGAATCCTTCCACATCAGGCACTTCACCTGCTACCTCTCAAAAAACCCCTAAGATTACATGGAAGTTTGTTAATAGTAACTTAGGAAAGGCTTTTTTAGTTGACAGCCCCAAAGAAAACAAACAAAAAAGATAAACCTAGAACTTATGTGTGTAATATATTATCCTTGTATATTGCCCAATCTGATTAGAATAGTGAAAGATAAGTAAAGACAAGTAACTGGAGCCCAGCAATGCAACAGCCTGAAACCTGAATAGCTCAGGAGGGATGTGCCAGCCTTAGTTCCCCACTTCACAGATGAAGGCCAGAGTTGGGCCGCTGTACCCTGCTCAAGGTCAGTCAGAAATTCTGGACAGCTTGGGCCACTGATGGAGGGGTGGTTGGCATTTCTAAGCTATGAGCACTTCCAATGGCAACTATGCCTTGATGTACCATTAGGGCAATCTCTAAAATTAGAGAAAGTCAGGATGATATGAGGAAATGTGATTAATGACAATGTCTCACCCCCTCAAAGCTCACATATACGCTCAAACTAATACACCTGCATGTTCTTTCTCTCTTTCATATTCTTCAAAGTCTTAGTGTAAAGATGTCACTAAGAGCTTTTCCTGTTACCTGTGTTTAATTTTGACATGTTGGAACATCCTTTCCTTCTAAATAAAAATGACACTTTTTGTCAGTGTAGGTTAAATGAATCTTGTGATATTTTTTCCTTTGATTTAATCTGAATAGAAAATGAACAATCTTTAATAATTTTAGGATCATAACTACATAATCAAAATAGCGTTTGTTATAAAATAATAGAAAGTACTCTGAGTTTACACATCCTTGTTAAGAATATGCAGGAAACTGCAGTGGCTGTCAATTACTGTGTATGCTCTCCCTACAGAACAGTACAGAGAGATAATGAGCCAGAACAAGAGTAGGACACATCTAGCCTCAAAACTGCAAGAATTAAGCAGAAAATCTCAAGAGTGTGGTTTATCTAGCCTGCAGCACTATTATTTCACAAAAGAAATTGACTAGTAACTGTATGACCAAATTCAGGCTACCTTTAGACTGTCCTTCTAAGGTCTAATTTTGAGTTCTAGAGTTCTTAATCTATGACCCAGACAAAAGGCAGGGCTTGCTGTGGTCATTTCTTACTAATAGTTCTCAGGGCATTTCATTATCCTAAATTTCAGAGTTACTTTTGAAAAAACCCAGCACTCTGGTTCTGTGGTGGTAAAGAGCCACTGGGCTCCATAATCACCTAAGATCACCAAGGGTGCTTTGACATTGGCTCCATCTGCTTAGCACGGCACAGGTTATGCCTCCATATTGCAGCACAGTGAGCAATTACTCTTACTTGCTGAGGAATTAAAGTAAGTTTTAATATAGATTTACTACAGCAACGACAGCTACAGAGGAATAATTAACAACTTTCTATTCTGAGCTGCTAGGAGGTGTGGATTTTAGTTTTTCTGGTATCTCTTTGAATGTAAGTCCTTCCAATAGCTTCATCATTGCTGTTTATTGCTGTTCTCAGAATTTCCTTCCAATTTCCCTACAACAATCTCCCCAGCTAGCTGGCCAGGAGTAGAGGGTATCATCTAATCAATATAGAAATGTACTTTAATTTTTATCAGACACTACAGCACAAAGTTAACACACCAAGGCACTCTATTTGAGGACATCACGCTATAGAAACATGATAAGAAAAAAAAAAAAAGTATGTAGGGCTCTATCCTAAATGGATATAAACTGGCAACTTAAAGCATTTTAAGGTATAGCCTGACGACTGACACCTGACTCAGGCCATATATCAGTACATGAAAATAATGTTCCTCTTTTTGAGATTCCTAAAGTAAGAGGTTTGTTTATACAGGGTCTTTTTGCACACCTAGTAACATATTTGGCATCAGTGTATTTTATGGCTCTGTGGGCTAGCTACAAAAAAGAAAAAAAAAAAAAAGAAAAGGATATTCATAGACTTTAAGGCTTTTGAATACCCTAAACAGAGGGGTATTCAGAGAGGGAAATAATTGTATCATTTGAGCACTTGTTGAGTAAGGTCATAGAATGGAAAAGGTCATTTCATCATAACTAGCTGCAATAATGCTTTCCACTTCAAACAAGGGACTAACCACTTCCCTCAACTGGTTAAAGAGGGCAAAGAATAAAAATCATGCTTAGAGTATGTTGCAACAGTTAATTTGAAAAGAGGCAAATTGTAATGTTTTTACCAGGTGGCAGTTCCTTTGCTCTGTGAATAGTCCCCTTGCTATGAAATCAGTGGAATATTTCACATATTTATGGCAGGAAAATTTGGTCTAATATGGGCTGAACTTCCAGTGACCTTGCATAAGTATTTGCCCCAGAAACAAAGAATTTTCAGTACTTTTATCTTTAAACTGTCCAAAGTATTAACTTACTTTTTAATTAAAAAAAAAGAAAGAAAAAAGATTAAATCTGTAATTGCTTATCCTAACAGAGGTGAATCAATATTACCAGTTTAGAAAGATGATGAATGTTATAACATTTTGTAATTTGTCCCACTGGAATAAGCAGAACTATTTATTGATAAAGTACAATTCAGTATGTGCAAGACTGTCAAAATCCACAAGCTGGATTTTAGAGACTACTCTGGAGACATATGGTCTTTTGAGAACACCTGAATGCATCCTCTGAAATACAACAATCTCAGGCATTATTCTCTGCCTATAAAACCCCCCCAACACAACAATTTAATGTCAGCTATTGAATTATATCACCTGAACATCTCTGGCATAATTTGGGAGAGGCAGGAAGCTGGGTTCTGCACCTCCCACAAAATGCTGAGCAGATTTACAGCAACAGGGCCTCAGATTTACAGAGGAAAAAGAAAAAAGGCTAAAAACCATGAGCAAAAACAACAACAAAATTCCCAAGCAATATGAGATTATCTGAGTTTTGCATATACTAAAAATAATGCCACTCAAGATCTTGAGTCCTGCCAAAATTTGCTTTCAGATATGTCTGAATATATCTTTTCTTTCTGGTCAGGGATCAGATCTCTCTGCTCAGATGCTGGGTAGGTTAGGATTAATCATCACCTAAAAGTAAAAGTAATTGGCAGGATATCTTCAGGAAATTCTTGGGATGGATGACGCTGTTTGATTTTTGCAGATGTTGTTGTCACTCCAGCCAAAAGGTCTTTGTGTTTTACAAATATATTACACACTCTGGATCGAAACCATCTTAATTGTCATTACAGGCAAAACAAGTTGGTGCTTTTGCTTCCTTTTGTAATCTTTTTTCAAGATGCGAAACAACTTGGTATTTTTAGATGTAGGAAAGTGAAATAATTTTGCATCTAAAGATAATTCACAGAGATAAACACATATGAGTGTGAAAATTGACTTCTATTGCTGCTGAAAAACAGAAGGATAGGGATGTATGGCAGTGGTACATCGAAGGGAAAGAAGTTATAGAAAGATATGTTACACTGTTTAGGCACTGAAGTGGAATTTAAAGAAATCCAAAGGTTACTACTTCTACTCTATTTTTTTTTTCCTTGTAATAATGGAAAATGGCTATATTAGTCACTGACTTCAGTTACAAGGAGTCCACTAAAACTGATCTATGCCTAAAAACATGGATTTTCCTTACTCATAAGCTGAGCAATACTGTCATGAAGAGATGAACCATCTTGAACCCTTCTATCCACCTCTAGCTTTCATCTATTGAAATTATGTTAGTAAACAATATATTTTAATGTGAAATGAAAGCGATCTCCTGAAAATACAGGAATCTTCTTTCTAGGATACATATTTATTTTGTATCTCCAAAGTGAGTCTATTTGGAAAAGCAGCTCACCAACAAATAAAACTAACTTTTCCAGCAAAGAGAAAATGGTGGGAAGTAAAATAAATTAAAATTTAAATAATGCATATAAAAGAATAGATAGTATTATTTACATGACATATAAAGCCTACATAATATGTAATAATGAAATAACAGTACTACTGTGTGGTGCTTAGTTGCCAGCTGGCTTTAAATGGTGACACAATATAATATAAAATGTGTTATGTTGAATCTATTTTCAGTGCCTTGGAAAACAAACTCTGCATTAAACTTTAGGACACTAATTCAAAGGTTTTACCACTGCAACCACTTGTGAAGATTAGCTACAACACCATGTCCTGATGCTGAAACTCCAGATTTGATGGGAGTCCCCAGATGAGGGGGACGAGGTCAGCTCTGCAAAGCAGGTGTGTGGAAATGGGGCCATACCCCATGGCACGGCACGGGTGAGATGCTCCCTGCCAGGGTGGATGACATCAAGCCGCAGCTCAGGCTCAAGCCATGGAGGAACTCACCCTGACACATGGAGTCACCAGTAGACTTTCTACATCAAGAACTACCCCATCTTTCCTCTATCTGTGAATACTCCAAGTAGCACCAGGAAATTTTTTTCTTTCCAGGCATCTTGGTATGCCTGAGCTACACATTGAGTAAAGCTCTTTACCATACAATGCATATGTTGTCCCCAAACAAAATGAAAGAGAACTGGATACAAGTCAAAGACATTTGTTAGTAAAGCTAATAAAATACAACAAATTCAGACTTGCTAGGTCCAACAAATTTTGAAACAGAAAAACTAGGAATATTTTCCAAAAGTAAATATTGGACATTTTTTAGATGTGAAAACTACATATTCCTTTATGAAATGCCACGATGAGGAGGATGGGTTAGATTTTTGTTTTGCCATTTTTTAATTAAAGTTTGTAATGAGATCCTAATTCCATCCTCAACAATGGATCAACCGATGGTACTCATTACTGTGCCAGACTACACAAAGGATGTGTATGCTGTTCCTGAGTAGCACACTTTCAGTCCATGATGGCAAATATATCAAAATTGTGTCATTTTACCTTGTGCTGTAGATAGCCAAATTATTTCTCTGTGCGTTGAGAATCACAAGCTCAAAAAATGCTGAATTTTAAACTGTTCTTATGTTTACATTTTTTTATTCAGTCTGGAGAATAACAAAGAATACCAACATTAATTGGAACATCTCACCTGTCTTTGTACTGCTGGCAACCAAGGACTGAGTAAGTCCTCAGCAAACACCTTTGCTGGCTCAATAAATCTCAAAAACCTAAGGGTCTTCTGCAAGCTCAGATTAAGTTCAATTGCAAGCCTTTCACGGATTTATACTTTATCAACCTTTTCCCATAACTGATCTTTAATGCTATTAAAACCTATTAATATTAAAAACATATTAATTAACATATTTTAATATGTATAGTGTTTAATATGTAAACCATACGAATTACTTTATATTAAGTATAAAACACATTAATATGTACCTGCCAGAAAGAATAAAGCACATTTATTCCCCAGGAGCTTTATCTGGCTTTAAGACAGGATGGCTGAAACACATTTAAAACTGTATCTTTGACCCAGTGTTCACCACACAGTTTGCGTCCAACCAAAGAAACAAACAACGAGTAACAAACGCAGATCCTTCCCATAAATCTTCACTTATTCTGCTCAAGTAACTGTTTTGTGCCTTACAAGCCCTGGGAAAACAAGGTTTGTTAGTCACTTTATGATGTCTGAGGCTTTTCTCTGGATGATTGTAGACCTTAGTGATAAAGACTATTGTTGTGGAGAGAATAAACCCTGAAGATTTCTGGAGGGAAAGGCAGCAGGATGGATACCCAGACACACACACCTCTGATGAATAAAGAGGTTCATTAGGCTGGGCTGTAAGAAAACCACAGAGCTATCAGGAAGAAAAAACCAAAACAACTACAGGCATGGCAAGACTTGTGTATGGAGAAAGGGCTGAATAATCTAGGAGTGGTTAGTCAGAAGACAAATATAAGATGGGAGATAGAGGTATGCAAACTAGTAGAAGATCAGAAGGTCTGTTGGAAGCCTTCTATTTACCCTTCCTTATAAAAGTGAGATCAAAAGACAATTTAAATCTGATAAAAAGAAATACAACATGCAATTAACTTGTAAAATTCATTGCCACACCATATAAAGGAAAAAGCAGGGAAAATTAAAGACAAGACTGGATGTTTCTCTCTGCATTTCTGGGATTAGATTTTTCAGGATTTTTTCCAAATTCCTCTATGAGTCAGTCACTGAGTATCCAACGTCCAAACAAAAATACTGAGTGATTGGCTATTTGGACTACAGGTATTAACATTATTTCAGAGGTATCTGGCAGTAGTCAAGAGTGTAAGACACCAAATGGGGCTTCTATGTGATGCAGGCCAGCAGGGAAAGCAGGGCTGTCTCTGTGCTTCATGGCCCTGTCAATTATACTCTGAAATCTCAGGGAGGGGAAGGTAGGGAGGGTGTCTGAAGTGCCCATCTGATGCATTCCCAGGTTGTGCATAAAGTAAAGGTGATGCAGTGATAGGAGAATGGAAAGACCAAAAAGCCATGAGAACAGAAAAGTCTTGTGTGTGAGGATGAAAGTGAACAGGCAAAAACTGAGAAATAAGGTGCTGAAAAGAGCACAGGAGAAAGGCGGGTGTCTCTGAGAGAGAGAAGAAAAACCTGCCTGCAGGTGGAGGAGGATGAGGCAGTATAAATCATCTTCTCTCAAATTAACAGGGTGGGGGGAAGCAGAAGGTACCCAGCATCTAGCTGAGTCATCTAAAGCAGGTCTCGAAAGCAGTAACATGGGTACCTCAGTCTTGACTGAAAGAGAATTCCTACCTTAAGTTTCCTGAGTTGTCCTTCAGAGGCATATACCTCTCTACACAGCCTAAAACCAGAACATGCATTCCTAACCTACACAACTATTCTGGATGTCTTCACAGTCAGTGTGAATGCCTCCTGGGACTCCTCTGTTTCTGTAAATCCAGTTTGCTGAGATGATACAGCAGAGATGTCCAGCCACTTATTACCCTCAGCTGCTATCCCACCTGCAATTTGTCTGTGGATAGTCAAAGAATGACTACTGGGCCATCAAGCAGCTTTATCTGCTTTGGAGAACACTAGTGCAGAGCACCTTGCAGCCACCCTTGGGAATTCCTGGCGTGGGAGATGTGAAGAAATAAATAGAAGCTCTGATAAGAGGGGGGAAAATAATCTGGTATCACTCGCACAAACCCAAGAGGCAATCCCTCTGAAGTGAGATCCTAAATACAGTAGAAGATGCCATTCTGTGTGACAACCTCTTCATGCTGCCTCCTGACATTTGCACCTGAAACGAAGCACAGGCATCTCACAATCAGGTTGGGCTGTCAAAGGGGAGCTCTGAGCCAAAGGGGCCCTTCCTTCATCTGGGCTGATCCCAGGAGGGTCCCATGCATGTCTTGGGATACCAGGACCAGGCAGCATAAGGGTGGAAGCAAGTGGCTGTAGCTGCTTCTTTCTGCACCAGCCACAGCTTTGGCCTGGCTCAAGTAAACATTTAGATCATTTTGGAGCTTACATAAGTTGATGTAAAATAGACCTGCTTGACACTCTCCTCAGATCTGTCATTGAGAGCAATATCTTATACCAGAGAAAAGGCCAAATCCTCACTTTTGAGAGTTATCAGCAGAAGCTTAAAAGTAAAAAATATAATTTTCTTTTAGAGAAGTCTATAGGTTAGGGGAGCCTGGTGCTTAAGTGCTAGGGGTGGGAAGAGAAGAAATTAAAATATGCAGAACATGCCCAATTTGCCTTCTAGAAACATGCAAATATTTCTATTTAGCTATATTAAATTTGAGACATAAATACTGCAACTGTTACACAATGTTATCAAATCCTTCCTAATTGCTGTATTTAACACAGAAGCTGTAAAAAGGAGGAATTAAAAACTGTACTTTCTCACTTGTGCACAAGTCTTTTTCTAATGTAACAGTTGGAGTGTAACTATTAGAGGCATGATTATAAAAACAGAGGTTTCCTGCAATTCCCACTGGACCTCTGCCCACCAGTCACTTTTGCAGTGCTGTTGGCAACACGCAACATCTCTGAAGGGATGTAAAAGAATGGAATGATCTGTGGAAACTGAATTTCTTCAGGTTTTGTGATCACTAATAAGCTAGTTTCAAGGCTGGATGAAGACAGCTGGCAATCAATTTGACTGTATTGAATGTAACAATGGGCAAAGCCTGTGTTTAAGCTGTCAGCTTGCCAGTTAACAAATTTAAGCTGATCAGATCCCAGAAGATGACATTTGAAGAAACAAACATCTCTAAATACAAACAAATATCTCTAAAGCAACTGAAGATGCCTGTGGATCTACGTGGCAATACAGCCAGGTGAAACGAAACCACTTTTTTACACTAACTGCACCTACACTTTCCTGGAGACCTTGCTCACACACAGCAAAGTCTTCAGCAAAGATGGCAATAAAGTTGTGACATTCAGCAGGCAAAGGAGTAATCACAGAAATCACAGAAAGTTAGGGGTTGGAAAGGACCTCAAAAGATCATCTGGTCCAACCCCCCATCCCTACAGAAAGTCACGTAGGAACTTGTCCAGGTGGGTTTTAAATGTCTCCAGAGAAGGAGACTCCACAAGCCCCCTGCACAGCCTGTTCCAGTGCTCTGTAATAATTATGAACTAAAAGCACCAAAAAGATGGAAAGACACACTGCAGGTGTAAGATAGCAGCAGGTTGCCTGCTGTCATACGCTGCAAGGTGAATGTAAAGGGAACAAAGAGATCTGGGCACAAGAATTAATAAAAGTCTAAATATTATGGAAAACCAGGAATGAAGTAGGTGGTCAGAATACAACACCTCGGATGATCACACAGATGACCCTAAAGACCCTTCCGTTAGGAAGCATTTCTTTACTGAGAGGTTAGTCAGATTCTGGAACAGGCTTCCTAGAGAGGTGGTCAGTGCCTCAAGCCTGTCAGTGTTTAAGAGGCATTTGGACAATGCCCTTAATTAAAAGCTTTAACTTTTGATCAGCCCTGGAGTGGCCAGGCTGTTAAACTAGATGATCACTGTAGGTTCCTTCCAACTGAAATATTCTTTTCTGTTCTGTTCTATTCTGCTGCACCTTAGTCTATTCTGTCATTTCTCACCAGGTTTTCCCAAGCTGAATAGTGCTTTCAAACCATTCTAGAAAGATTCCTGCACTATATACCAGTGTAACAACTCCACTTAGAACTCTTCAAATTTCTTAATTTGGGCTGGCAGAGATTGGGCTGGGACACCATGAGAGAAAGCAGAATTTGACTGACTAACACCTTCAGAGTACTTAATCATGGTTCAAATAGTCAGACTGACAACAGTCTAATGTACTGCTCTGAGGCACTAAGATTGAAATTTACGTTAACCTGCTGCCAAAGAACCCCTAAGTAAATACAGGCATGTTAATCAGACTGAAGACACACTGAAAGTGACTTTTGAAATAAAACAGTGCTGCAAGCTAGGGATATCATAGTCCCATGATAGGACTACAAGGGCAGAGTAACAGACAGTTGTAAATATTCAAAACAGCAAACACCCTGTCTAATACGATGCTATTTTGGACCAATAGAGTTCTTAAACAATTCAGATTTCTGCCTGGAAAGCATAATTTGCTGCTGTAAAAGCTAAGCTTGCAGAGCCACTGAAGCAGCAATTCTCACAGAGCTATGGGAAAAAGCTGATGATCTGAGATGGGAGTTACAAGGAATGCCACATGCTGAAGCAGCTGATCTGCAGGACAACATCTGGAAAGAATCCAAGAAAGATGAGTATTTTCTTGCATATCAGTTAGGCTCTGACATAGTAAATTCTTAAAAAATATAATTTTTAGATGCTAGGAGCAATGAAATTTGAGAAATAAAATCAACTCTTACTGTTTTTGAGACTACTGAACTAGGCAAGTAAGTGAATTTGTCACAATCCTGTCTACCTCTAACTTCCACACCAGTGCTTACCCTAACAACTACTTAATTTTGGACTGGACAATTTACACATATGTTTGGAAATTTGAGCAACTACCTTGTCTATGAAAACAATGAGAATTCAGTGTAGTAAGACAGGATATTAACATTTCAAATCAAACAGAGACAGGTAGTGAAAAGAAAGGTATTTCTGTAAGAATCTTCATATAATAGGCATCTTTAGCAGGACAAGTTTAAAGCCTCTCCATAAAAGATGTGAGCAAAATTGAACATACTAAGTCTAAAACAGAAAATGTTGACTCCTTCTTGGTCTTTCAGATGCTTACTTGCCCCTGACTGTACATTTCCAAGGCACTGAAACCTTGTGGCTCATAAGCAGCACTGGAAGTTCTTGAATATATATTTATAATACAGAATATTTAAAGACAGATAGTATTTATAGCATTACATTATTATTATTATTGTTATTATTATTAAATATATTTTCTGATATTTAAATATAAGAGATATTCACTCATTTGAAAGGCTCCATAAATAATTTACAGAATCTGGGTGATTTATTTCTAAAGCATTTGACTGTGACATATGGCTTTAGGACACTTTCTTAACAGAAGTGAACTGAATTAGGAATTGCTAAGTATTTAGCACAGGCACAGAGTTATATCAGTCTTGTTTGGAATAGACATAACTATCTCATACTTAAAAAAAACATATTTACTAGCCTTCTAAGAAACCAATTCTAACATCACAAATAAATTCTGTCTAGTAAAAGGCCTCTGACTTTTCACAGGCTTTCTAACACAAACATGTCTTCACAGTCTCTGATTCTTCACATCCCAGTGCTTTAACCTATTTCATCTTTTCTGGTGTGGTGCGATATGTGCTGCTAAAATTGTCTATTTACGAATACACGATTATTATTTGGGTGAAAAAACCCAAAGTTTCTCACGTAACAGATGACTACAATTAACACCAGGTGACAGGGTAAATCAGCATATCTGTCTCTGGACAAATTAAGAATTATTTATTGATGTTTGGATAGTTTCAGTTAGTCTGAGAGAGTGTAATTTCCTGCTCCAAACCTCTAGGAGCAAGAGCAAGAATGTAACCATACTTTACCCAGAAACCAAAAGCTGTATTACTGTCTGTTTTGCAAATCTGGGAGAGAGAACACTTCTAATTTTGATGGTAAAGAGAAAAGAACCTAGACTGAATAAAAAAAATGCCTTTCCTTGGGAAAAAAGAATTGGTTTATTTCCGTTAATTACTTCAACTTTAAATATTTTTTTCAGTGAAAAATCATTTAATCAGAAATCTTACACTAGCCTTGTTGAGTTCCTTTATCAGCAGATATCTCAGCAAAGGCACAGAACATGCAAAGAGAAAAAGCTCAACCCTCAGATCAAAACCTTGACCTCCAGATCAAGAAGATGAAATGTGACACTACTTTTCCCCAGCAGGAAAGAATTAGTCACTGGACACACCTCACTTAGGTTGCCCAATCCATGGTAGGTGCTTTTCTACTCAACATAGACTCTGGTGTAAGATCAACAAATACAGGCTGCTGAATTCTTTAGTCCATACCAGAAAGAAATTTCAAGATGAACTTCATCATACTAAAGTAGCAGGTGTCTTTTGAACAGCAGACACATTTAGAAAGAGAAGAGCAGAACATGAGGTCTTCACTTACAGCAAACACTGCCTTTGTCAGCAGGGAGTGTAGTAGTTGGCAGAAGTAAATGCAATAAAATAGTGCCCAGAGATGATACTGAGAATAGATTTTTTATCCTACGTATTACTGAAAACTGTACTGCTGGGATGGTCAAGCATGAAGATATGCCACTAAATGTGAGTTTTAAAAGCCTACACAATTTGGGAACAATTTCCCTTAAAGAACACTCTGTTCACTGCACATAATAATGGCTGCTGAAATTGGCTGTGGAACTTGACATTTCCAGTGCTAATGCTACTGCTACTATCAGAGTGGTTTCTGAAGTGAAGCAGGCAATGTCCCTGAGATGAGTTCAAGTTGGGCTGGTAGGAGACCCCCTCAACATGGAATTTGCTCCTTCTGGAACTTGGTTTTGGTGTGATTAATGATCCGTGATGTGAGATGTTCTTCCTTGGTCAAGCATGTACTTAATTACAGACCATCACTGGGTTGTTTAGAGTTCAAATTATACTGGAAAGGGGCTGTTTATATTGTTTATCACGAGCTGCAGATTGACTGTCTGTCTGCATTTAAACTATATAATGTGACTAAATACCAAGGTGACAGACACACAACATATCATTACATAAGAATAATGAATTAATCCAAATTAAAGGTTCAGCAGATCTTGTAACTCACCAGATACGGAGGATTTGTTTAGAAAGGTTTGACAAAAGTGCCATATGATGGTTCATTACCACTCTAATTAATGAATAATAGATCCAGTAATATGCAACAGCCGCTGCTATCACTTAATGCTCTGAAACAAGATTTGTCAGCCATGAAGTTCAAGAGCCTGATTACAGATAATGGACTTAAGCTTCCTGTTGGGAATTTGTTCAGTCTGCAGCCTCAACAGAATTTGAACTTGTGACATTTCCATCATACTGTAGCTTGACTAGAGGTAAAGTAGAAGCAGCTGTGGGGAAACTGCTAATGGGCTAACATGAAATCTTTCACTGGGCTGAACCACCAGGAAATCCAGTTGCCCTGGAAAAACGTAATATGCTTCCTGGCTGGCTGTAAGGGTAGGGGATGCTACACTTTATTCCTGATTAGCAGGCATGTCCTCTTATTTTGGGGATCTTCAGGGAGCACATCTCTCCCTAAGGTGCAGACACAGATTTTGACCTGGGCATTGCAGTCCCTGGCACCTAGAGGCAAAACTTAAGAGATGCAGTGCCTGGATTGCTACTCCTCTGCACAGTGTAACAGGGGAACATTACTCTGCAGTGATGACAGCCAAGTTTCAGACTGATATGCCCAGGAACTCAGTTTGCAGATATACATCTTTATGTAGATACTTTAAGTCCCTGGGAGAGTATGTTGGTATGCCCTTTGCATTATGTATACAAGCTCATACACAATCAGGAAAAAATAAGGGATGTCAGGTCACTCCTGACATAGAAGAAAATACAAATCAAGATTTAATATCACATATTTTCTCCATTTTCATGGAAATCAACAAGTGTACAAAGTTGTCAAATAATTTGATAGCTGTCATCACTAACCTGGTAGCACACAGAGTTGCTTGATGAACTAATTTGTCAGGGTAATCACACTAATATAAGCACAGAGCTTTGGCCTCAAATAAAATTTTTCTGGTCGTTAGGTTATTAATGGAAAAAAAAAAGAAAGGTTGTATGAATGTGACCCTTGAGGCAAGTCTCAAGTTTATCATTTCTAGCTCTTAGGCCATTCCCCTATGTGATTTATGTTTGATCACAAAAATAATCAGAGAGCAGATCTGCTGGAGATATGTAACAAATTTAATTAATAGTAAACAGACTAAGTCTTGTAAAATATTATTGTTATGCTGTAACAATAAGCAGAAAGAATAACCCAATAGATGAGCTAGTAAATAATTAAACAAACACATGAAAAGTAATAGGCTGAAACTGGCAATGTGATTTTAAGGGGACCTCAGGACTAAGGTCACTGAGTTCCACCTGAAGCCATCCTTTCCCCAGGCTGAACAAGCCCAGGCCCCTCAGCCTCTCCTCACGTATTGAATGCTCCAGCCCCTCATCATCTTGGTGGCCTTCACTGAACTTGCTCCAAGGTACTGATATCTTTCATGTATAGTGTTGGAGGACATAAATGGGCTGCAGTATCTTAGTTGTGGACTAATAAGTAAAAGGAGATAGTCCTGTGTCTAGATCTGCTGATGCTCTGGCTAATACAGCCAATTGACCTTTCCTGCTAGGGCACACAATACCTTGACTGCAAAGCTGAGGTGTCAGGCAAATAGCTACCTTATTATTAAGAGCTGTAAGATGACTTGCTAAAGATTATTCTTCAAAAGATCAACTCTGGAGTGATGCTGAACATCTGAAATCCCCTTCGGGGATGCTTAAGTCCAGAAATGGACAAAAATCGAACAGCAGAAGAAAAGAGACAAAGAATAATTAATTTCAAGAAATTCAAGTTACTGGTTTAGGTTCCAGAAGCTGCTCTTGTAGCTGTGCAGTGTTTGCAGAACAAAGGTCCCTTTTCATCCAGTGATCCAGGACAGAAACACATCCACAAACAAGTGTCTGTTGGTGTTAATTAGTTCTGCTAGCAAATGATGTATGTTTTGAAGGCTAGAGATCACCTACGTGAAGATAGGTGCAACAAGCAGAGTAGGTGAACTCCAGAGAAAGGAGGAAAAACCACAATCAAGTGCAGTAAACCCCAACACTCACCAAGACCTGTGCCAGGACACCTGCCTGAACTATTTCACAAACAGTAAAAAGGTAGCAATGAGCTGTATAAAAGAAAGGGGGGAAATCCACATCAGTCACCCCATGATAATATGCAGGGTTTTGGATAAGGAAGAACCCTTTTGTTCACTTTTGCTGGGAACTAACACCTCAGATGAAAGTTAATCACAGTTGTATGGAGAGAGGAGAAACAAAAGCTGAATCAGCAACACAGGAAGCAGCAACAGAAGACATTTCTAGGTAGGTTTTCAAACTTACTGCACTGTACTCATCACAAAGGTTAAATAGGGAGAACACAATGTATGTACACATGTCCATGGTATGTATGCAAGTGTATAGAAGATGTCTGGTATTCATGCCCTTTAAATGCATACAGCTCCCATGATTTTCAAGGAGATTAGCTCTCAGTCCCTCATTATTCCAATATGCATACCATCTGTATGACATGAATAGGAAGATATCTTTTGGAGAAATTAAGAAAGAGAGGCTGAGTGTTATTTTATATCTAGAAAAGCTGTGGGCAGATGACAGCTGGCACACAGCTATTCTGAATTTGTACCTGGTTACTGTAGACAGGGTCTGATTCCATTAGTTTTTATTCAGAAGCAAAACAGAAGGGGAGGCTTTTATCTGTATCTTAAAAAAAAATTCGAGCTGGGACACTCACCTATTACACAGAATGGTTTCCTTGCAAAGCGGAGTCTCCCCTGCCATCCTCGGTACCGACAACAGCATCCAGCAGACCAGATACGAATAATAAATTCCAAACCAAAGACAACAATCATGACAAATTCCTAGAAATGAAGAACACGAAAAATGCCTGTTACAGATAACCAACAGTGAAGCCTCAGGAACCTTACGTCCACAGTGTGTGTATATCAGTACACGCTGAGCACCTGAAGACCCCAAGCCAAACCTGGGACACTGTTCCCCAGCATAATAATATACCTACACACAAAACACAGTCCCCAGCTCTCCCTGCTGAAGGGTCCAAATCTAACCTAAATAACATTAAATGTCTGCCAAGATGGGCTACTAACTATGACACATTGAAGGACTGAATCAGACTGAAAAAAACCCCAAACCCTGAACAAAGCAAAATATTCAGTAACTTTGGATAAGATGATCAGAGCACAGGTAGTTTAGGCAGCTAGTGAAGACCATACATTTTCTATCTATATCCATAAAAGTAATTCTTAGCTTGAAGGCTGAATGTTTTGCAAGACATGTTCACATTGCAGGAACATACAACTGGAGTGATTAAATTGATGCAGAAGAATTCAGGAAATCAATTTATTCCTAGAAGAAGGTTAAAGATACATGCCAGTGTAATTAAATACAATGGGTATGTAATGGTCTGTAAAACAGTAAATAAATGTTGACATTAGTCATAAAGATCCCTGGACAATCTATGAACTGAAACATTTAAAAATGCCTGGTTTTCTGGCTTGTTTTTTACATTTTTTTTTATTTATGCAACTTATATTTCATGAAATTTTTCAGTGCAACAATGATGTCAACAGAATTTGCAGCAATAGAGCAATAGAGCAATAAAGCTTGTCACAATTCAGCTCTGTACCTTGAGGAAATCTGAATCCCTAGAATATTCAGTGATATAATACATACACACTAGTATGAAAGGATAAACTTAATTTAGATTCTCCTATGGAATACCGCCATAAAGTTATGAGTTTTGATGTAGTAAAATAAAATTTTGTGTATTCAATAAAAGAAAAAATACTTGAAGGAACTTCTTAAGCAGTTCATCAAGAAGAAGAGGATGAAAATTATATTTTATTTGGCAGCTGAATGTATTTCCATGTCCAGGAGAAAGCTGTTCCTTGTCAGCCAATTGATTTGTGATGTCTATAGCATGAGGACTAGTGTTGTACTGCTAAGAAAACACTGAAAATGAATTAGTTAGGGGAATACTTACAAGGGTGGACTTGTTCCAATATTGAATTTTTCACAATAAATAGTTTGCATGTTTTTATACTCTGAGACCTTAAAACTCAAGAAGCCAATAAGGCTGCAAATTTCACATACGTCAACCCCGGCATTAATTTACATAACAAATGGCATTATTCATATCGTGTCATGTAACAATGCTTACTAACTTAGGATCACTGGAAGTACCTTGAAACATTATTTATTTGATTTGCCTTTGCTGTCACAAACCAATTCAAAAATGTGGTATTCCTTCCTAAAGCGTGTCAGCTTGTATAACTGCATCACACTGAAAGAATTTTTAGAGACTTCTTCAGTGCTTTGTTTTCCAGTTTGGTAAATCTCATACTGAATTCCTGACTCACAAAAGCAGAATGAGATCCCTCTGCTAAAACACAGACAAAGAAAATGTCACATTTTTTGTTAGAAAGAAGCACATGGAAAAATGAATGTTATTGTTTATGGTTTTGTTTTTATTCGTTCTACTACAAGAAGCTTCAGCTGAAGTCCATAGACATACAAATTTAGAAAGGGTTATGTGCAAAAGTGATAAAGTTCTCCAAACAGTACCAATTATTCTTGCCAGTTGGCTGCTACATAGTACATTTCCTTGTAGGAAATTCTGTATAGGCCAAGAATAAAATAAACAAGAAGCCAACTGGAAAAAAAGGAGGAATATGTATTTTAGTTATTTAACTACCACTTTTATAGTGGTTGTTAAATCATGAATTGTCAAATAGGGTTTACACATTGTTAGATGCCATCTTTGAATTTATGAGGGCTAATGGCAGGCGTTCAGGTCATTTGACATGATTTTCCTGATGGAGTTTCTTTTTTGGGGGCAGGGCTAAGAGATAGAAAAGGAGAGGAAGCCAGCAAAGCGTGAAACATCATTTGCTTCCAATAAAATCTTTTTCTTGTTAAAATCTCATCACACCTAATTGGACTAAAGTTTCTCATTTCCCTGGAAAACATACTGTGAGTACAGAGGCATGAGAAACACCTCCTGCTTTGTAAGTACTCTGTCATTGTCACAGGCATCTTACAAGAGCTGATCCACACAGGCAGGACCCTGTCCTCTATCACACTCTAGACCCCAGAAAGGCCTCTGATTGAGAACTGGCAGGAACAGAAAGTACTTAATGAGGCCAGAAGGACCATTCTACAGCTTCAATTCTGTTAAATTAGAATCACAAAACTGCTGGTAGAACTTAAAAAGAGGTAATTTTTTTTTTGTGGTTTACTATTCTGGTTCCTTCTTGTGCTATGCAGTTTTGTATTCATCTGCACTACCATTAGCAATTTCTATTTGCTACGCCTGCTCAGTTACACAATGATGAAAAAAGCCTTTGTGTGTCAGAAGCACGTGTTTGAGAGTCTCTTGTACTACATAGTGTACTTGTGTGTCAGAGGGAGAAATCCTATGGGTATCACACAAAGCACCTACACATGTACTGCAAAGAGAAAACTCATGGGGCTATATCTATTCTAAGAGAGAAAAAGGGCAAAGGGATATTTTCTCTCTCTCTCTCTTTTTTTTTTTTTTTTTTTTTTTTTTTTTTTTTTTTGAGGGTGGAGTAAAATTTTTTGGCTGAACAATCTGAAATATCTTTGTTCATTCCTTGAGAAAAATAGTTACCACTCCTAGCAGCATTACGAATTTATGCATGGTGATATTTTCTCAAAATTAACTGAAGTGACTTAAGTAAATTTGAACAACAGCCACTGTAGTAATAGCAAGTGAGCTCAAATGCAGTAAATAAGTCTCTGCACTTGAACACCAAAAGAACTGCTTATTTAAAAAGATACTACATATGGTTTCCTTTCACACGTATCAAATTTCTGGAGGTTTCAAAATACAGTAGAAGCCTTAATAACAGAAAAGAGGATCAATAAAGTGGAGATGTGGTTTCACGCTTATTTTTGCATTTTCTGAAACAGTGATTTTTCAAAATCCTTATATCCTGGTCACTCCTACTTCCTCAAAGAATAACTGATTTTGGGGGGAATACATACCATCATGAATAAAGTCTAAAGGGAACGGATTTTCCTAGAAAATGTGAATTAATTTAAAAATAAATTCTTCATAGTACTACATATTACAATATTGTTGTGTTTTGGATTGAGAAGTTTGAGACTGAGATCTGAGATTTGAGATTGAGAGAGAAAGACACAACTGTGAATAAACTAATATTTTAGTAATCAGTGTGCTTAGTCACAATGTAAGTCAGATCTCTGGCATAGCTAATGCAGGCTAAGGAATGACAATATCTTTTCCTATGGCAGCTGCACAGTCACAAGGTTCTTGCTTTTCCATGGACATAAATTGGAAGCATTCATCCCAAACAAGATCAGGATTTTTTTTTTATTATTTATTTTGAATGTCTTATTACAAAATTAAGCATAAATCTAGGCTTTTAAGTAACTTGGCTTTGGTTCCTTAGCAATTGAAACAGAAAATCAGAACGTAATTGGAAAGGCATGTGCTGGAATAAACCATTAGACCTCATATGATTTGTAGGCTTTTTGTAGAAATGATGCATTCCAAGCATCTCTGTCCTATGTATAATATGATGGACCTTCATTAATTTTGTTTTACTTATGCAATAAGAATAACAACATTTACATCAGAATAGGAAAATTCTGTACAGATGATAAATCTGGCCTCCTTCAAAATTCAGCAAGCCTGTATTTGAACTGATGAACAAGGTTAGATGTACTGGGAACCTAATCCTTCCCTTCTGAGGTAGAGTAGGGATGCCTTGCCCTTTGTCATTTCTCCCTTTTCCTCTATGTCTTTATCCTTTTGCAATCACAGCTGTGTCTGGCCCTGCACCACAGTTACCACAATTAGTAAATTTTATGGCTATTTAAGGTCACTGGTAGCCCCCTGCAGTGACTGCTATGGCAGATGCATTGGTGCTTTGGACAGTGGAAAGTTTTTCTTCCTTCTCAAAGCATGGTTCATCCATACCAATGAACTTTTCATTCTGAAATGTTTCTACTTACACAGCTCCAATTGTCACGGGGAAATATGCATACGAAAGAGAAGCAAGGCTGAAACACATTAGATAAAAGATTCACTTGGTTTTGGAACACACAACACAGGTGCCAGTGTGCTCCTGAAGTTTTTTACATCTGCCATGTGCCTTCATTGCTCTGGCACCAGAATAATGAGAGCCACACAAACGGCAGCAAAGGAAAATAAGAGGTCATCCAGGGCAAGATTTCTATGTACAGATGGTCCTGGAGGACCTTAATGAACAGGGTTGATAATTAAATCAAGCATTTTTTGTACAATCCAGCTAGGATGAGCACTATTTTTCCTTTTTTCTCCTATCTAATTAGGATAAAAATGATGATTCGTTGAAATGGTCTACATTAATATGCTTCTCTAGTACTAATAATGATAAAGATTTCCCCAAGCATAATACTGTAACAGCAAAACCCTGTTTTTATCATAGTTTTCTTGTTCATTTACGTAACTGCTTGTTAAAACCTAAAATAATTTGCTGCTGCTGAAATTAGGTGCCTTGGATGTAGACTGTCATTTGTGGGAACTAGAACCACTTTTGAGTTGAGAAAGGGACACAAGTTGAGTACTTTGTGCTGTTCTTGGAGGATGCTCCTCGTTATTTTACAATGTGAAAATGAGCTGAGGTTTGGATATAGGAAATCCACCCATAAGACAATGGCTCTGTTTTTTATTTAATTATATTTCTTTTATGGAAATTGTGTGGTTAAGTATTCTAAGGGCAAGCAAATTAGGACAACAGAGCTGCAGACTGATGTAAGGGGTTGCCTGCCATGAGCTCATAGAACTGGCTCTACAAGAGACATTGTCAGAAGCCTGGGAAATGGACTAGAACAAATCAAATTAATCCTGACAAGTAAGATTTAATGAGGCCACAAGTGTTTCCCTACTTGAAGAAAACATGTCTGCAGTGTAGCTGCACTGCAGATGCTCATGTGGTGTAAATCAGCAGAGGCTCACTACAGTAGCACAATAGCAGGAATAGGAGAAATGTCATCTGATAGTGCTTGGGAAGTTCTCCCTCTTCCCTAAAAACTCATAAACAAGGAAGCCTAACGTTTCCAAATCACTCAGAGAAGAGAGAGAATAAACATACCCTCATCCTTTACTTTATGGCTGACTTGTTTAAGAGTTGCCAGCTGGTAAAACCTCTTCATCATAGAATCATAGAATGCTTTGGGTGAGATGGGACCTGAAAGATTATCAATTTCCAACTCCCCTGCCTGAGCAGGGTCACTTTCCACAAGACCAGGCTGCCCATCCAACCTGGCCTTCAACAGTTCTAGGAACTTCTGGAAGCATCCACAACTTCTCTGGGCAACCTGCGCCAGTGTCTCACCACCCTCACGGGAAAATTTTTCTTCCTAATATCTAATATAAATTTACCCTTTTTGAGTTCAAAACTATTCTGCCTTGTCCCATCATTCCATGCCCTTGTAAAAATTCCTTCCCCAGCTTTCCTGTAGGCCTCTTCAACTCTCTCAGCCTGTCTTCACAGGAGAGGTGCTCCAGCCCTCTGATAATTTTCCTGGCCCTTCTCTGGATCATGCCAATGAACAGTCCATACTATTCAAATAGCAGTGCTTTATTATTCATCATTAAAAGGGAGAAGGTTTTTTTCTCCTTCAGTTAAAGCAAGAACATAACAACTCAGCTTCTCCATCCCCGTCGCAAGCAAAAAGCCCTCTACTCATGCAAAGTACTGAGCATCAAAGTTGACCTCTACATTTGAAACAGACAATGTTGGAATGTGAGGTGGAGAGCACCACCAGTCTGTCTCAGAGACACCTGAGGAAGGCTTGAGCTGTAAGTAGTCAGTCAAATGCTGGTGTAATTCTGTTATATTGCCTAGGAACAATTCTGTTATATGGCCTAGTTGCCAGATTAAAATCAGCAGATATGAATATGTGCACACTTTATTGTTCAAAATAATAGTATAATTTGAATACACATTTGTGTTATTCTTGATTCAGCATTAGAAGGGTAGATATTTGATTTAAACAGCTAACAAGTATATCTTGATTTAAACAGCTAACAAGTATATATACACACTTAGGAAACTAATGTTTTAATTCTTTACAACTGCAGTTTAACAGTGGGAGAGGTGGCCATAAATCTGAAAACATAACCCAGAATAGACCCTATTAGTGTATATAAATCATAACCAGAAGCCTCAGCTCAGCTTCCAGGGTAATACACAATAAGAATGAAATTAAATTCATGCACCTTTTAATGATTTTTATAATGAATGTGATACTTTTACTACTTTTGGTTTTCCAGATTATGATTAAGATTTCCCATGTTGATTCTACATTAATGGAGGATTATTAAGAAATCAGTTATGTGCCCTTAAACTAACACACAGCTACAAGTCTATTGATATCATATTAAAATCCCAGTGATACGCTTAGTTTTTAATTAGTCATATGTTATATAGGACTTCTGCTATCCAAGACCCTTTCAGATTTTTGTGTTTATTACTTGAAATGGCACCTAACAGTGATGTTTCTTTATTCACTAACAACAGAAAAAAACCCCAGAATTTTTATGTCAAGGAAAACCCAGTTTTGAATCAGACAGTAAAAGCACAGAACAGAATTAGGTTGCTGCCATTTGATTATGTTTTTCACCATCTCTTAGACAGTAGATACAAGTAACTGCCATATCAGCCCCAATACATGATTCGTAGCCCTGAAACCTTCCTCAGCATCCATGGAGAAAGGACAAACACCCTTCTGCCTCTCCAGATGAGCAGACCCACTTCACACCATCACCAACCAGATGCTTGATCTTCTGGATCAAGAATTAATGGACATAGGTGTTGGGCAGCTCTGCTCC
The DNA here is from genome assembly GCA_038090715.1 of Florisuga fusca. NCBI lineage: Eukaryota > Metazoa > Chordata > Aves > Apodiformes > Trochilidae > Florisuga > Florisuga fusca. The sequence continues at coordinate 69,429,816 of JAAWXA010000001.1, forward strand.
TGGCCACTGGACATCACGATTACAGTGATTACTATGTCAGCAGGTGTGGGCAAAGACATCTCAAAACTCTTTTTGGCTTTTGACAGATGTGGTCCTTCTAGGAAGACGCTGGTGATCAGGGAAAACCCTTTTTCAAATTGGGAAAATGGCAAGGGGAAAGGGGAAAGGACTTCGACACCCACCATGCAGAGAGAGCATTACCATTTAATATGGCTCTTCCCACTCCTTCCCATTTGCACTCACTGCTTTGGGCAAGATCATTTGCTTGTCAGATAAAACTACACTTTTGAGAGAATTCCTGAGAGAAGATGATAGCCGTAGGACAGTTTTCTGCTTTCCAAATATTTTCATTCCCTGATTTCTGCTTGTTCACATCTTCTTTCTCTGTATTAAAATATCAGCAGTAAATGGCCTTAATGGTTTTAAAATTATCTCGATATTGAAAACAATGAGGCTCTGTACAGCTGTACCCAGGCCTTTGCATTTCCTTTGTGATTTCTTCACGCATTTTTTTCTGCTGTAGTCACATTTCTAATGTCACACGTTACAGGCAGACATTCAAGCACATGTCTATGTAGCAACACAGCTCCCAGATCATCCTTTTAAAATAGGGGAAGAATCTGATATCTTTAGCTGTGTCCAAAAGAAATAGTGAATGGGTAGCAGCCAATACAGACTTTGAATCCTTTTATATTCTGGCATCCATGTTAATTTTGTATTGATGCAAAGGTTTTATGCTAATTGTTACGGCTGAACATGTGCATTAACCACCAACATTTGACATGCTGTAGAGAAGAGCAGGACAGGGTGGTTATTCTTTTATTCTTTGTACATAGCATGTTTGCTGCTGTTAAATCCCAGAGACTCTGCAAATTACATTTGCTGTGATCTCTTTTTTTTAAAGTGATTTCTATTTGCTGTTTTCCAGTTTGCAAAGTTCATTAACAGAGCTTCCCAAGGACTACATTAATGCATATTTTAACCCCTGGGACACCGAGAGTCATCTGGCATGATATGTACTGAGATGTTTCCAGTAAAAAAGCAATTTTAAGAAAGAGTTTTCTGACAATTAGTAAATTTTGGCAAACTAGACTTGGAAGGTACTTTACTCTCTGCTGAAATCCTGCTTATGCATTTGGTTTCTTGAAGATACTACTGTCACCTCATCAAATATTGCTTTCAAACACATATTTGGCTATATTTTTATTCAGTTCATCAGGTTGAGTTAAAACATTTACTTGATCTCCTTATTTCAGTCCACAATAACTAGACTTTGAGAGTCAGTACACCAAGTCTTGTGTTTTACAAATTATGCCATTTGCTGATGGTTTGCAGCTTTTCCCATTATCTTTTTTTTCAAGGCTTACAGAATTTTTGTCTCTTGGAAAAAGAAAAGAACAGACCCCTTTCACATCCTCTCAAAAACATACATATATCTTTGTGAGACATACATTTCCTGTGATCATATCTTCATATGGTGCAATCAGACAATTCCTGTCTGGTTCAGATTTGATACCAAAGTTATTATCCTCTCCATGACATACATTCTTTCCTTAGGCACCCCATGGAAGACTATAAATTTAAAAAGTCCAGCACTTACTTTGCTAATTCATATCTGCAGCTCACAGACAGTTCATAGTCGTCAGAACTGGACTTTCAGTTTGTGTCTGTGCATTTACCATCATCTAAACTTGAAACTCTCTTTGGATTTTTGTATTATAGGCATGTCCGCTCCAGATCCTTAAAGATACTTTTTATATTGGTCTGTTTTGATACCTACTTGCCTGACTTCATAGTTTTTACATTGAATCTTGTGGAAAGATTTCTTCTCCCCCTTGAGGAATGTTCACATTGAACTGGAGCAAGCTATGCCTTTCCATGCTTTGCCACATCTGTGCAAAGGGACTGCATGGATTGTGGTTTCTGCATGTTGCTCAGATGGTGGGTGTTCCCAAACAGCTTTCGTATCACCCATGTTTTGCTTTTTTTCAGCATTCTTTCCCTTTTGTAATTTAGTGTTTTGTAGACTTTCTCCTTGCATATTATTTATAACCATGTACTTGGGATTTCCTCTGGAGACATGTTCTGCATTCCCATTTGGCAAATCAGTATTTCCCTAACAAAGGTCAGGTTTGAATAACTGATAGAGAGTTTGATATCTATCCATTTTTTACTGTTGCAATCTAAACTGGTTTTTGCCTGTTCTAAGGAGTTAGCTTTTACTCTCCACATAACAAGTTTGGATCCTTTTCAAACTCTGGCACAAAGCCAACAAAAATTCAATACTGCAGGGTCTAGCATAAGCTATTACAAATCTACAGCTATGGAAAACATTGCACTTATGACTTGGAAGTAATTTCCCATCACTTAAACTGATAAAACATGAAGGAAGACATGTCATGGAAGAGCAGTTGTTGTGCAAGGAGTGTTGCTCTTTTGCACTTAGAGGAGGTCAAAGACAGCTGGTTTTGTCCTTTAGCACAACGTGTTGATTAACCTAAAAGGAAATGTGCTTTTCCCTCCTCAAAGAATTACATTCCCTATTAATCTGAACCCTGACACCCCATCAGTAACACCTAATCCTCCCTGTTTTCCATGCTTGATCTCAAAATCCTCAAAGAGATTCTGTGTTCTGTGGCCTCTTGAATGAGGCTGATTAAAAGTCTCTTTTCCTAATAACATGGACAGTCCTTTCCCTCTTAAGAATATGTTCTACTCTGGATGCTAGTCAGTCCTGTCTTGGGAAGCAAAGAGGATCAGAAACTGGTATCTTCTTTCCTGAACAGATAAAAGAACATAAAAGAGCATAATGTATGTATTTAAATAAATCACCACCGAATTTCTTACTACACTTTAGTAATTTTAATGTTTAAATTGTAGCAAGTTATGAGCTGTGTTAACACTGCTTGTCAGTTTGCTGTTTCCAGCCATCTTTCTTCATAGCACAGGAGCACCTATCTCTCCATACACGCCCTGTTTGTTCAGAGGGAACGGAAAATAATCTCATGGATGGTATTTTACCCAGCAGCCATTTACTTGTGACGACTCCAGTGATCTTGTGATTGCACAGGAGATTTCTTTTTGGCATGCACCTGACTGGTATTCCTGCCTGCCTGGGAAATGCTCTGGCAGCCACAATGAAACTCCTTCTTTCCTTCTGCTGCATTTGCTATTGGATGCTATGGCAGCTGAGACAACTGTACATAGCTATCCCGTCTTCTGTCAGTGACTAATTGATGGGATTTTATTTTGTCCTGATTGCAGATCTTGTATAATAATTCTGTTTTAGTAATCTTTAGTCATCAACCCTATTTAATCTTACCCAGTAAAACCATATTTCATTTCTTAATTATGAGAGAAAAATTATTCTTTTCAATATGAGATTTTTAATTCTTCGCTTTACAAAGGCTATTTCTGCTTAATAAAAATAGAGTGGAAAAGAAGAATGAAAAAAAAAAAGGGAAAAATGTTACTGATAATGTAATCAAGTACAGAAATATATCAATAACAAAGTTATGACAGTATTGAAATGTCTTTATTCCCTGTTGTATTTGAAGTGTATTTTATCATCTTCAGCAATCTGGACAACAGATTTTTCATAGACAGCTTTACAGTTTTATGTGTCTTGCCATCTCCCTTTGTTATGAAATAATTTTTATAGTTCTTTTCACCTCTCTCCATAGCTACAGTGTGTGCTTATTTGTTTTAGAGCTTGGTTGGTTGGTTGGTAGCATTAACACTGTGTTCTGACAGAATTACAGCTTTAGGGATATCTACTGCTATGTTTTAAAATAACTTAATCTTTTAATTTACATTTTTTCCTTCTGTTAGACTTTCTCCTAATAATTTTTAGTTTCAGAAAAGTGCAACCAGTATTTACATTTCCAATGGGAGACCTGTTCTGTTTGCACCCAAAGATTTTCAAGCAGTTGGAATGAGATCTGGTCCAAAGTTTGATAACAACAAGCAGCTCTGATTTGTTGAAATTGATTTACATAATAGGAGTGTATTGGCTTAATCAGCAAAGATGTGAAATTATTTATTTTTATAAGGTGAGAATATAGTCTTTCAAAATTAGCAGGTAGTTTATTATGACATTGTTGAATTGTTTTATGCTCATATTTTCACCTTATTACAATATTCGTGTACATGAATCCAACCATGACTGAAAACATGAAGTCATGCCCTTGTCAACATTACATTTCCCTGTCTCATTCTGTCTCTGGTAGCATCAGTCTTGTATGTTTAAAAGGCATAGTTTTTCAGAGATGTTTATGCAGAAATTTTGAAATTACAAAGCGTTGTTTTGATTCAGGATGAAAGTAAACAATGAAAATGAGTATTTCCTGAGAAACACTGATTCTGAGTTTTGGCAAGTTCCAGTAAATTTGAAAATCACCGATTTTTTAGGTCAGGGATCAATTAATCTGTTTTTCTCCATAGAACACCCAGCAAAACTGCAAATAGCATGTGGTCTATACCCTACCTCCTTATTAGAAATCTATCTAGAATTGACATCTCAAGATCATGCAGTTTTTCCTTTTATGCATTGATAGCTGGTCCTACAGAGCCATATATCTTGTCCTCTGCTCGTATCTGGTGGTCTTTTATTGAAGTATTGCAAGAGGATTCATGTTCTGGGATAATAAATCCAAACTGAAAAATGCGACTTTTTGAATCAAGCACTATCCAGCTCCCATTTAAAAAATCCATTCTTCATAGCCTTAAAATTTTGTAGTGGATTTGTATGATTACAACTCCATGGATGGATTCACTCTCCTAGAGCAGAGACAAATTAAATACGTGATTTTCTGCTATGAGCAGTAATATCCTATGTTTTTTAATCCTCTGTCTGCATTTCTTTTATGAGAAAAGATTAGAAAAGAAAATTTTTAGGGAGATCTTAATTGCTAGAAGCACTTATTAGACTGTATCTTGGATTCATCTAAATGACTACAGTACATGAAGGAGCTGGCCTCATCTATAACACACTATCTGCTTTTATGTCTTTGGAAATGTAGTGTGTGTTCCTGGAGTGTGATTTCAGAGGTCTTTACTTGAAAGACTGGGTACAGCTTTCTATCCCTGTATTTTTCACAGAAAAAGCCAAAATAGACTTGACAAAAACAGTCTTCCTAGAATTCATCTGAGTTTCACAATCTTTCTATATTGAGTAGAAATTAAAATCATGAAAAAAATTGAGTGCGTTGTCACTTCAAATACACTTCAAAATACACTTCAAATACAATTACATTTCTTTCCTACAGTCTCAATTTTTTTAAAGCCAAAAGCTCTAAACTGCTCAAATACACAATTAATATCTTATGCCAGGTCAAATGAAACATTCAATCTGATTTAAGATGATTTTTCACTTTTTGATTTGCCAAATCTTTGAGGATCAACTAAAAATATTTCATTTATTTTCTTGAATAATAGTAAGCAAACATGAACCAGTTATTCACATAGTTTTAGTTTAAAATGATCTTAAAACATAGGGAATTTGGTGATGAGAATGAATCCAGTTCCAGATATAGTCTTTCTTGGCTATCTTCCCCCAAAAGATTTGATTCTGCCTTTCCACTCTAAGTTTTAGTTCCCTTGTGTTTATTATTTGATAAATTGCCAGCAAATGTACATGTAGAAGAAGATCAGCCATACACCAAAGATTATTTTCATGCTGTGTTGGTCGGATTCTTAAGCTTCTTGTGGCTTTTTTTGACGTTGAAGTAGTTTTTATTCTAATGGCTGTCTGGGGTATATCATTGCTACAACTTCAGTGCCAGAAGTTGTGTGCACAGATGAGGCTAAAGGATAACTGTAATTGTAATTGCAAGAAGTTTTTATCTGATGTTTTCACCCCAGAGACCACCAGTATTTCTGGACAAAAATCTAATCAAATGAATTACTAATGTAACAATCCAACATTGCTGAATGTAACACACACTCTACAGGGCTTAGCAAAAAATTGAAATACTAAACCTGTTCCCCTTGACAGGCCCCCTGATAAGTAGAAGGTGCGTGGGAATAGGGCAGTACTTGTGCAGATGCCAGGACTGAAGCCCTGGCTGGATAGGGCACAAAGCAGTGGGAAAGGTTTCTGGTGGCTCCGGGAGCAGAACTCGGGAGTCTCTGCAGTCCAGACGAGTCCATTAACCTCTGCTGATGAGCAGGAGCCCTCAGCTAATATTGCTTTTCTATGATTTGCTTGGAGCTACCACACACTGTTGCATGCTTCTGAGTAAGTATTTAGGATGCAGTGAGTAGGAAATACGTTTTCTGCAAGGTGAGGCTGAAGGAGATAAATGGAATTGACTGATTGCAGAAATCTTCTCTGCTCCTCTGGCCTTTCTGAGAGGGAAAGGTTTGCTCATCTCATCTACACTTCCCTTTAACCTCCCTATGTAATTGTGGATAGCTGCAGTATGTCAAAAGTCACAGGTGCCAATGCAGGCAGCAGCTCAGGTACTAAGTTGAAGGAACATTACACTAGCTTTTAGCCAATTTACATGTCTGTAGAGGGGACCATGTGGAATAAATCTGTGAAGCAAACAGTTCACAGAAACCTAGCAGGCAGCTCTACGGATTGTTGTATCTCTATGGTGCTTCATTAGAAAATAAACATTTATCTTCCATCTCAAGCACGAAGCAAAACAGTATTAAACCAGATCTCTGGTAGTTAATACAACTGTCTACTAAATGACACATTTGTAAGAGTTGTGTGAATCACTGCAAGGAAAAGGCAGCAAAAACTCTATTAACTGCAGTCATGTGTTGGCACAGCCAAAACAACTGCTTCTGAGTTAATGTAGAAATGTTGCAAAGCCTGCTTTGATAACACTGCTAATATCAGCTAATGACTCAGTATGCAGAGAAGGACCAAACCATCCAACAGCAAACTGGAACAAACCAGTCAGCTTTAGCCTGCCTCTGGAATTTCATACTTTGCTGTGTTTGTGTTTTTCTCCATTAGAGACCCACAGCAGGAGCCATAAAAATTGTCATCACTAGATTTAGTCCTGCCAAGGGTTTGCTGAACACCCCTGGCTATAGAGGAGGAATGCTGGGCCAGGCTACCATTGGTGCTTCAAGGATTAACCATCTTCCTCCTTACAGGCAATTCTGCATTAATGAGGATGCCATGGGATGTACAGTCAAAACTGGTAAGATGGACAAATTCCATCTTTGAAGTCAAAGCAGCAGGAAGCACCACAGTTTACTGAAGCAGACCCTGAGCAGCACAACTCCACCAATGGCCACCCCTACAAGGACTTCACAGAATTCCTCCACATTCAGGATGCTGGGAGAGCCATTGGCAAAGCAGAGGGAATATTTTTATCATCCAGCTGAGGAATCAGTGGTTGTAAGTGCACCAACACAATCAAATAATATGTGGCTCATGGGAAATCCATCTTTTACATCAGAAAAAATGGTATTTCTACAACCAAGTTGCATAACTATACAGGGAAACATTACCAGTAACAGAAGCACCTGCTATTAGAAATAGACTAACAAAGTTTTCCTTTTTTATATACCAGAAAATCTTTCAGCTCAGTAATGACAAGAATATAACTAGATGCAGAACATTCAAACAAACTTTCATTTGCAAAGTGTTGTTCAGATATGTACGTAAAGGGATGAGGTATGAGTGAAGGATTAAATCTGATCACTTTTAGCTGGCTTAACACCACCTGATGTTCTTTTCAGGAAAAGAAAAAGAGCTACTATGGCTAGGAAGCAAAATTCTACATTTAGCACAACTTGCCCTAATTAGCCCTGCTAACAAATCATCAGATGGAGCAGAACAGCACACATCTGCAGCTAGACAGCTCTCAAAGTTTAGTTTTAGCATCTTGATGCAGTGGCACATTGTGCTGCAGTGACAGAGCACACACCATAATTATGCTCATTGGACTGCTCACACCATAATTAATTTGGCAGCTGATCTAAAGACCAGGGTTTTCAGATATATACAGTGATGACAATTAAAATGTTGGCATTTATTGACAATACCTTCACCTGAGGCAGTACCTAATGAGCCACAGTTTGCAGTATACATGGAACTGCAATAACCATGGTAACTCTGGGTATATAGTGACATTTTAATGATCACTACTGCCTATCCTCAGGCCACCACTTGCAGAACTAAATGGCCCATCAAAAAGCAGATGAATAAAGTGGTGTCCATACAATGCATGAAAAATGTTAAGCACTTCTAGGAATTAAAGCCATTTATATCTACCTCAAAAGGCAAAAAGGAGAGTGAAATATAATAAAAAAGCACATATTATGAAGTAATGATCAAACTACCATATCCTACTTCAGCAACTGCCACTAAAACGTCAGTATCTACCAATAGCTAGCACAAATTGGTCTCTAAGATACAAAAATTATTTTCTATTTTAAGTACAAGTGCCTCTTACTACACACTGAATTTATAAATTGCAGCAGCAGTATCAAAGGTCTTTCATGCTCAGTCACTCCTGAACTGTAGTAGAAAAACTACCTGTTGTAAACCACAGTAATTCTCAAGCAAAGAAGGGGATGCAATATAGTTCTTCATTAATACATTCATACATCTATCTATTTTTAAAGAAAAAAAATGGTAGAATCCTCTATCTTATTATTTTTTCATCATTCCGATGAAAAATCTGTTTTTTAAAAGCATTCAGGAATTATACTCTTTTCTCCATGGTGCTGGAGAGGATTTGACTGTATATAAAATTATTGGTAAAACTGTCTTGTATTTAGAAGTTTCACTTACCAAAATGAAGAGACAACCAGAGGCTAGTTTTGTGTGTTCAGGAATAGTAGAAAACACGGACAAAATCAAGCAACCAAACACAAGGAGAAAACTGAAAAAGAAAGAATATTAATAATTGTTAATATTTATCAGGACCCTGACCCAGTATCTATATTGATCCTACTTCACCAACACTAATAGAAGACTACCAATGAACAGTCTTCATTAATAGAAGGGAATTCAACAACTTAATTTTGTTCATTAAAGACATCAGAAAAGCCTGTTACATGCTCTATGCCACACTGATAGAATTCATGGAAACAATCACAAGAAGCAAGTTTTTCTAAGAGAAACAACCCAGTATACATAAACACTACTTTTGGTACCACAATCCTGTACCTTTATACAGTCCAGATAATCTTAGTGATTTTAAAGAAAGATCACCAATGAGACAGCCCTGTCCCTAGCCTGAAAAGTCATTTCTTCCACAACTGATCACAAATACTTGCTCTATAAGCTTATCAAAGACTTAAAATACTTATTGCACCTAATTGCCCATTTGAAACAACTGAGCAACAGCCTTGATATACAAACTACCAGAAGCTGAGAGGTATGGCATCACAGCCCTAAATGATCAGACTCTATTCTGGGAACAAACAATATCATAATGTCCACAGGAGAAATGAAAACAAAGGAATGAATTAAGAAAGTCTAACACAAGGCATGCAACTACAGCTGGGAGAATATTTTAATTTTCAGCTTGTGTGAGCTTGCATGTTTCATGGTGCTGACAAATATATGTAGGCAAAGCAAAGAACCAACATGCTGCTCAATTTCTTTGTGAGGACCTGGTATCACTGTGGAATTCCTTGCATATCCCATGTCTGATCCCTACAGCATGCAGCACACAAGGTGTTTGCAGACATGAGCCTGCAGAGCTGGTATTGCTCTGAGGACCATACTATGAAAGATAAGGAATATCCTTTCCTATTTTCCTGCTTCAGCAGTAGTAATACCACGGTGCTGATGAAACCATCTATGAATTAGATCAGAAGAGAAGTTAATTTCACCCACAATACCATGAAGTGACTAATAAGCAGCCAGGCAGCACACTGAATGACTGCAAGGCAGTGCATGTTCTATATTTTTAGTTCTTGCACTGGTTTTGGAAGTAGTAAAAAATTATTCCATCAGTATTTTCCAGATTTCCATCTTAAAACACTTGCCAGTTATGCTGGGCAATAGTCAACCAATAAAAGGCAGGCCTTTGGCTTTTGTCTGAATTGGTGGGCTCCTGTCAGCAGGTGCTCTAACTCAACATGAATAGATACTGTAATTATTGAAGATACATATTTGCTAGAAACTACAACTGGCTCCTCTCTGGTACAAAAGGTACACAGACCTCTTCCAGGGATTAAGGGAAAAAGCATATAAATTAATGATCTTTGTAGAGGGTGCATATGCCCTTCAGTATTATGTTTTACTACACAGTACTTCTGAAGGCACAGAATTTAAGCTTTTAAGAAAAGTACTGAGGATGTGTGTGGGGGGTGTTTCTGGTGGCCAAGATGAGCATCCCACAGCAGCTGAGGCAATGAAACCCAGCCACATGCTGAGCTGTACCAGCAAGAATGTATCTAGCACCAGGTTAAGAGAAGTGATGAGTTCCCACTGTGTGGCATCTGAAAGACCACACCTGGAGTGGTAGGCCCAGTTTGGGACTTCCAGCATGAGAGACAGATGGACAGGAATTAGAATGAGAGACTTGGATTGACAGGAAGCTGAACATGAGCCAGCAGTGTGCCCAGGTGGCCAAGGCGGCCAATGGCATCCTGGCCTGTATCAGGAACAGCGTGGCCAGCAGGTCCAGGGAAGTGATTCTGCCCCTGTACTCAGCGCTGGTGAGGCCACACCTCGAGTACTGTGTCCAGTTCTGGGCCCCTCAGTTCAGGAAGGAGATTGAGGTCCTGGAGCAGGTCCAAAGGAGGGCAACCAGGCTTGTGAAGGGACTCGAGCACAGATCCTATGAGGAGAGGCTGAGGGAGCTGGGGCTGTTCAGCCTGGAGAAGAGGAGGCTCAGGGGAGACCTCATCACTCTCTACAACTCCCTGAAAGGAGGGTGTAGCCAGGGGGGGGGTTGGTCTGTTTTCCCAGGCAACTATCAGCAAGACAAGAGGACACGGTCTTAAGTTGTGCCAGGGGAAGTTTAGGTTGGATATTAGAAAGAATTTCTTCACCAAGAGGGTGATCAGGCATTGGAATGGGCTGCCCCGGGAAGTAGTGCATTCTCCGTCCCTGGAGATATTTAAAAAGAGACTGGATGTGGCACTCAGTGCCATGGGCTGGTAACCGCAGCGGTAGTGGATCAAGGGTTGGACTTGATGATCTCTGAGGTCCCTTCCAACCCAGACAATTCTATGATTCTATGACAGCCTGAAGCAAGCCCAGTGGAGGAACACCAGGGTGGTCAGGGGTTGCAGCTCATAACATATAGGAGAGGTTTGAGCAGAGCTGGATTTGTCCAGCCTGAACAGGAGGAGTCTCTAACTGCTGTCCTTAGCTACCTAATTATGCTCATAAAGAAGGCCATCATGTGCTTGGAAAGAAAACTATGATTAGCTATAAAGAAGAAGTCCCACGGAAGGTGGTTCAACACCAGAAGTTTCCCAGCAAGGCTGTGAAATCTCTGTCCCTAGTGATTTTCAGAACTTGGCTGAAAAGACCCCTGTGTGACTTTGAAGTGAGCTCTGCTTTGGGCAGGAAGTTGGACTACATGATCTGAGGATGACTTTTCCGACCTAAATTCTTCTATTATTATAACCTCTGGATACAAACTTTAATACAATATTGCATCTGTCCTCACTGATGCTTCAGGATAAAATTGGTCTTTCCCTTATAACATACAGATCTGCTACTGTAATATAGCAGTGCTGTAATATATCCAGTACATTAGACAAAAATTAAGTCAACTTTTTCAGAATTTCTATTAAAAAATATGATGTGCAATGTGATAAGACATCTGAGGCACATTTTGTAGCCTATAACTCAACTACTGGAGTAAAGTTCTGCTCTGAAAATCAAATCTGGTAGGAGCTTGAATATAAGTTCTACCAAAAAAAAGTAAATAAAACAGCACCCAGTCTATCTTCAGACTGAAGAAAGATAAAGATCAGCATATATGTGTTTAAAGGTTTGATATAAAACTCATTCCAGTGACAAATTCACCTTGTGAGCAATTTTTCTCTCCTTCTCCCCAGTTTTTTATAAAGAAAAATCTCCCAGAACATTACTGGTAGTTTTAGCTGCTAGTCTTCAGATAGAATAACCCTATAATGACATCCTACTGGCATAGGCATAAATGTGGTTTCTACTTGTTAAGGCTTGCACAGAGGGCACAAAAAAAATTAAGAAGTGACTAAGAATTTATGGTAAAAGGATGAAATTTCTTTTCGCTAAATTTCTTTAGTCCTGAATCAGCTGAAAGGGTATTTTCTTGATTCCTTTGTGTTAGGTATTAAAAATTGCTTTTGTTTAGTTGTATTCCAGTAATACCAAGTAATTAGAGACCCAGTTGTACTGGGTCTTGTCCAAATACACAATGAAAGTTTTCAACTGGAAGAGAGCTCTTATAGCATAATTATAGAAAACCGATTCAGAGGGGAAAAAAATGAAAGCTTGTTGTTCCCCTATCACAGCTGGAGAGCCCTGCACAGGAAAGGTAAGGGACTTGCCTAGGGCTACAAAGAAAGTCTTCATGTGTAGAATAAACCTGAATCTTTTATGTCCCAGCCTAGTCCTGCAGGCACAACACTGTCCTCCACACACCCACTGCTCCCTTTGCCATAGTTCCTCAGGACTGTGATTTAGGAGATCACTGTGGGCAAAGTGTTAATTCATGATAGATGGGAAAAGTGAGTCAGGAGAGGGACCTGGTACAGTTAAGCAGTGTATTAATCAAAATAAAGTTAAATATTCAGGAAGGCCAGGTGCAGTTTGGATTAGCACCTGGTAGACATAATTCTGCAGATTATCCATGGAAAATAGAAACAATCTTCACAGCCATATGTATGAACATTGGAAAGGTGTTTTTCCAGAAACTACAAGGGATGAAGCATTGTTATTAATTATTATTATTAAAGAAAAAAAAAAAGTTTGCCTTTATCCACCCACACATCTGAATCTTGCCCTTCTATCCCTCATTTTTCCCTCTAACACTGAACACTTTTCCTGCTGCCATTCAGGACATGAAGTCTAAAATTAGACTGTAACTACTTTGAAGAAGGGGAGAAACACGGTCCTACTAGCCTTGCAAAACTAAAAGCTTACTTTTAGGAGCTGTAAAATGCTACATTATCAATAAAAGTAAAATGATGAAGTGTCCTGGAGTATTTTCTGTAGCTTATTTACTACTGATGTGACTTCCTTCAAATTAAATCAATAGTCAGGATTCACTTTTTTAATGTAATCTGCTTACTCAGGCCAGGCAATGAAAGCATCTCTCTTTTTTTCCCAGCAAGTACGGGAAGACAGGGTTGGTACAGCAATGTGTTTCACCTGGCTGGATGTGAAACAAGGATCTGTCCAGCAAAAATAAATCCCCAAGTTTCAAACGCCACAGTGGTCGAAGTATATCCAAAGTTGTTCTTTCCTATAATGAGCTACTTCTCAAGTGACTGATGGAATGTAGAAGATTACATTAAGCTCTGGAGAGCAATTTTATAACCTTCAATAGAGGAAAAAGTATTTTCAAATGACAGCATTTCAGCTGTGTTCAATGATACATGCTGTGTAAGAGGATGCTGCTGTAGGTAGAGACTAGTACAAAGCAAAGCACACAGCATTTATATTTTGCCTCTAGTGCTTCAGTATGCTTTATATATTTGTTCAGGCTGAAAAAAACAGATGCTCTTTCCTCATGCACGCAGTATCAGACAGAAAAACATATGCCTTAGGCAGTAACTTTATAAAATTATTCAGGCACTGGCATATTCCTGAATTTTATCAAAAGCAGCAACTTCCATTTTGTTTCAGCAGTAATCAGTTTTGATGCAGATCCTTTCATCTTCCTCCCCTGCTTCTAAAAGCATACACTAATTGGAGAAAAGCCAATTAATGAAAGATAGTATACCTCAAAAGCTTTGATATTTATTCAATCTGCTTCTCATAAACTTTTCCTACTGGTTAATTAGGAACAAGCAATTCTACATTTATTTAATTTTCAGCAGAATTTTACTATAGTTTGTTATTGAAGGGCTGTTCTTAAGGAAAACAATGTTCAGCTTAAAGCAATAGTTAAAACATTGCTCAGAGAATATCATAAACATAAAAAATACACTCAGAGAAGCTGTTTTGCTACATAATTTACTACTAGAATAAAAATAATCAAAAGTTAAACATCTAAAGAGAGTTTTATGACCTCTTCTGTAAATAATAAAAATATATCACTGTTAAAGTGACATAATTAAGCGATTAGACCACCAGAGTTATGTTCCACTATTATTTGAGGTCTGATTTAATCCCTATAAATGCAAGAACATTCAGTTTTATTACCAAAACTGTTCACAAACCATAGGCAGTGCCATTATCCTGGATTTTGTAAGGAAGGTAGAAAATGTCTGACAGCTTTTGCCAACCTTAACTACAATCAAGAAGTAGCTCTTTTTCCACAGGTCCCAACTCAGAACTACTGCACTTGCCCGCAAACTTACAGAAAGTTGTTTGTGTTCATGAGGTCTGAGCCTGCAAAGAGATATTAGGGCCCTTCCGTAAATAATTCCTGCAGGAGCAGTACCCATAAATAGATCCATTACAGGTTTAGATAAATGGATACAATACCCAGTAAAAACCCTATAAAGAAAGGAAGGAAAGAGACAGTCATTCATGGCACTGTTACACTTCCACTGGGACTATTAGTTTTGGTGCACAGTTCTCACAAAAAGCACAGAAACAGATATTTGATAAGCAGGTTGTCCTACATGAGTTCCCTGCCTTGGTTAGATGCTGTGAGCACACTCAGCCCTCTTGGCGTGTGAGAAAGGGAGACTTCAGTGTGCTACAGAGCTAAGGGTTAGACTTGATGATCTCTGAGGTCCCTTCCAACCTGTCTAATTCTATGATTCTATGATTCTATTATTCTATGATAGGGACAGGGGCTGTTCTCAGCTCTACACACAATCTGGAAGGGATTACATTCCCAGAGAGAAGAAAGTATTGCTGGACTGAGAACTGGTTTCCTTGCATCGTGTCCCAGAGCAGACGTGCATGCTCAAGGCAGAAGGCAGCAGAACCCTGGCAGCTCCCCTCAGCCTCAGTGTGTGTCCCAGCATCTCTGAGCAGACAGTTCATGGAGCTGGGTGGAAATATTCTCTTCAATAGGATATGGAAAGACAAATGCCAGAGCATTTTCCTCGCTTCAGGATGAACTGAAAGTGAAAATGTTGGCTTGAGCAGGCGTGAGGACATTTAGGCAGATCCTGTGTATCTCCCTTAAAAAACAATCTTTTTGACATTTCTATAAAACAGATAATGCACTGCTGACACGGTGGAAAAGAATACAGTTTAGCAGTTTTGATAGTGCAAGCCATGTGGATTAAATTTTCCATCATTTATAGTTTCAATGTGACTTGTTTATGCAAGAAAATGAGATATGACAAAGGTTATTACAATTTGTTAAAAATGTTTGACAAAAGCTGCTTGGAGAATAAGTGCTTTTCCATAGAAAAATCTCATAAATTTCTCCTTTAGGCTTTCTTTAAAATGACTTGCACTTCAACCTTTTCTTCAAGAGGAATAGTGCAGCACATTAAGGGTTTGATACCAAGCTACCCTGAAACAACACCACAGCCCTATCTGTGGAGAGGTAGAGTATAAAGACCTAAACTGTGAAAAAAAAATTGGACACTAAACTTTAAAAACATTTTTTGAGATAAATAAATTTGTGGCAATGTAACCTTTTCATATATTTTTTCTTTGGATTAATTGTTACATTTTTCAAAAATATACCTATTCAAACTGAATTCCATGTCTGAATTCTTTTTAAGAAACGAACTTCTTTTTGCAGCAATTGATTTCCAAAGGTGAGATTTAGTAGGCTCTAATGAATAGATTTTGTTTAAACAATATTTTATTTTTCATTCCCTGACAGGATGTTTATTCATTCTAAAAACTAGAACACTTCATCAAGTATGAAAGAGTTAAAGTTTGCGTGTCAGAAAAGCTGTTGTCAACCTAAATTTACTTTTTCTCTCATATTTTTAAGAGTCCTATTTTTAGCAGTGTCTGCTAAGTTGATTGTGTTTGGCTTATATTGACAAAGGAATGAAAAGGCTTTAACAGGAGACGTAATCAAAACCAAGCAAATGAAACAGCTCAGATACCTTTGAGACACCAAAACAAAGTGTCATTAAATGTACATCTGATAATACATTCCACCCTAAACAAAAAATAAAGCATCAAGGGAAAATTCACCAGGGATCTATAAAGCAGGCATCATTCTTCCTTGAGCAAGCACATCAGCTTAAGAGAAAAGAAAACAAAACCAAACTAGCAACCTTCCCATCACCGCTGTTATTTCCCAAGAAAATTAACTTAAAGTATAAATAGAAAGTATGTTTCATTTACCACTGTGCACTGGCTGCAGCATTTAGATCTTCTTTTAGAACATACAGAAAATTAAGATTAAAACTTCACTATAATGCAATGGAAAATTAAAAGAATTACAGTATGAAGCTGAAGAAATGAAAACCACTGTATAATCTCTTTTGTAAAACCATATTTCCATTGCAGTCAATTTATTCCAACATCCTCCACAACCTAGGGCAAAGGCAAACACTCAACCTTTTTTCTGTAGACTAGTTTGCTAACACACTGTACTCAGATCTCTTGCTAACCAGTAAAATAATCCTTCATATAAGAAATGTGCAGATATATAAGAAAGAAATGTGTTCTGGAAATCATCAACATAACCTACTTCAAAATCAGCTTTTCATGTATTCAGATTTTAAAACAGATACACTGCCACTACCAAGACTTTGGTGGGGCTTTTGGTTTGTTTGTTTGGTTGGTTGTTTTTTTTTGAGGTAAGAGAGCAAAATCAAAGGAAAAGAACTGTAGAACTACTGGGTAGTTTTTATGCTATAAGTAAGAGTCTCCCCTTTGTTCTGTCTCTGCAGAAGCTAAGGCATGATTGATGGTAATGGGGCCAGACATCACTCACCTTCATTATCTCATCACCCATCAGTGGCCAACATTGTCACTGGAAGCTAAAACTAAGTAGAAACCATACTGGGTTGTGAAAAAAAGCCTGTCTAACTTAGCTTCTGGAGTTCATCCACTCAGTGAGACTCAGCTCTACCCCTAGGAAATCAGACTGTGCTGGGGAATGGCAATGTTACTCTTGATGGTTCCTGATGGTCTATGCCATTAAATAGTGAGACTGCTGCTGGCATCCTTTTGGCCTGGGTAAATATAACACTTTCCTAAACAATTCCTGGGTATGGGAGTTAGCATGAATTGGATGGAAGTTTTCTCTGGACATGCTTGTACATCTTGTACGATGACACTTCTGGTAGTCAAGTTATTGTGTCTAAAAAACATTGTTATACTTAAGTCCGGACTCAACATTTAAATCATGGCTGTAATTTATGATCAATGAGAATATTTCAGTGTTGGTCTATATCTTGATTGAAGGGAAGGGTGAAGGCAAAGTCTATTGAAAAATTAATAATTCAAATTCAGGAGTCTGCTTGGCGTATCTTAATAAAATAATTGGGATTTAACTAATAGCAAGGTTTGGAATTGACAATCAGCCCAACATGACTATGGCAGGTTGATACTGCAAGCTGCACCCATTGATCAGCTGTGCATTTTAACCTAAAATATCCCACCCTATTGAAGAGCTTTTGAACATAAACTGATCTCCATATTTATCCTACTTTTCTCAATCAGTATATTATATCCTGGATTTTGCTTTGGTTTTAGATATGTTTTTCAGCAGTATGTGGCCAGTAACAGAGAATTAAAGGAGTTCTTCAGGGAAAAGGACCACTCAGATATAGTAATGCAAATATACTGCTGCAATACATGAGTCAAAGGAACCTCTTCATCACATCACTCAAGACAGCCTCTTAATAACCCCTGGCTACCTCTAAATTTTTTTGTTATTCCAGACACAAAGTACTACACACAAATCCTCCAATATAGATTTCAAAGCACAATAACACAATTATTATGGCAGCAACCTTCACTTTCATGATATAGATGAAGAAACTATGGGATACTGGCCTTCCATAGGGATTCCAGTTTCTTTGCTGTCACTAAATACAATTAAGTCTCACATGTACCCAGAATACTGGATATGACAACAAACTGCACTTTTTTTGTTGATTTATTTTTTTGTTTTCAATAGAAAAAGGTATTTTAAGTGGAAATGTTATGGTTCCTGGATGCAATTTATGTGGATTGTACTAGATCCACCTGTGATGGCAGCAGGAGGAATGGTACAAAAGGACTAAAAATTACAAATACCAGTTATTATGCTTACTTTGTGATGCCTTCATTCAGTAGGCTGATGAAGATAGGAGCAATTTAATACCTTTAAATATAGTGAAATACAGAATAATATCTTTAAAAGACTCCATTTAGGAAAATGAGCGAGAAAGAATAAGTCTGTCCTGAACAAAACCATACATATTCATGATGTAATTTCAAGAAACTTTAAGCATTAACAAGAGTATTAAAAAGCCTGGGCCACCTTATAATGCCCAAAACCCTCACAGCTACCACAGAAATCTCAGCAGCTAAAAATGCCAGGGCTCATTAAACTTCTTGGAATAATCTCCTAATGGCATAAAGAACAGACATTTTTGAAAATGTCTTCATCATACCAAGATCCAGGTCTCTTTAATTTACTTTACTCTTTTAACTAAGGGCTGGGTTTTGGTCTTTACTGAAACCTTACAGTTGACATCAGTGGAAGTATCGCTTGTGTTGGGAATTATGAGCTGAATCATAAATATCACCACTGCAGAGAAAATTCTGTTAATTTCCTATAGCTTAGTCCCAGTAGTAAACAAGGAAGGAAATGGAACACAGCGTATTTTCCCAACATAATGCATTGTTAGTATTAAACTTACTTCTAAAAATCAATCACTGCACTTAAGCTTGAGGGTGTTCCATTTTATACCACACCATCAGTCTTCTCTTCCTTAATCTAAATAAGTTGTGTGCTTGCTGGAATATGAAGTGCCCTTTCTTGTTGTTAGGCAGCAGTACTAACAGACCTGGGCCTGATGGCAGAAGCATGTCAGATTGCAAGAAGAAGAATTTCACCTTGAAGAGTTCAAATGACAATGAGAAGTTCCTGGGTTTAATGCATTTATGGCAATACCTACATCCTCTCTCCTCTCTCTCTCCATGGGGTTCTCTGCTCATCCCTATGATATTGACATAAAAGCAGCACAAAGTCTGAACTCTGGGAAGGGGGAGTGGGGTGTTCACCTATTTCCTAGTACGCTTTAGATTCCTAAATGTTTAAAAGCAAAGAGCAGATTTGCACTTTGCCAACCCCTGGGCCTTGCTGAGGTGAGTGCAACACACAGCTTGTGGCTTTCTATCACACAGAACAGCTCTCACAGTGACCTAAAGCAAGACGTAACACTAACTTCTAAAAAATGAGGCTTTATTCTCCCTGAGTCCCTCCAGTCAAAACCCAGCGATGTGACTCATTTTCCTCTATTTTCAGGGCCTTTTATCTCATAATCACTGCAATTGGAAAGAGGGCTATATAATTTCCTCTGGGCATCAAAGCATTCTGAAGTCGGGACAATGTAGAGCTGCTAAACAGACCAGCAGTGGCATCTTGTGTGCACAGAGCAGGACCCACCTCTCCTGGGATGTTTGTGAGGAAGTGGCTGCTGCTCACCCGTCTGGCTTCTGTGTGCCAGGGCTATGCTTATGCATTGCTTTGGCAACAATAATATTTCTGTTTCGATAATGACTTATTTTATTAAATGCTCACTTGCAAAGGTTCTGGAACAATGATTATGCCTATGCAGAGTGTTAAATACACAAAGCGATCGCTTAATTTTCCATATGGGGAAAAAACTGCCCTTTGAGCTTCTTAAACACATTAAAGCTGCTGCTTGTCTGTTTGAAACAACACATGAAGCTGCTTTTACTTTCCAACATTTTATCTTACAGTGGCTTGCACTCTTTGCCAAAATCATCCCCCTCAGAAATTAGTGTGAAACAATTTGGCATTTTTAAGACATGTTACAGGCAGAATAATAACTTTGTATGAGTTTTACTTTAGCAGAGCAGATTCCTTTTACAGGTGATCCTGGAAGAACTTACTCAAGTGTTCAAGGCCAGGTTGGGTGGGGATTTTTAGCAATCTGATTCAGTGGAAGATGTCCATGCCCACAGCAGAGGGGTTGGACTTGATGGTTTTTAAGGGGCCTTTCCAACCCAAACAATTCTATGATTCCATTATCTATGTGGGTAGTTTAATCAGAGATGATCATGAGCACATCCAAACACTGACCGTATGGAGAAGCAGCCATGGAGATCCCTTCATTAGCCACTCAGTTAAAGTCAGTTTTCTGCAGCTTCAATATACAAAGTGCTATCCTTCAGTGGTTGTATGGAAAATCCTAGTGAACAGGACTGCAATGTCCCACAGTGAGGGAACAGGCAAACATGCAACTCAGCTGGCAGTAGAGGGACACCATTCATACTATAAAGAGGTGCAGTTAGTTGATGTATTTCAACTAAGAATGATTCCTGACTGTGCAAGTGCCATGGGACCATCTCTCTGCTCTACCTCTGTGACTCCAACCACCAGCATTCAGCGTACTCTGTCCAGTCAACTCCACCAAGTTTTTTTGTGGAGCAGAGATACAGATATTTTGGCCTCCTACAGTTCATAGAGATTCACACCAAAAATCAGAACAGGATAGAGTGCCTACAGAGCATTTGCAAATTCTAAGTTTCTGAGAGTCTAAAATGCTTGACTGTCTTTTAAATGTTAAGCCAAGCATATATGAGAAGCTTGTGAGAGTTTAGAATTTGTCCTCCCTAGGCCAGGAGTGGCTTAAGCTATGTATGGGACAGAAACAGAGTGCTCACACAGCCAGAAATCATTCTTAGCTAAGATACACCAGCTGACTGCATGTCCTCATAGTGAGAGTGTTGTTTTTCTCCTTCCAGCAGAGATGCACGTCTGCCTGCCTCCTAATTACTCAGGAAACGTGACAAGTGGAAGAGTGGCTTCAGGGTGAGCCAAAAATTTGGTATATATATGTCTGTAAAAAACAAGTTCTGCTAGCTGAACCTTTTTCTTTCAATATATTTTGTGGTCTGTTATGAATAATTATTTATGTAGATTTAAAGAATAAATGCTAAGCAGGTCTAGGCATCTTAATTTAACTGAAAAATCCTGTAATGGTATCCATCCAGCCATATGAAAGCACACAGATGACAAAGTAACCCAATAAACCAATATATCAAAGCAACAGAAACCCTTTTCAACTTAACAAGATCATTGAGTCAAGCCTTCCTATAAAATTGTATTAAACAAACAGTTCTGCAGGATGCCTGAGCTCAGATAGTCACAGTCAAAGAAATAACCAGGGACCTATGTCATAAAATTATTGTATTATTCTTTTGAAAACCTAAAGTTACACTGGCTTCTTTTACAAAGGGAATTCATAAAGATCACATTCTCATGTTGGCTGGTAGGAACCTCCCCTGCTGAAAGTAAGTTCAACTACATCAGCTTGCTCAGAGCCATGTCCAGTCAAGTGATGAACATCTGCCTCTCTGGGCAGCCTGCTGCAGCACCTGACTACCCACAGAGTTACATTTTTTTTCTTAATATCAATTTGCAATTCCTACAAAAGAAACACTGAGCATACTCTAGAGTATAATGATCCAAGATTTTTTTTATTTTTATTTTTTCATATCAACAGATTGCATCACTCAGTCTACTAGATCAAGAATGAATGGGCTTGGTGGGCTGGAATGATGGGATGATTTGTATCCTCCTCCAGGTCCTAATTTCTTATAGGTATCACCTCTTCACCCCAGTAGCCTCACTTGGTTTGTACGTTTTGGTAGAAGACCTATAAGCCTAACTTAGAAACACTGTGGTCAGATAATCAAGCCCTCTCAAGCTAAAATAGTCTTACATTTCGCTGTAGTAACTTCATTATCCAGACTGGTATTTTTGACACTCTCCTTTTATTTTTTTCTGTTAGTTTTCCTGCAGTCCATCTGAGAAGAAAGCTAAAATGTTGTTTTCACTGTAATGAAATGACCAAAGGTTTACTTCATATCTAACTAGACTTATTTGTTCAAACTTCTCTTAGCCTGTCAGAGGGTTTTATTTTATATCACTGAAAGGGCAAAAAATCCTACTAAAGCCTTGTCCACTGAAATAAAAAAACCTAAACAGAATGCATGTAAACGGTATCTTGATTATATAAATTATTATCACTTGCCCAGAACTGCAGGATTTTCCAACTATTACCTGGTATTTTCAGATACAGAAACCCTGAGCAGCTGTTTTGAGGGGCAGACACACTTGGGGAGTCTCAGCTTGCCTGTGGAGCACTTTTGAGGCTCAAACCAGTAGTGAAATGCACAGTAGTAGAGCAGTAATACACTTTCACTTGGATATGTATTTATCACATCTTTAGCAGGCTGTGTGATGTCTTTCTGCTTTTTTGGATAATGAGAAAAGGCAATGTTTAGAAGGTCAAAGCCTTAGAAACTGAAAGAGGCGTGAGGCTCCCCCTTTGGATGGGGCTTTGAGCAACCTGGTCTAGTGGGAGGTTGGTTGCTCATGGCAGGGAGACTGGAACCAGATGATCTTCAAGGTCCCTTCCAACCTAAGCCATTCTAGAACCAAAGGATCTGTTCAGAAGAAAAAAGGGCCACTTGAGCCAGTGTGCTGTAAAAACACAAAAAAAAAAAAAAAAAAAAAAGGAAAATACATGTATTTCTTAGAGATTATGGCTGGGTGTGGCCATGACGTCACTTAGCTGGGCTTCTGAACAGTACTAGCAGCACTTCAGGAGACCAAACTTTTCCATGACCAGGGAAGACTACAGCCTGGCAACCAGCCCTGCAGCTACAAGCCCCATGCAGGAATGACCACATGATTGCAGGGGGCAGACCATGGCCTGGCTGCAAAGAAAAGACAAAATACCTTCTGAATTCCTGATAACTTGCTCTGCAGAAAGCATTTTTCCTGAATCCAGACTGACCCATCTGATCTCCACTAAGTAACAAGAAGTACAATACAGGCATCTAAGAAAAGTTTCTTGTAACTTGCAAGATCTCTGTCTTGCATGTTTATAGCAGCCTGTCCCTAGGTGTTGTCACAGCTCTTTGTCTCAAAGGAAAGAGGAGAGGAACCAGTAAGCATTTGGTCAATTTTGATTCATGGACAAAAGCAAAAAACTACAAACCCTCCCACTCAGTTTCTGTCAACAGAAAGACTTATGTCTGAGTTTCACTTCTAATCATCTTGCTGATGACATGATAATATTATCAAAGCTGCTTCTGGAAAATGCAATTTTGCAAGAGAAGGAAAAAAACCCAACAAAACAACTGAACAACAGAATTTCTTAGACAGAAAAGACACATAAAGACTGAAAGTAAAATGACAATTTTGATTTGTTCCTGGATTTTCAGTTTTGCTCTCTTATCACAGCCTATTGTCTATGGCCTATGTCAAGAAGCCATTGGCTCATTGAATGTGCATCAGCTAACAGATAAACAAAGCAACTCAGCATTTTTTAAAGTATCAAATGTCTTATTTTTTAACTTTTCAGAATTTAAAAGAAATATAAACTCAGAATGAAATTCCATGCAAGTGTGCTTTGTCATGGAAGAAACTGCAATGAATGAAGTGTTGTGTGAGACCAGACCTCATGACCACAGGTCTTGGACTACAATTGTATCCAGACACACCCAAGATTCTCTCCGAGAAGTTTAGAAAAAAAGTGGGTCCAATATGAATCTCTCTGGGTTGCCTATTCTGGCTTGTGACAAGTGCTTTGGCGTTCACTGGATGATTACAGAGGACCAGACCAGAGCTTGACCAGCCCTGCCAGCAATGGGCTTCCCCTGTGGAGGTGCCAGGCCAGATCCTTACGAGCAGCCTGGAGCTCAAGGGCTACCCAAACCTCAGGCTGTGGACCTGGATGGACTCTAATAAGTGTCCTGATGCCACCTCTGTGTGGCATTCTGAGAGGCAGTTAATCTCCATTCCTGTTCATCTGGTGTTTTTGCATGTTGAATTGATAAATTTTCATTATACGGGGGTACAGAATTAGTGTTTTTCAGGATGATACAGACAGGAGAGAGCTCTGATTTCCAAATTCTAATCCAATGATCACTGAACCCAGCCTATGTCAGGCCAGGCAGGCTGGCAGTGCTAATCAATGCTGGTGTCTATATTTCATGACTCACAGTGTCTGGAACAATCTCCGTCTGCCTGCTTTTATAGCTCCAGTATGAGATTTGTTGACTGGAGCTTACGTTACGAGGCTGAGTTAGTCCAATGCTGTGACTGTACCTGTAGTGTCTAATATTTACACTTTGCACCACAGGGAAAATAGCATATTGTTATTATGCAAAGGGACACTACTGTTTTAAACTATATTTTTAACCTGCCTGATCAGAGGAGCTGACTGGGACAGTATTTTAAAAGTACCTTTTTTATTCCTTTTACTAGGCAATCAGATATACGGAGAAAGGGCTAAAATGCAACCACAACTTGTAAAATAATGATACAGTGTGAGTCCTGCATAAGAAGATTACAGCTCATTAGTTTGTGGAAAAATCAAACTGCTGCTACCAGCTTCAGTGACTCCTGGTCTCCCTGGAGTCAGCACAAACTTGTCTTGCATGTGAGCAGGCTGAAGCTGGACCACAGGTAGTTGTTGCAGAAATGCAAGTAGCTTACTTTTAAAAAAGTCTTCTGTGCATGTTGAATGTATGTGATAGATTTAAACAACATCAAAATGTAAACTGTACTCGGGAGAACTGTATGTGTGCAGCTGGTAAAGTCTGTAAAGATAAAATAAATGTTTCCATAACATTTAATTTCAAGTTGACATTTATATAACAAAACCATGGTAAAGCTATGTTTAGCTGAAGTTGTTTGCATATTTTTCATCAGTATCACCAAAGGCTCTCTCCCTCATTTATATAGTTACCACATTTTGGTAACCACATTTATGGAGCAGAGGCAACAGCTACCGCAAAAGGAAAACTGAAAACCAGAGAATTTGTAACATTTGGATAAACAAGCCATTAGTTCTGGTATTGTAACTAATCAACAACTGGATGTGTTCACTTTTGCCTGAAGCAATTGCCCTGTTTTCAGTAACAGAGATGCACAGCACTGAGTTCTTGAACATTTAACTGTGAAAATACCCTAATCATTATGGTTTTAGTTTGTCAGGCAGAAATACCCTATTTTTATTTTGTGTTTCCTATCTTAAAAGTGTCACCAACCAACCTTTTTAGGCTCAAGACCACTGAAATGTTTTGGTTTGTTTTTCAGCCCCATTGATTTAGTAAGGAAAAGAGGCTTACCACGAGCAGGTCCCTTCCTGACTTCCATTATGGTGCAGAAAGGGTCCATGTGAAGTTTTCCTAGATGCATTACACTTGCTAAGACATGCAGAAACACGAGTGCCACATTTGTAGGGTGACATCCCATCCTTTGGAATGAATAAGAGTTTTGCTGTTGACACTGCTGACATTAATAAGATCAAGATTTCCTGAAAGGAAATCAGCTTTTTTTTTTTTTTTTTTTTTAACAAATCTGGTGCGTGAGAAACATGTTCATTGCAGTCAGCCCTAGCAAAGAGGGGCATTTACTGCACTTAAAGGTGTGAAGACACACTGAGACCACAGCCAGCCTCCCAAGGTCAGCTTTAAACAAGCTAGCTCAAGTTCTGATGAAGTGCAGCCAAAAAAGCAGAGGGGTTAGCTCAGGCTGGCTGCTTCATTACTCACCCAGCCTTCCAGACAGGCAGAGTATTTCATACTTGTGCTGTAGGCTGGCACAATTACACTACTACCATTACCCAGGCTGACTGCATAGAAACCAGCTCACAAGCATCCACAGATCTGCTGACTTAATCAGAGATTTTTCAGGTGTAAGAATACAATTTGCAATACAATATCCAAAATAAATTTCTCAAAGACTCGGTTACAGAATAATAGTTGGTTTAACTTCACCACCACGCCAACAAAGAAATCCGTGAAAGCTTAAGGAAATTTAGGTTCAAAATAATAATAACAGAATTTCTTTAATAAGTGCTATAAAAAAGCATGAACATTTCAATGAAATGGGAACTCAGGAAATGTTGTGTGTCGCGATAAACAAAGCTCAGGGTTTATACTGAATCTCAATTAGGTTACATGAAATCAGTGAATTACCAAAATACAGAGGAGTCATTTCTCACTACATTTGGTCCTTGCAAATCATTGAATAGAAATTAATTGAAAAGGAAGAAAAGATCGTATATCAAACACCTTGATGCTCAGTAAGTAAATGCCTTGGGAAGACACTGTGGACAGTGTCTCAGCAAGTACTTCCAAATGTCTCCCTCTTTCCTCTTTAAATGACATTGCAGGCAGCAATAAACACAGCATCCCACAAATCAGCTTTTTTAATGAAGGAAATACAGCTTTTTGAATACAGCTTCCAGCCTCTTCTGAGAAATCTCTAGTGTTTGAAATAGTAAGCATTCTTGTAAATGAGCAAATGCAAGAGAAACCTTGAAGTCAAAGGAATGTCTGCATGGAAACAGTGCTGAATCAAGCCTGAAACAAGAACCAGTTTTCTGTTGTGAGGGTTGCAAAAATGCTAGAACACTAAGGGAACACTTCCACGGGTGTTAAATTGCAAAGGTAGAAATACGTATTTAGTGAGATTTTTTCACAAGTTCCTCAAATTTTGCACTTTCTACAGTCTATCTGAAAAATCTAACCTAAGTAACATGATAGAAGTTTTTTTTTTGCCCTGAAAGACATTTAGGTGATTTAAAATGTGATATTATGGAAGACAATATGGTCTGACTACAATTAATGAGAGTGTTTACTTACATCACACAGTAAATAAGTGTGATATAACACACAACAATAATGTATTACTGATAGTGGCTAAAACTAAGATATCACAACTCCAGAGAAGAATGATTGAAATGAATTATATGGCTTCATTTTCATTTATCATTAATTTCATTCATTTATCATTCATTTAATTTATCAATCTTCCTATTGATAAAAGAGCACTTTAAAGTACTAAATGAGAGACAAGGAACCAGAGTTTAGACAGTGATTTTTTGGAATTAAGCTGTGGTTCCTTGAGTGTGTCTGGAAAGTGTTCCACATGTAGACAATGTGGTTTGGATGGTGTGTCCTGTGCCTGGATATGACATTAACAGCTAATCATAATCCCAAAATATTTAAGAACACCAAACCTGTGTTTCTTTCAGTGTATTTTCTGTCTTGCACTTTTATCCAAGTTAAAAACAGTGTGAGTGAGGGACTATTGGCTTAACTTGCCAGCCCTGAGTATCACCTTTGAGAAGAGTTCCCACTGAGGAGACACTTGATGCTGCTGTGCTGGAGGCAGAGTGCAGGGAACAGCATTATATGTTTATTGAGCCCCTGTGCAGGCTGTGAAAAAATAATTTTGTTTTTCATTTTTAAAGCTCATAAAGTCTTTAGGGCATTTTCTTGTTAAGACTGCCTTGAAAACAAACCGAAAGCAACTAAAGGTATAATATTATGTAGGATAGTGCCGGCAATAACGAATCATATGAATTATTGTCATAAAATGTTAAGAGAGGTTAATTTAAAAATACATGAAAGGTAATTAAGTAAATCATTACTAAGCTGATTCTTACATAATGCACAAAAGCAACAAAATCAAAAAACAACAGTGATTTTCTTCAAGTACTACTAGTGGTAAGAAAATTATTTTACACATTGCACAAGCTAAGGATATTTTTGATAGTAAGAAATAATTTTGACCCCTAAAATAATAGCAAGATGGGCACAGAGGACTCAGAAAGGGAAGCATGTAAAGATGCTAAGCATGAATGCAGTGAGATTCTGCAATGAAGAACTTTCTGGAAGCATGGATAGGTGCTGAGCATGGTTTAGCTTTAGGACTTGTTAGTATTACTGCCTTCTCTTGTCAGGATCAAGGGAGGAAATGCAAAATTAGATGAAAGTAGAACACTTGCCAAGTGTCTAGAGCAAGGAAATTACCCCAAAAGATACACACAATCAAGTGTAACTGAATCAGAGCAATAAAAGAAATAGAAGCTCAACACTATTTCATTCTCTATGGCTTAAGTATATTCAGTTCTTTCATTTTGTTCTAAGAAAATACAGCTAATCTAGTTGTGTGTCACAGAATGACACTGTTCCAGATGCAAAGGTCTCAGCTGTTGGGATTGTGTTTATATGGGCTTTTGACAAATCTGGATATGGGCTTTTGACAAAAAAGTGAATATATACTGTTGAAATTACGACGTCCCACAGACTAAGTAACAGCATTTACTGAACTTTGGAATAAAAGTGAGGAAGCTTTAACTGACTTGAAAGTTATAAAAAGAAAAAAAACAAACCAAAACAAAACACAAACCAAAAAAACAAACAAAACCCCAAAACAAACAAACAGAAAAAAACAGAAAGAAAGATGAGATAGATTGTGGAACAATAGCGTGTTAAAATAACCTAGTGTAATTTTTATAGCTACTCAAGTGCTCAAAACATAGCCAAATTTCCATGATGCTACTGACTTAATGCCTTTGAAGACTCACGCCAACAGACTTCTCATATCTGAACAAAGAAAACAAAAGTGGATCTTTTCCATGAGTTACATACAAATCCTAAGTTAACAGGATCCAGATAAAAAGGTAATAACAACTGACAAGATTAATAAACTACATGAGCACACACACTGCACTGGCAGCAGTTTTCCATCAGCTTGAATCCTCAGGCTTGCCCTTCACTTTTAAGCTCCATGTAGTTGTATTAAACAGATGTCAGATGCAATTTTACTGCACTAGTGGAGCCAACCATCCAAGCTACCCTTTGTGCTAAACCTTTTTGAAAAGGTGGTATGTTTTATTAGAACGTATTTTGTTGTCCGTGCTC
Source organism: Florisuga fusca (assembly GCA_038090715.1). Lineage (NCBI taxonomy): Eukaryota > Metazoa > Chordata > Aves > Apodiformes > Trochilidae > Florisuga > Florisuga fusca. The sequence goes on from JAAWXA010000001.1 coordinate 69,458,752, forward strand.
CTCGGATTAGATGCAGGTCAACACAATAGTTACTGGTTAAAAATGTTCTCTTCCACCCATCCAGGATTGGAAGGTTTAGGGGTGGTGTGTGAGAAGATGTCTGGAAAAATATATCTAGAATGCTTAAAGAATGGGATGAGAGGGGAGTTCAACTACTCTTAAGACATTTTGCTTGCCTCTGAAAAAAACCATGAAAAGACAAGGCACAAATGTGGTGTCTGGCACTCACTAATCTTGAGAAATTACTCTCTGTGAATTCCTGTCTTTTCCAGGTGATACAGCAAATACAGCACTGGAGATAGACAGTCTAACAACTACTACTCCCTATGAAATCCCTCCTTCCAACTGTGCACAAATGAGTGTGTGTTGCTGACCCAGCATCTCACAGTTGTCTCATCAACTTTCCAGGGAAATCTCAAACAGCCCCATAAGAAACTTGCAAAATTATATGCAAATCACTTTCTTCTCCACAAGTTAACTTTTATAGAAGAAAATAAAGATTTTTAGACATAGTTGTGTCTAAAAGTGAGAGAAAGAAGTACGTCAGTGGTTGTCTATAGGAAATACTTTCTCTTCAGCATCAAGTATACTTCTTCCTTTGCTCTTCTGCACAGATTAATATTCAATTATACTATCATCATCTTTTAATACCACTGTGAATAGTGTGATGTAATAAGCATCCAATCCCATTTACTGTCTTACATTTTATGCACATATAACCTATTAAGCCATTTCAGTGACAGAGCATTTATTTCCTGTTTAGCATTCAAAACACAGTCCTACATTTCCTCGCCCTCTCCTGCAAAAGACTCTACCTAAAATTGGGTAGGTAAATGATCTTCTGATGCCTATGTATAAAGCTGATCTAGCAATCCTTCAAACCATGCACTGCTTAATATCAGTAATTATCCTATTTTCTTATTTCAAAGAACACAACTTCTTTTGTTCTCTGAAAGGCCAGAAATGCCCCAGAATGAACAGCTGTTGGCTATGCATTGGTGGTTAACATCCTCCATTACCTGCTTTGGTTCCATAAAACTTTATTAATTTACCTATTTCTGTTCTCACAGAAACTGATACTCCTTATTCCCACTCCAAGAACTTCAGTCTTTCAGGGCAGAAATTGCTTCCAGCTTTACTAGGAAAAATGAATCTCATAGTGAGATTCAAAATAGGTAAATGACAATAACAGGCTACTTCCACATTATCCATCATGTCAAATCTATAGGAAATAAGAATTCTTTATATCCTTATTCAGCACAACAGAGTTTAACTTTCTCTTGGGTACAAAAGGAAAGATGGATCCTACAAAGAAAAGACTGCCTGGTGAGTTGCAGAGTTATTTGCATGGTATGAGACTCATAACAGTTCTTGGATAAGGGAACCCTCCTGGATGAATTATTTAGCAATTTGACATCTCAAGAAATAATGATATCTCACATGTTATTTTATTATGATACGAACCATAATTTGTTGAGTTCTGAATATTCTGCTTACAATAAAGTATAATACCTTTGCCAAGGAATAGATTTTCACTATAGAAAAAAGAGACTAACAAACAGGCATCCTGTTCTACACACACAAAAATGCAGGAATCACCAGTTATTCAGGTAATCTTCAATCTTCATTAGAAATTGTTTTGCTCTTTATTGCCACAAGCCAAACTACAGACAAATTACATTATTTTTGTCATATTAGTACTGTTTTTTTTCTCTTTGCGTTTGAAACACGAGATGGAGGGTTCAGCTTTAGGAATTGTAACACAGACATCTGCAGGCTGCTTAGCTGCCTGTGGTTCCCTGAAGAACAGGTAGTTTTAGGATGAGATATGTTTAAGAAATTTTAGATTTTAAATTAGGAATCGGGAAACTAACTGCCTTGTGCATAACACCATATGGATGTCCCAGCCACAGTTCATCCACCCTTTGTGTCTGAAAGCATTCAGTGATAGCAGGATAGATAAGGGCACAAGAACAGGGGTAGCAAGCAAACTACTGCCTTAGTTTCCAATACAGGATAGGGACTACCAGCACCAAGCACAGTATTTTTGTGTTTAAGACCTTTTGCTACATTTATTTTTAATGCATTTGCTTATCTTCCTCCTCCCCTTCTTTTAAACCCAGTGTCAATGTAGAACCATTACAGAAAAGGGTCCATCAGCTCTAAAGGCTCTAGACAATCCAAAGGCAGACATCTGAACTGCAAGCTGTATGTCTGTCTGTTTTTATTATTGAGCATGATCTCTCACATTTGATACAGGTTTAAAATATTCCTTCTGACTACTTTCTTAAATCACAAGATCTTTTGGTAGTTGGTTCAAACATGATTCAGCAAAAAATATACCCCGGGTCAGATTTCTTTTAGTCTGTTCAGATTCCAATTTAGAGTTCTTCTGTGTATGTCAGTGAGTGACATGTCAGTTCCAAAATTTAAAAATCAAGAAAATAAAGCTCTTTAATTTAAAAATCAGAAACTTCAGTTATACAACTGACATCAGAAAATACAGGCATGATACAGATATATGAAATAAAAAACCCCCAAACAATGGCTCCTCAGTTACTATATTTTTATTTCAATTTTCTAGACATGCAAGAGATGAGAGTTCATTCTTGTACTGAAGGACCCTGGTGTAAGTCCCATGTTGATGGACTGGATATCCTAGGGTTTCTCAAATGGCACCAGATGCTTAGAGTTAGGTAACTTCCACCCTTGAAGTATATTTTCCTGTGAATCAAGTTGATTTGCAGGCTAATTGAATATATATGAGAAAGTTTGCATGGTGAGCTTACCCACCTGGGTGTTATTGTGTTGCTAGTGTCACATAAGGTACCTCAAATTATGTTCAGCCTCCAGCTACTGCATCAGGAGGCTGAAAGTCTCCTAGGGAACATGAATTATACCTATCAGTGCCACACAGATGTTTTACAAACTCGAGGACATTTCAAATGTCAATAGATACCCATATTTTAACTAACTGAATGGTGCGTTTAGTGTCTCCAGATAATTACATGCATGTTGATGAAGTATTTTAAAACTTGAGCTGAAGCCCATCCTTCTGACAATGTCAGCATTTAAACTGTTCCTCTAAAATTTATATTGACTGAAGTATGTACAACATTAAAAATGCGTGGCCTACAGTTGATTATGATGGATTATAGACATTTTTACTGCAAAATCAAGTTAAACTGTGATAAAATTTGCCTCATTATGGTCAGACAGGTAAGCAGACTGTTAAAAGTCAAATTAGAATTTTCAGAAGACCGAGAAAAAGACCACAAAAACTAATTCCCTATGATAAAGTCGCCCCTAGGCTCAATATTAATATCACTTATGTGAATACAGCAACAGAATTAAATCTCTACCCCTAGAGAAAACTCAGAATTAGGCTCTGAGAATGAAGAAATAAAGACTCAGTGGACTGTATTTTCTTTCCATAATAACTTAATAAAAGCCAAAGAGATTGCAATCCAACTTTTCTAATACAATTTAAAAATTCTCTTAAAACTGCAGCAGAAGTGTCTCTCCTGTGCAGGAAAATACTGCCAATGATAAAGAAATGTGACACAAAATATCACTACATATTAGCTTTTGAATGGATTTCGAGCAAGGACAACTTTCAGAAGCCAAGTACTCAGGCATAATGCAAATAATAGAGTAGTCAAAGAAGTTTTACTATTGTGGCTGTAGAAACTTTTATTGGAAACTTGAATCAGAAACTGTGTGAACACTGACTTTACCTGTCTGGTGCTTGGAGTGACATTTAAGTAAATACATCTACCTTTTTCAGCTTTTATTTGAGCAATTATACCATCACAAGCTGTGTACTTTGGTTTATCATCCCTAAGAGAAGCCATAAGAGAAGAGCTGTTTCATCTTTCAAGCAACTGGACTATGATCTGGCAGATCTAAAATCAGCTTTTGTTTCAAATGAACTTTTCACGTCTTCTTTGGCTAAACTCTCAGTGAAACCATAAAACGAGAAGAATTCTTTGCTGTTCCATGGACTTTATATGAAGTTGTACTGGTGAATGGTGTTTGTACACTGATGGTGACAGACCTCTGTATAAATATCCAGAGAAGTTGCTTGTGTTGTGAGGAACATTAAAAATAGGCAGGTCAGCCTGACAGAACTGCAGAGCCAGGCACAGTACAAACACAGCCCCACAAAGGTGAAAACACATTTTGCAAAGCATTCTCATCATCTCCATAACAGAAATACACAGAATGTAAAATTTCTACCTTTGGAAAAATGTTAGAAAATGCTTCTCACTGCTGGGAACATTTAGAATAACTGGTTGTAAGGGTCAGAATATGCCCAAGGAAAGACAAATTTCCCTATGTTTGAAACAAACCAAGTCAAGATGACCCAATGACCCAGATGACTGGGCTGCATGGCTCAGTCAAAAATGATCAGACAACAGCTGTATAAAATACTTTTCTACAATGGAAACTTCACCATCCTGTTCATACAAATCCTGGGTTTTGTTAAATAAATATCAGACTCCTTGAAAAGAAACTTTTTTTTCAAAGAAATGTTCCTTTGGAGCATTCCCTTGATGAAGCAGCTGACAAATTTAAAATAAACCAAAGGGTTTTTTCTAAGATTTTTCATCCTAAACCTGAGGTTTTGACTCCTTTAATGTTTATTACCCCTAAAGAAATTTCAGAACATTAAATGTACATTATAAAAGCAAAAGACTACCTGAGGTCAAGGCATTTGTGTGTGAAGCAAGGTCTACAAGGTCTAATTTTAACAGGAGCTTGGCACCAGAGGCTTTTATGGTGCCTAGATGTTTTCATTACTGCATTATATCATTGGCATCAAACCCTCTCTGAAACATCAGTTTTTTGTTTATTCTTCAAATATTTTAATCTTTTCTTTATTTTCATAAGTATGTAAACATAGAAAAGAAAACCTTGTTAAAATTCAGAATTCAAAAATGACTGTCCCTGGTATATGATTAACGACAGAGAAGTTTTAAGGTTGCTTGATTATTATTACAGAATTATTCCTTCATCTGTCATAAAACTTTTCCTGCTGGATCTGACTAAAAAGCTCCCATTTCTCTTTTAACACCAGCTAAAGTTATCATTACAAAGCTACTTCATGTAAATATTATGAGATCAAATTTTCTGGACCACTCTGTTTTGCAGATAATTTAACAGATACTTCCTCTGAAACATGAAGGTCAAAAATAAACAGACTCAAATTAAAACCAGTGAGTACAACACTGTTTTTGAGGTCAGGAGGGAAAACACTAGCCTGGGAGAGGAGAGAGTGGACAACCAGAAGAGGAAGGCTTCTATCTTGCAGTATTCTCACATGCTGTGGATTTCTGAGCATGACTAAGATTTTGCTTTTTCTTCTTTGCAGCTCTTTTGCAAATACTGAATGTGAATACTGAGTTCAACTTAATTTCTTAAAAAAAGCCAACATTCAGAGACATTAAAAATTAGATCAAGTTCTTAAAATACCCTATTGCATAAAAAATGTTTAGAAGAATGCAAGCAAATGTGAAAGAGACAAGCTCATGCATTTTTAAGTGCAAATAAAATCAAAACGATTATGCAAAAGCAAGAGGTGAATAAGAACAGATCTTCTAGAAACTTCCATAAACTCATTTGCCACAGGAAAAGCATATGGCAATCTCACTGGGATATTGGCTAGGGATTTCTGACATATTACCACAGCAAGAAGACTTGTTTTTTCAGATATTTAGCATTTTCCCAGTACATCTAGTTGAAGTTCTCAGTATACTGAAGCAGCTATAAAGTTCTCACTCATATGGCTTGAGTCCCAAGACTTAGGAGCTTTTGCTTTTCTTTTGTGATTTAGACTCCTTTGGTCAGTGTGGCATGATTTTTACATTAACAGTCTATATACCTCAAAAGAAAAGCTTTTTTTCATGAGCTCCCATATTTTTCACACATAACGAAGTTCCTGACATCCAGTTTAAGTAAGAAAGCAAGTTTATCTGACAACAGCCCACAAATCCATCTCCATCACACCATACTTTAATTTGCTCTTTTGCTGATTTTATTTATGTAAATAAATAAATAAATAAGACTAGCAGAAGTGCTGCGATGCCCTTGGAAAATGTACCAACAAACTCATCAGAGATCAAGAGCCATGTTATAAGTATAAGCTTATCTTTAAGCGTATTTCATTGAGATAATTTAAAATTAGTTTGTCAACGTAAGCATTAGTCAATATGATTTATAATCTTTTTACATTTATATTTCAAATCTTCTCTTTTACAAAGTTATTTAAGAATGAAAGGTGAACTGTTGCCTGTATACTTATTGACTGAGAGTTTTTATACACATAAAAAACAAATGGTATTCTTTACCATATCTTGGACTTCAGTAAGTTGATAATTTTCTCAGTTTAATAAAATTAGTCGATTTTTTCAAGCCAGCTACAGCAAAGGAAAAGTCTATTCTTATTTTGCTCTAGACAAAACAGGATGTAATTTTCTTTTGTGAAATTAAAGAATTCTGAGGTAACTAAAAAAAAATCCTTTTTGGAGGTTAAAAAAGTGATGACAAATGTAGAGAGTATTAGATAGCTGTTGTGGATGTTGGTTGCTTAACCAACATCTTGTTTCTTTTCCCCCCATATTCTTCAGAGTTGATTACAGAGAGATGGTGTCTTCTGGATCTAGTTTGCCTATTTATTACTTTTTTCTTTTAAATTAAGTACATTTGTCCTAAATATCTTAATCAGTAGCCACTATGAATATAAATATGGTAAACTATGATCAAATGAGTGTTAAGCATGAAGTTTTGTTTTCAAAAGAACTTATTGACAAAATAAAAATACAAAACCTAAAGACAAAAAGAAGCAAGGGGATGGGAATAGACAAGACAGACTGCAGAGCCCACACTGATTCCAGGAAGGATGTTTTGAGGAAGCCTTCCATGAAGTATTGAGCTTCACCATAAGTATTTTGGCTTATTGTGGCGTGTCAAGACTGCATTACCTTTAATGGCCCTCCTTAAATGAAAACTGAAATTAAATCAATGATCAGCGCTTTCTAAAATTCCTACAGAAGGCTTCATAATATTCTCAGGATGTGGCCACTGCAGAACCAAGCCTAATCCTGGTATCAATCACACATAAGAAAAGCCAAAAACCCAGCATGGAGCAGAGCAGGGCAAAATATAGCATCATTATAATTATTTTAGAGACTCTTTAGTTTGTTGCAACAGAAATGATACTGGTAATTGAATCACGAGAGGAAAAAATGCCATAAAACAATAGCTGGAAAGACAGACAGAAGCTATTAAATGGATTGAACATATTGTATGATGATCATATCAGCTTTCAAATAACTTAAGTTTGAAGCAAGGGGAACTGGAATGCTCTTCTAACTTTAAATATTCTCAGAGTAAACCAATAAGGTGAAAGTTTCCATGCCATGTATAATCTGGGGAAATGGAGGTTGAGGGGAGACCTTATCACTCCTTACAAATACCTGAAAGGAAGCTGTAGTGAGACAGGGGTTGGTGTCTTCTCACTGGTGACAGATGACCGAGCAAAGGGAAATGTCTACAAGCTGCGTCAAGGGAAGTTTAGGTTGGATAGCAGGAGAAAATTCTTTAAAGAAGGGTTGTTAAGTACTGGAACAGGCTCCCCAGGGAGGTGGTTGAGTCTCCATCCCTGAATGTGTTTAAAAATTGTCTGGATGTGGTGCCTGGGGACATGGCTTAGTGGTAGGTCATCAGGAATAGGGAACAGGGGTGGGACGAGGCTGGACTCGATGATCTCGAAGGTCTTTTCCAGCCTGAGCAATTCTATGACTCTGTATTAAGCATTGCCTGTTTAAAGCCCATGAGTTTTGTAAGTTACTGAGAAATACAACATCTTTCTTTTTTGGGCATTTCTCTCTGAGTGTTCTTTACATGCACAAAGAAGACTAAGTGCATATGGTCACAGGCATTCCTCTCTACCTGTGCCTGATGGCCAATGTAAGACCATGAAGAGTTCAGTTCTGCTCATTCTGCTCCAGCACAGGTTCAGGAACATTTTTGCTGCAAAGGTCACCTTTCTGATCTTCTGACAAGACCCATGGACACTTGCTTGTTGAACCCTCTCAGTAACAACGCCACTATTGTCAGCTTTAGAAACAGAGTAGTCATTCATATCACGTTTCTTAAATAAACATTATTAACTCTCTAGTTAAACAAATCCAAGAATTTACAGCTGCAGTAGCATCCTGGAAACTTTCATCAACGTGTTGGTCTATGTTACCTTTATTTTTCACTTTGTATTTGGAACAGGCATGGAGCCATGTGGCAGACCACAAACAATGACAAAGGAAACAAATGTCAGTCCCAGCAAGTACCTGGAATGCCCCTGACATTCACCATCACTCAATGGTTGATGCAGGAGAATGAAACATGTCTTTTACTACAGCAAACCACGTAAGTGTCACAAAGAGGGATTTTCCATTCCCTTTTTCTGGAGGGAGGCCAGCAAGGGATGAGGAGGAGAGGAGGGAAGGACAGTCTGTGGCTCAGCTGAGGCTGCAGTACAGGAGAATGATCATAGGGCTGGAGTACCTCTCTTATGAGGACAGGCTGAAAGAGCTGGAGTTTTTCAGCTTGGAGAAGAGAAGGCTCCAGGGAGACTTAATAAGCAGCTTCCCAGTCCCTGACAGGGCCTACAGGAAAGATGGGGAGAGATTTTGTACAAGGGGGAATGGTTTCAAATTGGAAGAGGGTAGATTTAGAGTGGATATTAGGAAGAAATTCTGTCTTGTCAGGATGGAGAGACATTGGAACAGGTTGCCCAGGGAAGTTGTGGATGCCCCCTCCCTAGAAGTGTTGTAAGGCCAGGTTGGATGGGGCTTTGAGCAACCTGGTCCAGTGGGAAGTATCTCTGCCCATGGCAGGGATGTTAGAACTAGATGATCTTTAAAGTCACTTCCAACCAAAATCATTCCTTGATTCTACAGCCTGGACCTGGGACCACCAGGGGCTGGCACTCTGGCAGCACCCAATCCAGGTCATGATGCCACAGCTGCCAGCAGCTGGGTGGAAGGGGGGGTGAGTCCCTGCCACTGTCACTTCTGTGCTTGTGACATTTCAGGTGCCTCATCAGACAGTGCTTGGAGTTAAGTGCCCCATGGAGAACAACTGAACACCAGAATATCTCAGATGGTCCATGCCTGGTGAGGCATGATGGAAGGAGGGACAGTATGCTCCCCTGCAGCCAGATGTGGGGCAGAAGGTTGGATTAATTGCCCATAGACTTGCAGACTGGGCTATGACCTCTCACCCTACGTTAGCTACAGTTTCAAGTCTGAAAGAAAGTGCCAATCTAGCATGAATACATCCTGGGAGGCAGGATGGAAATGAAACCTGCCCCCTGGGGCACAAGGAAGCTAATAAATAGGTGTTATAACACGTGAGAGGTCCTCAGGGAGATTCCAGCATATGGAGAAGGATAAAGAGAAAGGAAATCAGCTTCTGTAACAGTGAGAAGCCCTAAAAAAAAAGAGCAGTTTCCTGGGATATAATACTCTGAACTGATATTAACAGGACTAAGTGATTCATATGAACTCTTCAAGCCCAAGCCACCATTTTGGAAGTACTAATTGTTTTTCTTGACCTCCAAGAAATCTGTAATTACAGTGCTAAAAATTCTATTAACCATCTGCTAACAATACTACTAAAATTATTCAAAGGACTCCAGAAACTTCAGCTTGCTGTAGTGTATTTATGTTCTAAAATTTATGCTATACGTTTCTTGTTTATGGCAGTCAGGAATGAGAGCAACAGGCTGTAGATGCCAAAACCAAAGGAAGATGCTCAAGCAGTAATTTTAAACACAGGAGCCACCTACAAGAATGCCAGAGAAATCATGTAATCTCATGAAATCTCATCTCAGAAACAGTTAAAAATCTTTGAAGAAAATACACAGTGCTTATCTGTGATAAAAGATGGTAGTATGTTTCTATCAATGTTATTTGATTTGACCAAAGACTGAAGCATGCAACAGATTCTAGTTTTCTCATACATTGCAGCTACTAGGAAACCCTTCTGCCAAAATATACATAAGAAGAAATATATATGGCAGGGAAGGGCTGTGTTGGAAATGCAGTATTTTTGCTGGTTTCTTTAATGGCTTCAGTCAGTACTTGACAAATACAAATCATTTGTGAGCAAAGTCTGCAAATGACTATACACATAAACATATACAGAATTATTTACTTTATACAGCACTCCTGGAGGATGTTAGTCACAAGTCTTTCAAGGAGAGGAAACAAAACTGTAAAAAAACCCCAAGTGTCATGCCTAAAGGTGCACATACCAAAAACTACTTCAAAATATCCCCCATTGCCAGACTACCCCATGTATTTCACTCCTTCCCTTACAGCAAAGGATACAATGAGGGACTACTGGCAAAATAAGTTTAAAGGAGCTTGAATCAAGGGAATAAATGAAACAGGACCGTGGGTTCAAGAGTCACTTGGGTAAGGCAAATGTAACCATATAAATGGTTACAGGAAAAAAAGTGAGTCTGACGAGATGAGCTTGGATGCGAGCAGCTTGCAACAACAATAGAATAAGCGCAGGGAACATGCCCCATTAGAGAATACCTAAATTTAATTTACTCAGAGCTCCTGCAAACAAAAAGCCAATCCTGTCTGCCTCAGCCACAGAAAATGTGAGCACATACTGTCCTGCTGGATGCACTGCATCAGAACATCCTCGCACTGCACCCTCTGAACTGGCGCGCTGGGCTGTGCTGCGGTCCTGACGACAAAGGTCACAGGGGATGGGGAAGGTGCTTCACTGCTATCATCACTAGACTTCAAAAGAATATTATGAAATATTCATTAGGCTTTTGGAAGAAAAGGCAGGTATAATGCTGGATTTTAGTGCAGCAAAATAAAGAAAGGAAACAGAAATTAGCCTTCACTCGTAAAACTCCTGACAAGGTCTGTGCAACATTTCCTCCTAAAAAGTCTCCTCTTTGTGGGCTTATTTAAAGATGATTTATTGGTGACAAAGTATCTAGGTGGCAAGTCACTAAATACAAGTTTGCAGGTTTTGCCCTTTTTTTCCATTTCTATTGGAAATGAGAACACAATTAATATGTACAGGTACATCTAGAAGTTATTAATGACATTATTATTACTAATACTACTTATAATTGTTATGATTGGTACTTATACTATTGCTACTGCTTTTAACCTGAGTGAGCTTTGTTTCCACTGACACTGCTTTTCTCAAAGTCTGGTATACTGATTTTCTTTTGTCTGCAGAAAGGGGAAATTGGTGCAGTACTGATAGTGGTTAATGCATCTACCAGCGCTGTTTCACACTCATCGTGTTTCCTGTGATACCAATCCTGGGTTTGTGCCATTTTTCAGCCTGAAAAATGTGCTGCCTGGTAGATCTCACCACATAAGCCACAACTGTCACCTTCCCTCAGCTCCACCACTGAAAGCAAAGCAATCCTGGCATAAGATCATAAACTGCACTTCAGCAAAATACATTCTTTGTGCTTCCATTTTCCATGGTTCTGGCCAAGAAAAGGCTTTGTGAATGCCTCTTCACTGCTTTGATTTAATTTTGGTACTCTATTTTCCCTTGTTCCTGTAGCAATACTATTTTAACTCTACTTTCTTACTGCTTTGCTCCACCTCACTCTGGATCATATCTTTCTTCAGTCTTAAGTTTGCTGTGCTCTAAATGCCCCTATTAGTTTTCCTACAATAATCATTGTATGTACCAATTACATGTACTCATCATCTATATACTTTTCACATATTCCTAAATATAAACAGTATAGCAGTTACAGTGCTTTACTGTTATGCATTATTCAGAACCATTTAGTAACCTTTCTATTTGTATTCTCTTATAATTTTTAGCTAAACTCTCCTGATGGTCCAGTTTTTAATTTATGCTAATCTTGAAAAAAGTACTTTGCTTTTGTTTTCCTGTGTCAGAGATATCCCACTTCTAACATGGTTCCAAGACCCCAGGTCTTTTTTAATGTCATCCTCACCATCCTGAATATACTCAGTGGTGATAAGGAAACCCTTTCTCCACCCTTCTGACAACTGGATTACTCCCGAATAGACCAACCTTGCATTGTATCCACAAACATTTCACATTCCTTGCTTACGTTACACTATCTGTGTAGTTAAAAAATTTTTGAAAGAATATGAGATCTTAATTTCCTTAATCTTCACGCATGAAAAATACTTCACTAAGCAAAGGTTTTATCACAGAATTTTCTGACTGAAAGACTGGGACAACCTCAATTCTAACTTCAGTGCAACCTCAAGGTAACTTTATTTGCTTCTGTTTTGTAGACATAATTTGGCTTTCAATTTTTTATTAGTTTTTTTTTGTCACTGAGCAAAAAGCTCATATCAGTGCCAAAAGTGACAATGAGATTCTGAGACTGGTAATGCTGCTGTGGAATAAGTGTATGAAAAAGAAGAACTAGCACCAGCTTTCCATCAGCTTTACAGCACTGTAAAAGTTGAAGTCAAATGCTGAGAACTGTTACAGTTCTTTAAATAGCTTAAGTCAAAAACTTTTTAAGAATAGATATCCAAAAATAGCACTGTAGTAAATTTTGTATAGAGGAGGGCTTTAACAGACTTTCTATTCACTCTTAGCTACAGAAGAACATGTTATTTCTGTCCTCAAACTCTTGAAAAGGAAAAGGCAAAAGTCTAAGCTACCAGCCACCAAAAGTCCAAGTGGTATTTTTAGAAGAATGTAATAAAATTAAAGGAGAAGGCATGAAAGCAGCACTGGAAAGCAAGTACGCATAGCTGAGTGATATTTTAACATTTTCTGACATACACAATTTAGACAAGGTTAATTTCTGAGTGTGCTGCATATAAGGAATGTATACCACATTAAGCACCATCTGTCTCATGTAGTGGAAAATGCACGCAGAACAGCAGGCAGTATCTGGGGAAGGCATCACGTTCCTTTAGGGGAGGCTTTAGCAAACTCTTAAACATCAGGCATTGCTCTAAGACCTTCTTCCCATTTGAGGATCTTAACACACATTACAGACACTTATCACACCTCTCAGCCACCAAGGGAAGGAGGCAAAAGTACTGTTCCCTCTAATTACAGATTGCAAAAACAAGCCACAGAAAGATTTTTACACTTCTGAAGAGTTTATGAAGAGGTGTGATGTGAACAGGCAGGTCAATTCCCCATCTTTTAGCTAATTTCATTCTGCATAATACTGTTATAAAGACCTCAGTAACACCAGAAGTTTTTCTGAAGACAAATTGTCAGACTTGAAGAGAAAGCAGCAACGTTTCACCTCCAGATGTGTTTTCCACGCTCAAACTGTTCGTTTTAGAGCAGGCATTTCAGTAACCAAACAGCTGCCCAGCTCCCATACAGTACCTGGAGCTTATCTTCAAAACCACTGAAATATGAAATACACTACTACTACTTAAATGTCTTGTAAATCATTTGCATTTTTGAATTTATCTACAGAAAAAAAATCCAACCTTGCAAAGCCTCCAAGTGCACTACCACATAAGGAGGCTGATCAGCATATGATGGGTATAAATCTATTGACAGTGAATTGCAGTGTAAAGAACTTTTTTGGGAAGTCCTTTTTTTGCAGGAAGTCCCATTGCTGGTAGGGAGTTTTTGAAGCTGCTAAAGTGGGTGCAATAGAGAAACACTATGATTCTTTTCAAAAAAATGGTCCTGACTCTTTCAGACCACATCCTCAGAGGAACGCTTCTACATTAGACATCAAATAGCTATATCAAGCCCCTAATCTCACACTCTGCTCCTTGCCTCCTGCTGAAACATAAACACCAGTATGTGCTGAGCTGCAGCCTGTTTGGAAGAGTCTTAGACATTTCTCCATCTTGAAGACCAAGTATTTAAGTGAACAACTGAACACTGCTGTATTAGTAAATGATAATTATTTTTTAGCTTTTCGAACAAGCTTTCCTCCGAGCTGAGAGCTGATGAGAACAGTGACAAAAATCACATAACCAAGTATGATAACCATTATCTCAACCAGGTACTGAAGTGTTGCAAGCAAAAAGTGAGGCACATGGTCTAGGTTTACTAGATTACTAAGTTTTAAGACTAATTTTCTGCTTTACTTTTTGGAAAAGTAGTAAATGATAAAACGAGAGTAGACTTTTCACACAGGTGAAAAGGATTCTTGCATAGTTAAGAAAAAGAAAGTCTCTGAGCGGCTCTCTGAATTTTTTTTTCATTTCTGTCTGTGTACGATATCAAGAGACCATACTTTGATGTTTAGGGAGCCCAGTTAGGTGCCAAAGTTAAGCAAGTGTACCAACAGGCAAGAAATGGGCTCATGCAAAATCTTAAACACAAAACAGTCCAAATTTGCTGCTCATCAACAGTGATTATGGGAGGCAATTTTGGTGTCCCTTAACACGTTCTGCTTGCACAACAACAGCAAAAAATATCAAGGTGAAAAAGTGGTATTGGTCAGGCTTTCTCAAAGAAGAAATACTGTTCAGAAAGATAGAAAACATTTGACCAATGAATGACTGAAAAATCTGTCAGAAGCTCAAAGTTTTACAAAGCACATAGGAAAAAATCCACATTTTTTCACATAAATAGATGGCCTTGCATGTCTGGATGCTTAGTGTCTGCTGCTCTTACTAGGGAGGCCAACAGGAAATATTTATTGATTTCAGTGAGACACATTTGTGTCACACTTTTAGAGGTTCTCTTGAAGAATTTCACCCAGGGAAGCTGAGCTACATGTAGCTAGAAAAGCACATCAAACTATGCCCTGTTATTTGGAATTAAAGAGATTTTAGTGGGGGCTTTTCAGGCTAAGTGATTTAATGTGTTCTGAATTAATTCTTTCATTTAAATTGACTTAACGTTCCTCAACATGCTTGTGTACACAAAACCATAGAGCAAATGCCTCTTTGAATTTACTCAAAATAAAAATCTGCAATCAATTAACTCATCTTTCATCTTGTCATCGCTTAGACAATGCAGTTGAATAAGTCTCTGCAAAGCCTCAGTTCCCTGTCCCTAGAGCTCTGCCTACACCAGTATGGTTAGGAAAGTTAAGCTGGATTAACTAAACATGCGAAATAAAAATGCACCAGTAAAAATGTATAAATCCCTAAGGTGCAGTCCCTCATTCACAAACAAAGCTGTCTTAATTCCTCACTACTTTAAGTCTCAGAAGCATCTAAACAAGGCTCTGGTGCACTTAAACTAATACACTTTCACTTAACACCTTTACTTACCACCCTCCTGTGACAAAGCAATGCCAGCAAAATCCTTAGCATAAACACTTTCAGGAACAAAAAGATCTTTATTGCTGGTAGAGTTTCACTTAGGGTGCAGACTATTCTCAGAGCAGAACTCCCCTTGTGCCAGGGGAAGTTTCATCTCCATTCTGATGAGTTCCTGGTAAATGCTATTAAAACCAACAACCAACCTTCCCAACACCAGACAGCAGTATTTTAGATTATTTAAGAAAGTTGTAGATTACTTAAGAATGTTGTGGCTATTTGTGAGAACTCCTAAAATAATGTAAGTATATTATTTTCCTTCTTCACACAATAACATACGAGAAAGCATGTCTGGATTTAAACAATTAGACAAGAAAAACAACGTCTAGATTTAATCATTTAAACACTAAGCTTTCCCAGCCTTGAAATTTATTTTATTCTAATAAAGATATTCAAACAATTTGCTAGTTATTAAATGTTATTGCATTCTAGTGCTCCTAAAGTGTTAGATAATGTCTCCACTCAACACTGCTGTGAAACAATACAGAGATTTCTTTCTCACAGCTTCCTACAGTTGCTTAGTCCATCATTTAGCTTTTTAATACTACCAAACTATGCCTGTAATAGAGCTTGGCATTTCAGGTAAAATTATAGCCCTTTGTTACAGTATTTATAACTCTCTCCACAATTTTTGCGGAGTGTTTGCTATAGACATCACTGCAAAATACCAGTAAAAGCTCAGCCTTTTTTGCTGATTTTTATTGCAAACATTCTTACTGAATTATGCAGCATGCAGAAAGCCGGAAGAAGAACTGGAAACAGAAGAAAAAGTAAAACTAATAGCTGCAATGGCACAGCCCCAGAGCAGAGAGGGGAAGAAACAAGGATGGAGTAGGCAGAGCTGGAGGCAAAGGGGATGGAGGAGGCGGCAGGATGCTCTGTCCAGCTTGGGCCTGGCTGCAGGGCAACCGCCGCCTCGGCATCTTTTGGAAAGCCTGGCTTCCCTTTTCTGGCAGCAATTGCTTTTCAGAACATTTTTCTTTTCTGCATCCCAAAGTTTCATCTGCCTCCCTGCCTCCCACTGTGCCCCAGCCAGCTGTCTCGTCCTCCCTCACACGCTCGTTGCTCGCTATGGCAGGAGTCACAGACTGTGCAAGAGTCCCTGAGCCACAATTGCCACATGTTTGCTAAGGTCTCTTTCCCTTTATTACTCCCTAGCAATCATCTCTTAACAGCTTGCCTTTTCTTTCCCTGTGTTCTCATTTACAAACAAAATGCATTCACAGTAATGCATCTACTGGCCTTATTCTGTCTAAAACTCACTGCTCATTCAGTGTGTAACCATTATGAGCAATGGCAATTAAAAAGTTTGCTTAAAAGAGATGTGGTGGCCCTGAGGCTGCCAATAACCCTGACTACTCCTGCCCATCCCCTCTGGAGCTCTCTCCAACAGCCCAAGACCCCTTGGCAGCCCTTGAGGCTACCAGTCCCTCCCCCACTGATACCACAGCAGGGCCATCCTCCAGGTCCATCCCTGTCCTTGATGGTAATTGGTCCTCTTCACGGACCATCTGCCATGTAAATCTCCAGCTCTGCCCCTGGCTCCAACTTCTTTAAATTCCTTTGGCAGACCCTGGTCCTGGACTAGCACCTGATGCTGTTGATGGCCCCATCACTACCAGCCTGATGCTCAGCCACAGAGAGGTGCACCCTGCATCATGTCCTTGTGCAGTCAGCCCTTGCTGCTCCCTGGTCAGAGGAAGTTTATTTTATGGTAATTCCTTAATAAAATGCAACTTTGTGCTTTTAAATTGTAAGCACAGAAACCTTATTGGCCTCCTTGTACTCTTTAGGATTTCTCTTTATCCTTTGCTACCTTTGTAGGAGTTATATCTTAAGGATATGTGCACACATCTTCTGTCTGTCCTCCATTCTTTCCATTTTAAGCCCCACTCCCCAAGAAAGGACAGTATTTTGGTGCTTAGTGGTAACAGATACAGAATCACAAAACGGCTGGGAAAGAAGATAAAGTAAGGAAGAGAGTGCTACAACCAAGCTATTTTATGCTTCTCATTTCAGACTTAATGGTTTGAGCCATTTCTCTTTTTCTCCCCAAAGAGACATCTTCCAGTGCCACCCAGTGCTCTAATTTTCTGCTTGAATAACTAATGAGGAGGTGGAGATCCCTATCATGCAAGACAGACCTCTTCTAAGGATAATCTAAGGAGCTGCCCAGAAGAAAATAGATGTAGATATGGTACTTCTCCCAGACCCTGATCTGCTCCAGGAAGGCGGTGTGCTTGGAGTGGGTGCATGGCAGCAGCATGCATCTGTCCTGATGTCTGGGCAGGCCCTAGCTTCAAGACTGACTGACCATACCCTAGCTTTCAAATTCTGAGGCCAGCTATCCATGATCATTGACATGTCATGGGAAGGACTTGCTCTGTTGCACTTGTTTCTTGGTCAGAATTAAGATGACAATGTAATTTGGGGCACCAAAATTGACTTTTAGGGAATGAGTCTTCTCTGAACTTTTCCTTCAGTTTCATTTACATTCAAAGGCTAGAAACACATCAGTCTTAACATCCACAGGGGCTCTACAGAGTGTGCAGCTGGAGGTTAATCTAATATAGAAGATGCTCTGGAGAGGTCATAAAGATGAGCCAGATAAGCTGGCCAGAGGATATATCTGCATCTAGCAGAAGATGGGATTCTTTACACAGGAGTTCATGTACATATATGAGCCTGTGAGAGAAAAACTAGTGAGATCATGCCTTGCCTTTGACTTGGTTCAAGTACTCTTACTACTAGAAAACAGGCTTCATGTATGTGCATGTTTGAGTCTGCAGAACAAGGAGATGAATGGGTGAAACATCCCTACAGAATAAGAAAACAAAACCCAGGAAAACTGACTGTAGAGAGATGAGATACAAATGAAGCATACAACATAAGTGAAAATAAATATAAGTAAAATAAATTATTATAATAATTCAAGAAATAAAGAAAAGGATGATCATCATTTTAATATGCAGCTATGTTGCTTTGACTGCATTGCACTCATGGTCATTTAATTTTCCTAGACACTGCTAGACTTGGCTTCACAGTTTATCTTGAAAGAACTTGAAACCTCAGCCTATATAAAAATCAAATTCACCTGTGACTTTCCTGCAAAGGGTTGCAAAGAGTGTCCTCTGACACCTACTGCTTGGCTCTGTACTGTGGCCAAGTAGGAAAACAAGCCTTTGAGTCACCTACAGTCCCCTCTCAATGCTATGTTTGATTTAAAAACACAACTCCTATATATTATTAGCATGATGTGGACACAGTGGCAGCCTTTCAAAAATTTTAACTGAGTTGCAGTAGAAGCAAAGACTATAAAATTACATTCCATGAAAATTACTCAAATAGAAGAGAACACTGGTGTATTTGCACTCAAGCATACTGCATGAATGAATCAGAAAGTAATGTCAAACAAAGTTGAAGAATCAGCCTCCTGCCAAGTGGAAGTGTTTCTTCAAGAATAAACGTTGCATTATGCAAAATTATAGAAGGGTTAAAAGTATTATAGCTGCTTCTCTCCTGCTACTTATATGTAATACTAGAAGTACAACTTGGCATAAATTTATTAATGAGTTCCTTGAAGAGATACTGGAATGTTTACCTGTTTGGAGGGACTCATATTTTTCCAGTTTGCTATTCCCTTTAAATTGCTTTATTTTCAATAATTATAAAATCCTTGTTTTCTCAGTGCTTAAACCAGTAAGGAGTATTTTTTAAAAAAAGACAACTAAAAATGAGCAATACTGAAGACTTTATCATAGAATCATAGAATTGTCTGGGTTGGAAGGGTCCTCAGAGATCATCAAGTCCAACCCTTGACCCACTACCGCTGCGGTTACCAGACCATGGCACTGAGTGCCACATCCAGTCTCTTTTTAAATAACTCCAGGGACGGAGAATCCACTACTTCCTGGGGCAGCCCATTCCATTGCCTGATCACCCTCTCGGTGAAGAAATTCTTTCTATTATCTAACCTAAACCTCCCCTGACAGAGCTTAAGACCATGCCCTCTTGTCTTGCTGGTAGTTGCCTGGGAAAAGAGACCAACCCCCCCCTGGCTACACCCTCCTTTCAGGGAGTTGTAGAGAGTGATGAGGTCTCCCCCTGAGCCTCCTCTTCTCCAGGCTGAACAGCCCCAGTTCCCTCAGCCTCTCCTCATAGGATCTGTGCTGGAGTCCCTTCACCAGCCTGGTTACCCTAAATTCCTTACCTTGCCACTCCCCTTATCTTTCCAAATCAGTCAAACCCTAATGTTCATGACACTTTATACTATTACGAATTTGCTTTCCAGCAAAATTATTTTTATAAACATTGCACACTTTTGTTGCTAAAGAGAAAAAAAAGAAGAAAAATGAAGTTTCTTTTTCATTCCTTGTGGGGGACAAACTCCCAAGCTTCCAGAGAAAAACTGTAAAGTACTGAAATGCTGTGGTTCCTCCCGTATCTGAAATCTTGCACCGCCCTATTTTCTCAATAACACTGCACAGAGACACTGCATAAAATGTGAGGCACTCTGTGCTGCTGAACCTAAGTGTCAGAAAATGGAAAGTTAAACTACCTAAGTGACACGTATTGCCTGCTCCCCCACATAAAAAGTTTGTCCCAATGACAACGACGTTTTGCTTTTAGAAAGCATCTGTGGCACCTTCGGCTCTTTCCCCCTTTCCTCTGCTCTCAACAGGGTTTACCTTAAAGCAAATCCACACCTCAACAGCTGCCCCAAGGGCTCCCAAGAAAGATCATGCTCAATTTTCACAGAAATAAGTCACTGTAAACTTAGTCAAGGAAAACTGCACAAAACCAGAAGAGGCAGTTCATGAACAAAGAGCAATATTGTGTAAGATTTCTTCCACCATATTTTGAATGACGTCTGAGTGGCAATCAAATATACACACAGCCCATGAAGCATGGCAATGCAACAGGAAAGTCTGTCTAAAAGCAGTCTGTATATGTGTTAGAATATTCCATTTCTGACTGTTGTGTAACTACAGCTTTCTGTCCTCTTCTTGATTTAAAATTAAATTTTATTAAAGAAATGAAAAATCAATCCCTTTTATACTATATATTATAATATATGGGTACTTATTCCTCGTCTCATTTACCTCGTGACTAGAAGCTAAATTTCATATGGGATACTGCCAACACTGCTCTACTTAGTCCCATTGGACAGGAGTTTAATCAAAGAGCCATTTTTCATAGTCAGAGGGTATGAGATGTGTATTTGCTTCCCAGGAAAAGCTGGGCCAAATGCTCAGCTGATGGAGTCAGAAGAGCCAAATATATGATCCAAAGCTTTCCAACTGCCTTTTTTTTTTTTTTTTTTTTTTTTTATTAACATCTGCAAGTTGAAGAAGAATACAGCCAGTCCCAGCCTAGCATATGGAAACTGATATGAGTTGCCCAGCGCAGTTACAGCAATGCCAGAACTTACAGGATGTAGAAATTCTATTTAGCTAAATATCCCAAGGTATATTAGGCACATTCTTCAGCTTTCTAGAGTGGAAAAATATTTCTGGCTTATTTTGACACTACTTTTGTCCACCAAGAAGAAGCACAGGATTCCAGAGCATAAGTCAAATGAGAGGAGATTGCTTCTCCCATGTGTTTCTGAACTTAAAAAAATGCATAGTCAAAAAGTTAACTTTAAAATCTTATGAAAATTTTAAATTAATTTCCGTTCATATCCTACAGAAGGTTCTGCAGAGATCCCTAATTATTAGATATTTAAGACAAAGCAAAAGCTTTAAGTGCTAAGGGGAACTGATTTTAATGTAGAATTGGTGATACAGTGCAAGCACAAGTTTCCATGACTCCTCCACACTGTATGCACATATTTTTTTTGCCTGCTATTTATAAGACAGCTTCTGAAGTTTCAGAGACTTCCCATGCTGAACTCAAAGACTAAAACTAAAACCCAAAACATTTTAAAAATTGCCCAGTACCTCTCAGGGACCAAGTCGGTTTGACGAGTAAAATGCCTTTTGGAAATCAAGGGTCTTTTAGGGTTTGTACAATTTTAGAAAGTCAAGGGCCAGGTTCATGGCTGGCATAGTTCCACTGATTCCTTAATTTGATGAAGTTACATCAGGGATAAATCTGTCCCCTGGTAGTTTGCAGCTAGAGGAATGAATATTACCGATAAGAATGAAATGATATCACATTATATTCTCCCTCACTGAGTTTAGGTTAGTCTCCTCTCACATTTATACATTTAGGAACACCTGAAAAACCTCTTAATAGAGAAAAGGGTAGATTCATTACGTTTCTCATATACATGCTCAATCCTAGTGAAAACAGTATTAATTAGCAGACATAAAATAGTTAAAGCTGACGTCCTGTTGGAAATACGAAGCGGCACAAGGAAGGTAATGGCCTGTATTTTTCAGGTTCATTTAAATGTAATAAGCTAACATTGCTATTCCCATTAGAACCTTTAGAAATGTAATTAAATCCTCAAATCACTACTAACACGATTAAGCAAAGAATAGGGAAGGTTATTAACCAAGCTTATTAAAGACTTTTCACATTCCGCCCTGCTTTGTAATATATCACTTTGAATTTTTTAAAGCATATCAGTGAGCAAGCAATTTTACCATTATCCTGTTCAGCACAAGATTAGTGCTGGAATGCTATTCCCTTTTTAAAACAAACCAAACCAAAACAAACAACCCCCCCAGTAAACAAACAAGAAAACCCAAAAAACCCACAACTCTCTGTAAATGTTTTATAGGTTTATGGTTTCTTTATTTTTTTTCCCTATCAAATCTTCATTTTTTTGCTAACGCAGGAGAGAGAGCTCTCTTCAAAATGCCTACAATACAATTAAATTATGTATGTGCTAATACCTTGAGTTTGGTCTGGTATGCATAGAGGTAAAAAGATTTTGTGGACTATAATTATGTGTATGTTAAAACACAAAACACAAAGTGCTTATTTAACAAGGAGTTCTTCAGTAACTTGTTATTTTTTCCCCATGAAGAGCTATACTGTCATCAAGTTACCTTCCAGGCTGACCCCTTACGTAGATGAAATAATTTAATCTCTGTTTACTGCTGCTCTGTTTAAACATAGAATACAATATAAATATTTATTCGTCTGATAGTGTATGCATCCACATGACTACAAATTATACATGGTTATATATAATATATGCATTTCTACAATCACACACTGGGATTTCTATGATATTTAATTGTATATTTGCCATCTATATTATAAACATATACCTATATATATATATATATATATATGAGTGCCATATGAATTAGGACACAAAACATGTATCATATTTACACATGTAGAAATATTTAGTGATTTTGCCTAAAGTTGCATCACATTTCAGCAATGAACTCTATAGCCTTTTAGCCTTTTCAGCACGCTGTCCTTCAGGATACGAATTTCTACAGCTACAGCTCAAATCCCTTACTTAAGTTTACATTTGGTTTATAAAGATATACTGATTTTTGAACACAATGCACTGCATATTTTAATCACCATTTACCACACCAGTATATGTCATCTACAACCCCTACCTGAAAGATTGACTTTTTTTTCCCCCAGTTTTCTTCCAAATAACTGAAAAGTATGGACACCACCTTTGGAGTCTGTTGTGCTACCACTAGAAACACCTTCACTCAACTATGAGTCTCCATGGACAACTTTCCACAGATTTTTGTCCGACAAATTCTTCTTGAAGACTATTCTTTCCTTCTCTTTCCAATAAAGTACTTACACACACCCATTACTTTTCCCAGAATTGGAATCAATAGAACTAGTTCCTTCTCACATTGGATTCTTTCCACTTGCACTTTTCAAGCAATGACACACCAGACTCATTTTAGTTTATGCTGAATTCTAAGAAATGAAGAGCAATTGCCATCAAAATGGTAGAAAACTACATCTCTCCTTTGAGGACCTGGAGCAAGCCAGCAGGGCTTGTTAATGGAATAGTACTTATCCCAAATAGATATTGTTTAAAATCTTTGATCCTTTGTCAAATCTTATGTAATGGATGTATTTTCCCTTCCAAATACCAAACAAATATTTATTAAAGACATCTGGGGTTTTTTTTGGCAACACTGCTAATATATTTCCATTCTGTAAGAGGCCTAAACAACTTTTGAAGAGACTAATATGAAGCTGTGTTCTAAGTACAATAAACAAAATTCCTAAAAAACTTTCACTTCATCAGAATAGCTTTCTTGTAACTTTAACTTCACTTATCAACAGTCCATATTTCTTAGCTCTAAAAAATGAACAAACAGATGTTGTAATCACTCTAAAGTGGATTTCCTTCTGGCATTTTTGAAAAGAGACATTTAGCAGTTAGGACTTTGCAGTAAGATGGATCCAACTGTTACTTAGATACGTCTGAGCTCTTTCAGTCGTATCTCCACTTTCAGGGCAACACATTGAAGCCATTGTCTACCTCATTTTCTAAATAAATTTCATAATACAAATGCCAAGACTTTACTTTGCCCATTTCTTGCACAGAAAGACCCCACGTGGCTCCACAAACCACCCGGAATCATTCCACTTGGTGGCAGAGACAAGCAAGCAGTCACTTACACAAATAAACCAGCACTAAACAGCTGTTTGAAACAGGGAACTGAAATATTTACAGGCAGGATACCTCGTGGCTCTTAGCCTCCCATGATAGGCACAGGGTTTCTTGGTCTAAAATGGTTATACCATGCTGGCTTTACTTCAGAGATGCTGTATTGATCACTGTTACCACCTCCTTCAAAATCCTGGAGAGGGTGGGTAAGAGAAGTGTAGGAGGTAATGGAATTGAATTAGTTAAATGATTGTTTTAATGAATATTCTCAGCTTTTCTTGTATTAAAGTTCAGGTCTCTATCACCCCCCAAAGTTTTGAACTTGGAGCTCAAATTTGACTACAGGAAATTTAAGTTCCTACGTCGGTTGGATCTTGCCACATAAACAAGTATCTTTCACCTCTGCACTCCATTGGTACAAATTGCTTATCTTGATAACTAAAAATTTTTATAAAATAATAAAAAAAACTTTCTGCATTTCAAAGATTTCAAAAAAGTAGCAATAGCAATTGATAAAAACCTGTTGAGTAAGGATGGTAGTTGCAAATATTTCAAAAGTACAGGGGTAACAGACATTTGGGGTTTAGGCTATTTCTTACAGTCACATTAAATTAGCTTAGGTGGACTTTTAATTATGCAAAGTACAGCATTTTTTGCCATAATCTGTTTTATGCTCTTATGTTATATTAAAACTGTGCAAAGGTAAATGGATTGATATTACATTTTTGGTCTAAAATATTTTTTCCTTCAGAAAAATCTTTGTTCCATGTGCTTTTGCCATTAAAAATTCATTATATTGAAGGGATGTAAATCTGAAGGTATTGACCCGTGCTCAGCTCACTGTAATCTTGACAGATCTCAGCAGGCTGAGGAGAGGATATTTGGAATAAATCATTATTACACCTGTGATTATGCTCTTCTGGCTACCATGGGGGATGTGTAGGTGTCTTGATTTGTAACAATAACTAAAGACTGCAGAGGCATCCTTAATGACTAAACTAATACAATTTTTCAGAATTTTTGCCTACTAGAAAGTCTAGCAAAGTTGTCTATATGGATCTATCTACCTGTTCTGGAAAATTTCTATAAGAAAATGAATCAGCCCTTAGCTGAGCTAGAGGGGAATGACAGTCCTATCTGTCTGTACTGCCCAGCTAATTTTCCAGAGGTTAGATCTTCTATCACTGCATATTAAAGCTCCCATATAAATAAGTGGCAATCTTTAGCTGTGACAGTTTCACACAGAATTGCACAGACCCATTTAGGAGCTCCAGTCTGACCTGAAGTTCTGATATATTGATGCCCTTAATCTCCTTTGAGCACTACCAGCAAAAAATTATTTCTGAAAGTTCAGCTGTCCTTTCCTCCACTGAACACTAATGAAGAAAATAATTAAAATACAGAATGAACATGGACTAGCAATATCTTTAGAACTGGAGGGAAAAGAATAAACACACCAAGAATGATTTATCATAAATAATAAAATAAATAGGGATTAGAAAAAAATGTATTTGATAGCATTTATTATTTGTGTTATAGCTGAAATCAATTAGTAATATTAATACATGCAAGAAAGATTGTCTAGTTTGACAAGAAGTGACAGCTGGAAAAAACACAGTGAAAAAATGGAAGGCTCGGGAAGTAGCTCTCTGGAGGATAGAGTTGAGCACTAAAATAAAGATTTTTTTCATATCAATGAAATGACCAATAAGCAGAGCTCAAGCTTTTGAACAATTTCTCAGGGCTTCACACCAGCATTAAGCATTGTCATTTTGAGGGAGTTTGTCTGGCTACAGGGTTATGTCATCTTCCTTCCTGCATATGAAAGCCAGATACTTTGCACACAAATTTCTACAATTCTCTTCGGAAATTAAGAGCGTACCATGAGGTCACATCAAGTTTACAAACTAGGAGGTTGTTATTCCATTTTACACGTATGAAAGTAACACAGTGATGAAAACTCACTCACTGCATGCCCAGAGCCACTGGCACAATGCCAATATAGACTTGCTAACAAGCAAGACCTGAAAGATTTGCTCACAGCTTCATATCTGAAACTTGTCCCTCAAGGGTCAACTGGATGCAGAGATGCATTTCTCCTTCAGACAACTTTTCAGTTATAACTTTACTAAAGCTAGGGCAGATCTATTTGCCCAGTCCCCTTGGGAACTAAAGGTGTATTGTGCCTAATAAGGTAGGGCCTGTATTGCAGTTTCTGATCACGTGTTATTTGTAAGTACAACACAACCTTGATTTTGAAGTGGAAGCGAGAACAGCAAAACAGATGTGTTCCGAATCTGGGACAACTTTTCCTCTCAGTAAACATGGCAAATCTCAGTTCTTTCTAGTACTCACCTATACCTATTTAAATAACTCAACAATTAAAGAGAGGATTAGGACAACAGCTGACCATTCATCAGTGACACTTGGTATCAAGTGAACCCATAAACATTTTATTTTTCCTCATTAAATGCTTTTAAATATAGTTTGTCACAGAAAAGAACAAATGATTCAAGGACAAAACATTCTCCTCTGCCTATTGTCTCTGCTGACAGATTTGTGTCTCTTCCCAAAACCAAACATATTTCATTTATAGCCTAAGAAATATTTACAGCAAGATAAAAATCCCACAAGACTTTTCTTGTTGTACTTCAAAATTATTTTTAAAATTTGTCATCTGGTTCTGCTTGAAACATACTGCTCAGTAGCGTCCTACTTCAAGGCAAGTCACTTGTATTAGACTGGAGTACCTTTTCATCACAAAAAATTAAAATCACCGATGAACAGATGTTGTAGGAAGCAGATATTAGGGAATTCCTTTCCTTTACATTACAGAAATATTGTCATATCTACAGTGTTTCCCCCTCTTTCTTCTGTTTTAAGGTAACTCGCCACTGCAGTGCCTCACCCCATGCATCTTGGATGGCTTTGGCCAGCTAAGCTTTTCCTGGGCTTGCATTAGGCCAGCTGACAGCCACCCTTTATGCTCATTAAAATAATAAGCATCAAAGATACAAAAGATGACAGCAAAGAGAAAAAAAATTGCAAAGAGATAAAGCAATTGGAGGCCTGAACAAGACTTTGGCATGGCTCTGATCTAGTGCATCTGATAAAACTGAGGTATAAACTACGTAAATCAGATGAACCTGGTGAGTAACACATATAATAAAGGTGTAAAAACCCCTGGGTTAAGTTTGTAGTTGTGATTTAAAAGAAAGAATTGCCAGACATTCTCCAATGTTTTGCTACAGACTTGCCTAACAGCCTTCGACATATCAAATTTTCCTTATTCTCTGTGTTCATCTATCAAGATGGAATAAAAGCGCACATAGCAAAAAACAAGTTATACACACTCTGAAGCCCTTGGGTAGGAGTTCAGCATTGCCAGTCATAATATGTATGCCAAGTGAGACCTTCCCAAATTACTCAGTTCATAAATCTTTATTTTACTTAGTCAGCTCCAGACATGCTTTTCCCCCTCTCCTCTCTAATATATTAGATATACTGAGTCTGTGAATGCAGCTCGTCCTAGTTACCACTACAGTAAATGTCTCCTGCTAAATTCCAGCAGAGACTCGAGAGCCCAGGTACCTAGCATCCTGGAAGGCCTCGTGAAGTCTGTGCCGAAAACTCTTCAGCGAATCTTTCTTGCCATTGGGACCTGAAACAAATTAATTGTACCTACCATGGATAAATTTCTATGCTCTAACATCACACCTCCTGGTGCCTCTCCTAAAAGCATGCACAGACCCCCTTAGATGCTGCTTCCCTTTTCTCCATTTTCTAGCATAACCCTTCCCTCTTTACCTTGAATTCGAGTTTACACCTCAAATGTGGAAAATGTTATACCCAAGAGGCAGAAAAATATCTTTTAGGTATGTGAACCTCAAGGAGCCTGAACAATATTTTCTCATTTTGAATTAGATTAGCTTTGAACACAGCACGAGTATTTTTACCTGACTGGTGTCAAGGTTGCTTTTGGATGACTTTTCCTGTTATTCCAGTCTGAAAAAAGGTAGTAAGCACAAAGATTCACAAAATTATCTCATGAACATGGAAACATTCCATTCTTGATGGTTGGAAATTTTTATGAAATAGAATAATTAATAGAGATGGGGTTGTTCAGCTTGGAAAAGACAAGGCTCTGTGGAGACCTTATAGCTGCCTTCCAGGAAAGGGCCTACAGGAAAGATAGAGAAGGACTTTTTACAAGGCCGCGTTGTGTTAGGATGAGTGGGAATGTTTTTTAGCTGAAAGAGTTAAATTCAGTGTGAATATTAGGAACAAATTATTTCCTGTTAGGGTGGTGAGACACTGGAACAGGTTACCCAGAGAAGCTGTGGATGTCCCACCCCTGGAAGTGCTCAAGGGCAGGCTGGATGAGGCTGTGAGAAACCTGGTCTAGTGGAAAGTGACCCTGTCCATGGCAGGGTGGGTGGAACCTGATTTTTAAGGTCTTTTCCAACCCAAACTATTCTATGATTCTATGAGTATTTATCTCCAATATACAACACTTGTGAAGTATAACTGACATGCTGGAATACGATTCACACAATTACATCTTACCTGGGCAGACTCTGGGGTTCTGACAGGTAATTGCTGGCAGCCCAGGCACTGGCCCTATCAGCTCAGCAGACAGTGAGCTTAGCTCTGGCTGACTAGATAGGACACTTCATCAATTTCACTGTATTGTGGAACAAGAAAGTACAGATCCAGATGTTTCATGTTTGAACCACAAGGTTTCTCCCTGTAAACACCTTTTCAGAAATACTTCATTGCCTGTTTTCACTACTTATCTCTACAGCCATAAAATGCTGAGTTTCTGAGACTAATGTAGAAGATGTAGTTAGACATATCATTCTAATAAACTGTTGCATCATACTGCCAGTCCATTTTACTGTTACTTGCCTTCATTTTTCCAATGTTTCTTGTAGTCCATAATTAGTTAGGCACTCACTATGACTTTCCTTTGAGATGCACTGTATACCTGTCATGCAATGCTACCAGATTCTGCAACTAATCCTTTACCATTTACCTGTTTTCCAAACTTCTGCCCCAGTGCCATGCTGCATAACCTTGCTATAAAACAGTCTCTCCATGGTTCACTTTTGCCACTGAATAGGTATACAGGCTTCATGTGGACAAGTAAGCTCAAGACTAAAAGAACTGCAAAATGTTAATTTAAAATGTACCCATGTATTCACTTCAGTTACTTCAGCTTTGATTTAAGTGATAGTTCTGAAGCCTGTATCTACTATAGAAATGTAATTTTCCTACCATGTTACAATTCAAAACCAAAAGGCTAGAAACCATAAAATAGCACTTTACTTTTGTCCTCAATTGTTGATTAGTCTTTGCAAAACAGATTTCTGACAAATGGCAGATTTAGCACAGACATGGCACTTATTACATTTGTTCTTGCCTGTCCCTTCTCATTTAAAAAATATTCTAACTACAGAAACACCACTTAGGCTTCTGGGGAAAGCGTGCACGTCTGATCAGAAAGCAGCCTGGGGATGTAATTCAGCATGAGTGTCTTTTAATGAAGACTATTCCTGTCATTATTGTTATTATCTACCAGGGAGACTGAGAGATGGAAGGAATTGTTTGTTTGTTGATGTTCCATTTTCCTCCCCACCTCAAAACCAGCAGGGAGTATAACATAATTTGCACTACAGAAAATAATTTTAATAGAAAATGCTCATAAATACGATACAATTAATGGAACATAAGGATATGTTATATATTTTTTCAGTAAATACTAAATTTTAAAAATTATTTTCTTGCTTCCAGAGTGAGTATAATCCATTTTATAACTAAAAAATGGGTTTTATGTGCCTTAAGAGACTTGAAAGTTTCTAAGCTCTGGTTTCTTCTTCTTCTCTTTCAACTATACCTAGATTTGTACTGTAAGTCTTCATGTTTCTGGAAGATATTAGTAATTTTTTTGTTAAAAACACCTCAGACTATTTTCTGAACATTACTAATGAAGTCTGAGGTACTTTGGAATTGGCAGACGGTTAAATAGAGGACAGTGAAGAGACAAAAACATCTGTGCAACCAGTCTTGATGCAGTCCCCTGACCTTTCAGCTCCTGCTTTTTGTGTCTTCACTACAATGTCCACCCTCTGACTCCCTTTTAAAAATGTATGCTTATCCAGGATCCTGTGCAATCATGTTTTAGAGGCTGCCTAGATTGCCTTGACCAAACATTTTTTGGAGGGCAGAGGCTATTTCTACATTTTTTTTCTAAGTCTGAACTCAACTGGAACTCCTTTCCTGCCTTTTCATACAACATTTTGCAGGTAAAGTTCATAGAATCATAAAGGGACCATTAAAAGGTCATCTACTCCAACCTCCCTGCAGTGAGCAGGTACATCCTCAACGAGACCAGGTGTCTTGGATCCCTGTCCTATTTTACCTTGAATGTTTTCAGGGCTGGGATATCTATCACCCCTCTGGACAACTTGTTCCAGTGTCTCCCTGGTCTCTTTTCTGGTTTAAACTTGCAAAGTGAAAAACATTTACATGGTGTTGCTTCATTTCTGTGATTTTTTAACCTCATCCCTTCACTGTATATTGAGCAAGTTGGGTAGAGGCACAGTTCCTCAGGACCCACAATAAGAGTCAAAACTAGTTGCACTCCAACAATCTTCTAGTAAGAAACTAGGAAAAAAAATATCTAGTAATATCCTAAGGTGTTAAGCATCCTTAAAATCTTAAATTTCTTATATGAAAAGTTTACAATATACTACCTAGAAACTGTGGTAAACATAATGGAAGAATTGAAGCAGCAGTAATAATTGTTGCTTTGAACAGGATTTGTAAACAAATGCTTAAAATGAGAAGTAGAGTTAACAAAACCCCCATATTACTTAGCAGTCTAAGCAGTACTGAAGGATGACTTACAAATTTAGTAGCATAAGGCCTTTCAGTAAGTCTTGGATTCAGTGTCTAATTTTTAAAGCAGAGATTAGAATAGGTCTCAAGTCACTTAGATGAATAAATTGTCTAAGCTTACTCCTACTTTAAGTGACCCCAGAAGCAGACAGGCTGAATGCTGAGCACCCAGCAGCAACACTGCTTCAGCTGGCAAATATTTTATGATATGATGAGCCATGTTGAAGGTTTAGACAAAGTGAAAGTTGCAGTAAGAAAATCAGTATTTGGAGTGCTGGCTTTTTTTTTTTTTTTTTTAAGTGTTTAAGTATTTAAAGATCAGGGGACAGCTTCCATCCCATGTTCTATGTGCAGAACTCCCACTGTTGTCAGTGGGAGGTTCACAAACACGTCCAGGGCAGAATGTGACCTTATTATGTATGCAGCCTTTGTGAGTAACATTAAAATTTCAAAACTGGCCATCAATTAGATTTACATCAAGGGTAGTTTTGATAAAATGGCTAATAAGAAACAGAACATTGTGCTGCCCTTAAGGGTGAACACCATTTTTTGTTGGCAAATTGTTGGATGAATTGAAATTTGAATCCCAATAGACATGCATTTATTTTTCCATATAAGCTGCTAATACTCTGGTGACCATGAAATCCCTATATTGATTCTACGAAGAAGGAATAAACAAATGGAAAAGGTCTTTTGTAAAGATTTTTAAAAACCATAATCAAGAACATTACAAAAGCTCATCTGAGACAACAATACAATTAATTGATGTTTATAAACAACTATTATTTACCTGATTTTGCTTGAAGACTATAAAGCAATAGTTCTGACTGCACAGAAAAAGTAAAAAAAAAAAGAAGAGGAAAAAAAAAATCCATATTCCTTCCATTTTGGGGGCAAAACTCCCAATCAACAAAGAAATCCAATTCTAAGTAACAGCATACAGTTAGAACCCTGTATTTTAAGCACACTGTGACTTACATTCCTACAACACCTTTATCCTCAGCAAGCAGACTGTATTCTGTTAACAGCTATAACTAGTTTGACCCTGAGTCACTGAGTATTAGCATTTCAGCAACTTAATATGTAACAAAAATATGAAATAACATTCAGAAAGGAGAGAGAGGACATTTGTTCTAAGAAAAACTTAAAATTAGAATGCATGTAATTTTAAGAATTAGAAAGCCAAATTTGCATAAATGCACATTTATAAAGCTGAAGTCCCAATTATCATTGAATGGTTTTGAGTTGGAAGGGACTTCAAAAGATCCTTGCATGGGCAGGGGCACTTCCCACTAGAGCAGGTTGCTGTTACAGTTATTATTTACCTTGATAGACCTTGCTTTTTATAGTAGTTGTTCAACATAAATAGTCATAATTTGCATAAGATTCCAATACAGCAGAATGCTTAAGTAAATTATGAGCATCCCAATATAGCCAATGGCTTACATGCACTTTCCATTTATACAAACTGTGAACCCTGTTGTGATAGCTTAAGTTACATATCTGAGAGAATCAACGTGGAAAAGACACAGACTGTGATATATTTATCACAGAAGGTAAGAACAGATGCTGTTTGTGTGGGAATTACTCAGTACCACAAGAGCCACCTATGAGAGGAACATGGGCAGGGGCTTCCTAGGGACCATCCTTTGGAAAACCCTAGGGTAGAGTACTGAATTGCTTCATATTCCTTTGTCTCCCGACAGTGTCATGAAAGGGCAAACAGAAATGAGAACCTGTTGTAAGCAGGCTCCACTGTTATGGTATTGATTTTGAGGTAATTCTCTTCAATAACATAAATACTTCTCAGCTGCTGGCAAATGGGATACTGGAAATCCTCACTCAGAATGTAACTCCTAAATCCACACAATGAGTAATTAATAGTTCAAAATGTCACTTGATAAAGGCAATGGGATGGTCACGGAACAGCTGTTTTATGAAAAGGAATGCTTCAGTCAACCCCAGTTGAGGTTCTGTGAACACACTGCAGTGATCCCTAGCTTTCCAGGCACTCAGTTAATATGTTTTTTTTTCAACAAGTTGCACAGACTCAGGCATTCAAAACATGTTAAGAGTCATGGTGTTTGATATTCCAGATCAACAGCACAACCAGGACATACTGATAACCAACCTGTGAAATTCATTCTTTGAATATAGTCACTGCCAAGCCTGTGTTTCTTACTTATATGACAATCGTGTCTGCAATAGCTGAGAAATGGCTCAGGGACACGAGTGAGCCTGCATGGCTCCATATTCTTAAACCAGTGAAAATCAGATTTCTCACTGAAATTAAATGTCTGATTCCAGATGCATTCCCCATGTATACTGATACTTAGAGAAGCAAAAGCTTCTGTGAAAGGATGAAAACATCCCACTGGTCTAACAACTACCTGACTCAAGTAGAAGAGAAATATTCTTAATTTTCAGCCAGTCCTTTACTGTCCACTCCAATATTTTCACTTTTTCAGCACCAATAGAATAGCCAAAGCAAGAAGAAAATTATTCAGATTATGTTAGAATGGCAAGTCATATAATCCCAATTTGCACAGGTCATCTTTTCAGCCCAACTTTATGTTCAGATTTATTTAAATTAAAGTAAAAATAAATGTAGAATTTGACAAACTGGCACTCATTTTCCAGGGCCAATCACAATAGAAATTAGAAACAAAAGATTTATTGAGGTGCAAAGCTATGAATTTCATTATCTTTGTCATAAAAAGATAAATGAATAATTCTGGCAATATATTTGACCCAGATTTTTCACAGATTTAAAAAAAAAAATCTTATATAGAATTTTCCATTAGCAAAACTCCAAGCACCTTATGGACTGCCAGTATAACACAGAGCATAATTTTATTTATTTTAAGAACCAGCATCTTGAAGGCAGAGGGCTTTTGAAAAAGCCCACAATGTGAGGAGGAAGTCTAAAATTAAAAAATATACATAACACATAAATTCAGCACTAAATTGATCACATGAGCTAGGAAAAGGGACATTGATACACATATCCTGTAGCAGTTGACAAAGCAGAGGTAGGGCTAATGCTGCTGTTCACTTCAACCAGAACCCAAGTTGCCTGGCAGCCCTCAGCAGCACCAAATGACATCCCAGCTCCAGAAAACGCTATGCTTGGAGAATACTAAAAACTACAATCCAACAGACATGTGGAATTAATTTATAAATTTTTCCTAAGATCTCATCTAAGACCAGGACTTGGCCTCTCTGGGTCACGGGTTTCCACATTCCTAGGATGTCTATGCATGAGAGGGCCATGACTGTGACAGCAACATAGCCACCACCTATCCCCACTCTCCAAGAGTATTTTTGAGATATGACAGGAACATCCTGGAGTTTTAAAATAAGGGATTTACACTGAGATACTGCATGACCCATCTATGGAGGACAAAATTAACTTACTAATATCAAACCACATATATCACAGAGACAACTAACCACTCCCATCTACTTCCATAAGATAAAGCAGTTCACAGAACTCAGAAATAATTCCCAATAGCCAGGATGTCAAACAAGAGGAGAAAAGTGCTTAAAACACATACTCAGAGGAAACAAGCATACATTACTTAATATTTTTGCTTTTTCACATGCCTCTATATTTATAGGAACAGATTCTCACCTGAAGTAAATGGACATCCTAAATTAAATCAATCAGCAGGTTTTTCCTGACTCTCATGAGATAGTGGTTGGGATGCCTGTGGTCAGGAAGTGCAGGGAAGTCTTAGGAAGACCAATGTAGCAGTTAGGAGACTGCCTGCTCCCACCTACCTACCCAGGAACAGACAGAAGCCACTACTCTAGAAAGAGCAGATGTCCTTATAAAAGGTGATTATATTTAATGCTTATCAGAGGAAGATGGATTTTAAGAGTTACTGTGTAGTTCTTCTTTGGGGTAGGGAGGAGATGAAATTAAGTATTTATTGGCCAGTTTAGTTTTAGGTTTTGGGGGTTTTATGTCGTCTGACAAAGCAAACCAGAGAAGTAGTAAAGATTAAATAAATGCTTTTAGATTTGGCTTATCAGACATGAGCATTGCCAGTAGCACTACTTTGATCTATAAAAGCTGAATAAAACTTTACAGCTTTACATGGCACTGAAATTATTTATGTGGATAGCTTCTCTAGATGCTGAAAGGCAGTGCTTGCTTCTTAGTGCTCTGCAATGTTTCAGAGCAAGATCTTGCACAAATAAATGCTTCTGATACATGGTTTTCAGCTTAACCTGATTTTGGATTCAGAAGCACAGCTGTTAACACTTCCAGACTTCAAAGCAAACAAAGAAACCAAAATCAAGACTGGTCTATGGAGCCAAAAGCAACAGGACCAGATTGGTAATGCCAACTAGAAGCAGCAAAATTGCATGTACTTGTGTCTGTTCTTAACAAAAAAACAAATGAAACCAGAACCCCCCCAGAAAACCCCAAATACGCCAGTTAGGAAAGTGTAAATATTGACTAAAACTAGGCCTACGATTTCTGAGGTTTTGACCTAGTGACCATCATAATTTCAAAGTATTTGTAATAGATTACAGGATTATTGCCAGTTTATACAAAGATTTTTAAGAGGTTTCTACCCTCTCTGAGAACCTACATTCTCTGTTGCATGGCTTGTTTTCTCTTTCATGCCTTCAGCTTCCCAAGTATCTGATCATGCAGGTTTATTTGCAGGTTACAGAAATAATGAGGAGATAAGTGACTTAACTTTTAATCACTTAACTTTCAAACAGGCTAAATCCTGAGAGCAAATTAATTCTGAGAACAATGTACTCTCTTCTGGTTCACTGACCATGAAATTCCCATCTCGACAGGACCAAGATTTGTATTTCTCTCTGTTCTGCAGCACATCTGCTGATTCAGACCTGCCAGTGCCATCTCAAACTTTCTTTCCCGCTACTATCACTCCCATTCTTTTCCTTTCCATTCACAAAGTACCTTTGGAGATGAGGGTCCATTCACACCTTCACATTTGCCTGATTTACCTTTAGAAGATGTCCTGAATTAACTCCTTTGATGATACTCTCATAGCAAAAGATGTTCTGTTGACCAGGGCTGCATTAAGAAGGACAGGTCAGCTCCTCTGATCTCAGTCCCTCAGTAAGTGCCTTATTCTGGAGGCAGCAGAACCTTTTCCTTCCAAGCAGAATGAGCTTTCCCAGCACAGCCAGCAGGCTGTCTGTCATCTGGGACTCTCATCAGGGACAGCAGGGAGACAGGCTCAGGAGACAAGTCAGAAGGAACTCTTCCAAAGAAAGCTTTCAAAGAACAATGGATTTCTGAGAGAAATTTCAATGACAAAAGAAAAATAAAAATCACTGAAAGCTGTCAACTGCCTTAGATTCTTTCTCTTCTGAATGACAGAATGACTGTGGTACACTCCTTAACTCAGACCTTCCCCGTGGCCTTTGTAAAGAAGGTCCCATTAGTTCAGGTGACTTGGGCCAGGGTTCCCTTCTGCTTTAATTTAAAACAGCCCTCAGGGGAAAGCAGCAACTGCTTCTAGGAAAGATCTGCTCTTGCTCTGAATGAAGTGGCCTCTTACATACCAACTCCTGTCAAGTGTAGCCTATTGTGTTGTCCCTTATTTTCCCTGTCACATTTGATGTCTGACAGATTCCAGATAGTATAGTACCTTCATTTTTTTTCTGATTTTTTTTTTTTTTAAAGAGAGGATGGGGCCATTCTTTCATCTAGTCTGTCTACTCTAGCTGGTATTAACAATTTGGATCTACTCCTTTAAGAAAATAAAGTGCTGCTTAACAACAATTCTGCCAAGGCTTTTATAGAAGGCAGTTTGACTGTTTTCTAATATTACATTTTCCATAAATCATGCATTTCTCTTTCTATATAAAGCAATTACCACACTTAGGATGCAAAGCTACTCACAGAAGCACTATTTCTGTCTAACCAAGCAGAACCTCCTGCTGCCCACTCTTCTATCTGCCCCTGCTGAGGTGAACCCACTACAGTCGGCCCCACTGACTTCCTCCGTCCTCCTCCAACTTGGGATGTATTTTCTAGTTAGAAGCTTGTGGGACACTCCTCCTATGTCATTTTCTGGCAGTTTGTAAGCTGAGGTATACTTTGAAAGGCAATGAAAACCTACATATATATATCTTCAAATTAGAGAGTGAATGGAATAAAGGGTGGATAGAAACCATACTTTAAAAATTATTATTATTGGGGAATGATAAGGAAGTTTTATTACAGAGTAATAGAGAGATTTCTGAGCTTGTCATCAGGTTGTAACAGGGCTTCTAAGCCCTTTATGGACTTCAAACATTCAGCTATGAATGTTCAGCTCATCACATAGAGACTTGCTTTCATCACTAGATGCACTGAAAGAAAATATTTCATGTTTTTTTTCATTTCAGCTTATGTGTTTTTTTCCTGTTCTTCAATAGCAGATTTCTTACCCTTCACAGTGGCTTCGCCTGTTTCTGCAGTCTAACATGCTTCATATTCTTAAACAAATTGATTTTAGCTCCAAAATTCAGTGGGAAATTGTCATCTACATTTCTGCTTCCAATCATACACAGCCGGTACTGTATTTCACCATCTTACAAGACTACCAACATAAGTTTGCTTACATCAGTTAAGAAAGCAGAGAGGCATTTATCTATTAAAAGTTCTTTTTCTGAATGAACATCCGGCATCCAATCGAGTTCTTGGATTCAGCTTCAGGATCTATCTTTTCTTGCATGGAAATTTTTTCATAGGTGAATTTCTGCTAAAATGTCTGAACTTGAGAAGTTGCCTTCTGGCATCTTATTCACAGGAAAGCTAGAAACAACTCCTTCCAAATGCTCCTTCCAGATACTATCTTAATGTTTACAAATAGACATGTACATACCCATATTACAAAAAAGAAAAAAAAAAAGAAAAAAAAAAAAGAAGTCAAATAGGTATTAATTTTTAGGAGATCTGCGATTTTTTGGCAAGGAAAATTTTAATGCTGACATTTAACACTATTGCTTTTGACCATTTTGTAACAAAATAATGAATGGAGAGTATTTGGAGTGTTCTCCAAATGTCTTTCACAAGAAAAATACTCTGCTTAAAATGTTCAAAAGTGTTTCACAATGTTGCTTACACCGGCAAGTGATTTTTTTTAATGTTCCCAAGAGCAGTGTACCTGCTCATCTCCTGTTGCTAAAGCCTGGGTGGACACAGTTTTGCTGTAAGACAGAACCCAGCCTGGAAGATCCTGTTCAAGACAGAGCAGGCCAAGCAAGTGCAGGTGCTATTTCTCACTATTCCCTAAATGCAGAGTGGCATTTTTGCATGAAGTTCAAAGCTCTAGAGCCCTAGTCTGAATTTCTCATGCACTTCACAGCACAATTATCTCAAAGTTGTGAAAACCTATGTGTGGTAATGGGAAAAAGAAGAAAAACTACTTGTACCAACTGTCATGTGGAGAAAAAAGCAACGTCTGCAACACAGGCTGCCTGGTCAAACTTTACACGCCAGGGTTTGAAAATTTCTCTGTATTTGGACAAAAAGGCTGGATATTAACATAGAACACTACATAATGCTGTTAACTGGGGACATACATTAAAGAGGTAGCTTATGACATTACACAAAACAGTTTAAAAAGTTAATTGACAAAGAATATAATTTAATTGAGAATCATCAGAAATGAATGGTATTTTCATGATTTTAAGTGTTTTCTCTTCAAGCCAGCTACTGATTTTAATTGAAATTAGGAAAACACAAACATCAGTTGTCAAATAATTATTATGTCTTATATGTCAGAGCCATAAAGGGTGTTTTCAGTATCAGCTGAGGGAAAATTTTCATAAATTCAGACTTATTAAAGGCTTGCTTTACCTTGAAGTAAAACAAAACAACAAAAAGAAAAAAAATTAGTTAGGTAAAATTAAAATATTCTCCCACTATAGAATCTTTTCCTCTTTTTGGAAGACCACAGTTCACAGCTTGCAACTGAAAGAAAAATTCCTAACTGCATCCAAATAACACATCCATAAGCATATGTCTGCTCACCAAGGAAATCTGCTGCACCAGGCAACTAGAGGAGCCAAGGCCAACTCTCTTGAAATAAGGCATGATTAAGGTTGCAACTGTGGCTGCTAAGAGACGGATACTGCCAAAATAAATATAAGAATTAAAGAAAAGCAGAAGTGGATATAACATTTAATCCTGGGTACCAATTTCTGCCCAGTGAGAAAATCCAGAGCACCTTGATTACAGTAGTTGTCACAGGGTCTTTAAGAGTTCCAGGAAAACTGCTGCCAGTATGGACATTGGAAAAAATATACCCCAAATTAATCTCCTATCTGACTAGAGCTAAACTGCCATTTTCAAGTAAAATTTAGATACCCTCTTCAGATCCTTGCACTCCATGAGGAGGTCACCAGCTGGCCATGGGTCAGAGATTGGAGACTACCTGGAAGGGGATATTTTAAAGCAGGATGAGGTACCAAGTTCCCAGCAAATTCAGAAATGGAACATCTGAAGGAAGTGACACACTAGGAATACCTTTAAAGGCTTCTTCTTCCCTCCCAGAGAAGCTCCCTAATAAAGGCTAACTGCTGGTAAAGGGCTCCTGCAACCTTGGAAGAGAAAACCCACTCTGTGCTTCTTCCCATTGAGCACAGTTGTGAAAAAATGGAATATTAGGAGTTATGCTAATAAATGGTCTTGACAATTAAATCAGTAAAAAATAGCCTGAAACAAACTTATCCCATTGTAGATCCTGCCTACTATGCAAAGTCTATCACTCACACACTCAGCCATTTACTGTATAGGAGCTTTTCCTTCTGGACAAAAAAATGCCAGTTTTCTTATTCTTGCTCTGTCCAAATAAAGTCTTTCAGAAATATTCTGTTTCAAACTCTTGATGGCCAACCAGTAACACCAAGGTTAAATTCATAACAATCTTGATACAGAAATGTGGTTTATTTAAAATATAAACACATTAAGATCCATTATCTTAAGATATATGGCTCATTTGTGTACTACATTCTCTGGAATTATGGTTTAAAGGACACATTTTAGCAGATAATCTACAACATACTTTATTCACCATAACAGCTCTCATGGGAATTTTACATTCCATTCGGTTTTCTATGTTATGCTCATGATTTAAGTACTCATGCTAATAACACTAATACATCAGTGGGATGCAGTAGTACGTGCTTCAAAGAGACAAAAAGAACTATTTGCTTTCAGTGTTTCAGATTCAGCTAAGCAGTAAAATTCTTGTGTTACCTCATTATTAAGAACTTCAGCCAGTTTTGCTGTAGGATTTAGGCAGCTGAGTGGAACGCACTCGGAATATAAAATTTTAAATCCAAAGTAAAAACCCCAAGGCTTCATCTAATTGATTGGTAATCCATTGTTTCCTACTTAAAACAGTGCCAGAACTGCTGCTGCCTTGATATTGAATGAATAGGTAGTCATTTCTTGCCTTGACCTGATAGAGACCTCAAGTGATTTGTCCCTTTGCTTAAGCCCCTCCATGACATACAAGTCACTAGTGAGACATAGCTGTAGGCAGTAAAATTTAGTTCTGCCCCCACAGGAATTTGCCCACCTCAAAATTGCTCTTACATTTTGGGGATGCTCAGCCACCCACCTTCCCTCTGTTTTGAAGAACCAGACCTTTGCAACATGATACTTCTCTGTTATTCCACAGTGAAGAGAGACAAAAATACTCAGTGAAAATAAAATTTAAACCAAAGTTATGTTTTCTATGGGAGCTGCCAGACATCAACTGCTGAGTATCATGCTCGTATTTGTTTAAAAACTGCATAAACTTTGGAACACACTGAGGAACTTGGTTGCAAATATTACTTAACTCCAACTTTGCCTTCTGATACATTGTGGTAGTGTCTGTGTACAGATTCTGACTTCCTAGACAGCAGATTTAATTACTTTACTCTTTTTTTGGAGATACTTTGAATTCTCTGGATTGATATTGAGCATTTTGATCTCAACACTATAACATCTGTAGGACTCTGGTGGCTTGATACACTGCTTTGGGCTGCAAAGCTGTCTTAAAAGGTTCCTTCTTGCTCCTTCATCCTTTTGTCCCAAGCATGGCAGTGGAACAAGAGAGGCAACACACCATGAATTGCATTTGGGAAAGGGAGTGCTCGGGAGTATAGAGAAGGTGGTAGAAATGTCCCAGGATGTTTTTATAGAGTGTTAGGAAAGTGTTTTGTTTTGGGTTTTTTGTTACTTTTACCCCAGTAACAACAACAACAACAACCAATTGTATTGATACAGAGGTCTAACTGTGAAAGGCAAAATTCAGTTCCTTTCCTGGTTCACTGCACAAAGTGCATTAGCACCTGAATGAAATCTGGAGAATATGTCTCAGTTTGGGCAAAAGCACACTTGTCTTGCAGTGCCTACATTGCACAAAAGGCCCTGATGACAGAGTAAAGAGGTTAATCACCCTTGTGACAATACACTGAATAAGCAGCAACTCCACTTGGGTAACTATACTTAGTATTGGGTCTATCCTTAATTGTGTGAGCAATTTTTAGTTATTCAGTGTCTTCGACCATTCTCACTGGTATTGTCACCTGCTAGGAGGCTGCTCAAAAATGAAATGGGCACTTATTTATTTTTGAAGACAAGAATAGAGTTCAAATTACTGGGTTTGAGAGATTTTTATTATTGTTTTTAGTATCCTGGTTTTAGTGCCAATTCACATGCCTAAATGCTCAAAACAGAGTCCTGACAGCTCTCACTTCCTCAGCAGAGCAGGACGTCGGGAGATGCATTTCTTCAGAAACAATAAGGTCAATTTGGATTCTTTTCAGAGCTGCTCAAAGTATAATTTCTTCTAAGATTAATATATACTTCTGTGCTGGCTGATCTCATGACTGATTTCTAGTTGTTTTGACAGCTGCAGTCATACTAAGGGCTGCCACTGAAGTGAGTAGAAAAAACTTGTCACTAACCAGTAGGAGTCAGAGCAAGAGCTTTACAAGCTGCGTTTAAGACTTTAATAAGAAGTCTGTAGAGCCTTTACAGGGGCTAAAATATTTCTAAAGCATGTCTTTCCCCTTACTCTGAACAGATCTGTAATGTTGAAAAGGAGATGCTTCTTCAACCAATGTGTCAAAAAATCAACATCAGCAGCCTTTGACTTTTAGTATGGAAATTTGTCTAACAGCAGATTTATTATTCAATAATATTTAGATGATATTTGAATGCAAGAACTGTGCAGACTTAAATGCATTTCTAGGGTATCCTTAAGAATAACTTTGTAGTTGATTATTTAATATTAATGTTTTAAGAACTATACCCTTATATACAAATATTTTATCAGTAAATATTTATTAAATTTAGTGCTTAAATG
The DNA here is from genome assembly GCA_038090715.1 of Florisuga fusca. NCBI lineage: Eukaryota > Metazoa > Chordata > Aves > Apodiformes > Trochilidae > Florisuga > Florisuga fusca. Next base: position 69,500,859 of record JAAWXA010000001.1, read on the forward strand.
AACACGGAATATCAAAGTTGCTGAAGTTCTTAATGGGCTGTCCTTTTGCAATACCTTTGAGTTTGTTTCTATGGTTGCACAATCCGTATTTTTGAAAGGGTAGAGGAAAACATTTATTCAGACAATTCTAGTACTTCAACCATATTAGCCTTGCATAATCTCAGTTAATTTGTTCCTGCTAGCATGAATAATCACATGCTCTGCCTAGTTTGTGTCTGTAGTCACTCCTATTACTCTAAAAAGAGTTTCTGGGCTTGAACTGCCAATCTTTCAAAGTGGTTTTAAAGCTCATTTTACACAGATGAGTTTAGCTTTCCATGCCAACAACCTTCAAAGCATAGTGGAACTGTATTACAAGTCATCGCTAGAAAGCCTCATTTTTTCCTCCAGATTAATGGCAAATACAGTGAAAATCTTACACAATTATATCTATATCTGTATCTATCTATATATATATAATAAATAGACATAATGAACACATCATGCTGTAAGTGAAAGTAATAAAATGTTTGTGTTCCTATCTGATTAAAAGAAACTGAATTTAGTTCTCGTGTTGTCACATGATGCAAAAATCAAAAGTTGGACTTCTCTGCCAAAAACTGAGGAGGGGTTAATGATCTATTTCAGTACTTCTACTTGAATTTACAGTGACTATGCTGCCATTTGTCTAGACTAAACTTGCTACTGTTTTGTTAAGACAAAAGTAGATCCACAGTTTGAGAGAGAACAGCTATTTCATTTACACATTTCTCAACACTTCTGGGGTGAAAACATCCATCAATCCATAGTTCTTACATGAACTGTGGATTGATGTTGATGTGCTTGACTTGGGGTGATAGTATCTGTACCTTCCTGATATACCACCACCTGGCATCTTGGTGATGTTTTGAGAAGCACCACCATATTACCCCCAACCCTCAAGAAAATAACAAACCCGTTAATTTTAAGTCTTATTTTAATTAGTATAAAGCTACATATAGCTGAATGATTGAGTGCACTACAGTGGGAAAAGGGCCTCTATGTGGTATCAGTGGGCTTATCCAAACTGGTTACTTACTTATTGTTTGTAACAGTTGAATATGCAATGGGTACTAACAGACAGTAGACACTGTAAATCTTATGTCTTCCTCAAATAAGAAAGACATTTTTTTCCTAACTCATTTTTTTTATACTGCTGCTGCTAAAAGCATAGTAGGAAACACCAGCCACAACAAATCAAATTTATTTGATTGCCCCACTTTGCTTAATGCAGTACATATTGCTATGTTACTATTCTAGTACTGTATTACCACTACATTAGCATTACTAACCTATTTACTTAATATTTAGTTACTGTGAAAAAAATTAACTTCACTTAGACCTACCTTAAATGGCAAGTTACTCTTTAATATTTTTGCAAGTGACACTGTACACTGACTGTATATTAGATAAAGCACCAAAATGAAACTTATGCAAGAGGGATTATATGATGAGTGCTTTCATTTTTTTCCTAGAAATTAATGACAGGTTGATAAATTTCAATTTTCGAAGAAAAATAACATAAGTATGTGAAACCTACAACTGGAAAGAATTAGTTTATAATCAAGTGGATTTTTTAGTGTAAAAAATGACTCCAGAATAAAAATGGAGGAGTCAAATTGTAACAGAGGTCAGCTAAACACTCTCACTGGAATTTAAACAGAGGAGTAGTGTTTGTTTGCATAATTTTTCAGTGATGTCCCTATTACGTATTCCCTTGCAGCCAAAGCACAGATGTGAGTGTTCAATGAGAACAGAGTCCTGCCCTAAATCATTGCCTAAGCTGTTCTCTCCGAAGAAATATGTGTAAGTATTAGGAAAATAACTACTGTCTGTAATGAGATGCCCAGAACTAAACTCAATATTCCAATTATTTACAAGTATCTGGATCTTCTTGGGCTGGATGGTTTTTTTTTTCATCTCATCTTCTGAAATGAATTGGCTGAAATGCTTTTGCCTGTTCTGGTTTTTCACAAAAGCTCTCCACACCACGAAGTAATTGTATACATGAACTGTGAAGCGGCTTGTGCTACAGTCATAACCAACATTAATCCTATTTACTACTCTACTGAAAACCCTAACATTAATTGTAATAAATAATAATCCTGATAATCTTATTTGCAGAGCATCAGCTGTACCCAGAGTATTCAGATATTAAATAATGTACTCTGTAAAATGCCACTTTTTAAGCAGTCAGTGAAACATTACAAGTTAGTTAATGAACCACTTCTAAAAAGATGTATTTTTTTTCTGAGGTTTAAAAAGCAAAGGCAAATTCACTTCCAGGACAGCGTAAGCTTATATATGAGAATCTTCTACAGGGCAGCTAGTCAAAGGCTCTCTAGCTAGATTTTGAAGAAAAGAAATTAAGATTCAGCAAAAATATATGAAGGACTTTATCTATGGGCATGGACCACTAAAAGTCTGGATTCTAAAATAAGATATTTTGTATATTTGCTCAGATTGTAGAATCAGTTCTTTATCTCACAGGCAGGTGGCATTAAATGAAAGTAAAACTAATGAACCATATTCCCCTTTGGGTTTTCAGTGTGTGATCTAGTCTTTCTTACTCTCTAAACATTATTAGAAAATTTATTGGATGGGCCAACTAAAATATGTCACTTAAAAAATGTGGGTGAGGAAACAGAAAAGAATAAACCATTTTCTAAATGCATGTGTGTCCCTAATTTAGCAGTGTTTTTTAGGGTATAGTTGGATGGGTTTACTGCAGATGGAAAATTATATGAAGTGAAGTTGGAATCCAGTGAAAATACCACATTCCTGGCTGCCATTCCCCATCCCTGTTAGCATCTATCAGGCTGGGATGGTGTAGCTGGAGCAGGCTCCAAATGATATGCTAGTGAAACCTACACTTGCAACACAGAAAAGAGAAATTTCATTTTGAGCCGATGACCTAAAATGCTCCAGTGAGTTAGGATGGGAAATCTACAAAAGAGATGAGTACTGAGACTTCTGCCTTCCCACCTATTCCCTTGTACTGCCTTTGTGCTCTCTGTGCAGTGCAAAGCCAAAGAGTTAAGACATATAGTTAATATAGTTATTGTCTGTAATTAGACAACAGTTAAGACAAAGCTGATATTTACACTTTTTTCCCCTTGACTTGATACAAAGTCTGAAGCTGTCAGTCCTGCTGACAATATGGTGTACAAATGCTAAAAGGATAGGCCACATTGTAGTATTTTGATACTTATTTTAATACTTAAGAGCTGGTGAGGCACAACCTGACTGCACTGGGAACTGTTATGAGCCCTGGGGGGTCGACAAGGATCAAAGTCAACCCAGTTAGCAGAAGGGGCAAGCCATGGAGTGCTAGTGATGCTTCTTAGGAACCTCTCAGCTTCGTTGCCTAGAGACTGATGTCTGTGACCTTTTATACTCAATAATAGAGGATCTACGGGTTTATCAGAAGCTTTTCTATTGCTTGCAATGTGTTTCAGATCCGTCTTTAATCAGAAGAGTGCATGCCCCTGAAGACAGCCTGCCTCAATGATGTTCTTCCATCCTATGCCTCAATCTGTGAGTATTATTTGATCCTAGCACTACACTCAGCCTTGACTTCTGAAGCCACTGGCTTCTCACTGCTAACTACCAGAGCATCTGAGCATGGAAAAACATTTACAGACTAAGTAAGCACTCCTGTACTTGCTGGTGAGTGCTGAGCCTGCATCCTTGAAATTATTAATGACACTGAGACCTACAGCCCCGTATAACATCTTTTGCCTATGAAATGTAGCAGCGGAGGTGCAAGGAAGAAAATGATCATTGTATATGTGTCACCATAAAACTCCTAAACCCAAACTGAATGCAGTGAAATCTAGGACATCTGCATCACATAGAGGATAATTTTTTGCAGGTTGTAGAGAGATTAATTCACCTTATCATGTTAATGCTTCAGAGAGGAAATACCCTTTTCTTATGGGAAAAAAGGTTAATATTCTGAAAAGCTATTTTAAATCTGACCTTGAGAGTCCTCTTTACTTAGTGAGATAGGAAGGCAGCTGGTCAAAGTAGGAAGGCTTAAAGGATAGAAGTCTGAGAGCATGACTATGAAAGTCTACATTCTGATAAAAGTTATACATGTTTGTAGTATTTGTTGAATTGTACACCAAAGAAGATACTGATATTTCTAGTTTAATAATCTCAAGATGTAGGATTTGGTGAACCAAATCCATCTGAATGAAATGGTGCAGTTTTCCCACATCTTTGTAATGTCATGAGAAATAACAGAGAAAAATATTTGCAACAAGAGCACTGACACACACAAAAAGATCTACGTATGTCACTGATATCAACTAAGCTGAAAGTTCAGTTTTTATTAAGATAGCTATAGTAAAGCTATACTTAGAACTCCAGGAGTTATACTTCCAAATCATTAACTCATTAGTGTATGCTAATACCTACAATTCTTCTGCTTTCTTTCTCCACCAAGATAACTGTGCAATATCCACTATGTTATGAAATGCATTCCTTTCATAATGCACATTTCACCTCACGATTCGTTCTTCCATCTAAGAGAATTTCTCAAAACCTTCCCAGATACACAGGGAATGTATTTGCAGCTGTCACAAAAACAGCAGCCTTGCCCAACCTCTTTGCGGGACAAGGCTGATCCTTTTTTTTCGGACCTCTTCAGAAGGAAAGGACACGTCAGTCTGCTACGAAGTACTCAACCTGCTGAATGATGCTCGTGCAATTTGTTAACAACAATAAACAAGGAACACATTGGTACAGCTTATTAGGACCAGCACTACACAGAGCTGTGAGCTACAGAGAGCCAGGTATTCCCACTCACTGTGTAATTCCAGTGAAGGCTCTAGACAAGTCATGAGCTAAACCACAGCAGCAACATTTCTTGATTATCATAGACTGGCATGTGATTATTACAGGAGATTAATGCTCTGTGGAAACATCTGTATTTGTTAGAAGTGGAAACCTTCTTTCTTTCCAAATACATGCTCAAGTACACACACACCAACTGAGTTCAGTTTTTAAAACTGAATGCTCCCTCTTAGGACACAGTGGTCCTAAGGCCCCTTGGACAATCTTCATTTGTACCCCTTGTATTTATGTCTCAGGTTACTAGTACTGATGTCATAGTCATGCAATCACATCCTCTTTGCTTTCTGATGGGTTACCTGGTTCAGCCCACAGCACAGACAATGATCATACAGCAAACAGCTATTCAGTGTATTATGTTATTCTCAGCACGTAGCTCATGTCTGTGATACAAGAAAACAGCTCTCATTACAGGGTGTTTTTGTTTGTTTGTTGTTGGGTTTTTTGGTAGTTTTTTTTGTTTGTTTGTTTGGTTGGTTTTGTTTTAGTTTGGTTTTGTTTTTTGCTTTGTTTTGTTTTTTTGTTGTTGTTGTTTTCACAGTATTATCAACCAGCTCTTTTCTGGGCTACTTATGATGGTGATGTCGCAAACATTAATTAAACTATTTTACAGCATGCTGATGAGGTACATTAGTTCCCATTTTATAAGTGTAACAATCACAGGGAGTAAGGTAGGAGCTTGGTATTAACTGAGCCTTTTTACACTGTCCTGTCACTGTTTTCCTGTCAACTGGCACAAAGTGAGCCTGTAACTTCACTAAAGCTCCTTGGTGCTACCACAGCAAGAGAGGCACACCTGGCTCTTGTGTCTATACTAGTGAATTAGAGCAAGCCCTGAAAAGCAGCTGGCACAGAAAGCTTCCATCCTCACCAGCAAATCCCTCTCGCCTCCAGCACAGCCCTGGGTGTGAAAACTGCCTGCTGGGAATGATCTCTGGAGAATTCTAATGGCAAACCATGCTGGCATGCTGCTGGGAAGGGTGCTGGCTGGGCCACACTGGCTCAGGCCAGGGAAGAAGTTTGCTAGCACAGGTATTTCTGCCCAGGAATGCTCCCAGGCACACAACTAGTTAGTTTCCATCACCAAAATCACATTCTTGCCTTTTCCTTCCTCTTCTTAAAAGCACTGCAGAATGTAGCTCGCTATGGAGCAACCAGATCATTTTGCTTATCATTTTTAGTGGTGTTTTGCTTCTATGCAAATCTATGTCAGTGAAACATGATAGAACTGAAATATCCATTGTACAGCATTTCAAGGGAATAATAATAGATATCAACTATGTTTGCATGGCTTGTCACTCCAACACATTCTGTGTTCTGGGTAAGCACAATTGCTAGTGTAAAAATGTAAAATGGATTACTACACCAAGCAGAAGATATGGCTGAGGCACAAAATACAGATTTAGTTATTTCTATCTTCCTTTAAAAAAAGATTGCACCGTGTTCACCATTTGGGTAGCAGGTAAATTTATCACATCATCAAAGTGATGAACAAAAGGTAAGGAAGCTTTTAATACAACAGCCAGGTAAAACATTAGAATAGAGTTCAGTCTTCTGGGAAAAAAACCCCGAACTTTTTTTTATACATAAGTGTGTGGCCAAGAGGTATGAACACTGTACTAATAAATTTAAAGCAAGTATTACTCTAAAAACCAGTAACTCCCTCTCTACCCTGGTTTCTAGATGCATATACTCTTGTGAAAAAATAAAAATGTAAATTATATTAATCAAGCTATATCAAAACCTGCTTAATATTTTCTTTTTATTTTAGCAGCAGTATTTGCTTACTTATTTCCTTGCTTATTTGTATCAGTTGCATCTCTGATTTGGTATTTTCATGTACTTGAATCCTCACATTTCTAAGCTTGCAGAATTTACATTATCTAATTTGTAACACCAAATGACTAATTTGTCTATTTTATTTTTTTGTTTGTTTGTTACTCTACTGAAGCTGGTATTTTTCTGCCTTGAGGCATTTTTTTTTTTAGCTGTGAAAAATAAAAATGCTTCTATTCCATGTTCCATTATATTGTGGAGATTTTTCCATAAATACTATGATTTGTCGTCCTGACTTACTGCTAAGAATAAGGACGTTCTGAAAACACATCTCAAAGGTGAAAATGTATGAAAATCATGCATAGTGAAAAAAAATCATAAGTGTCAAAATTAAAATGTCCAAAATACAGACTTTAGATATGTCTTTTCCAGAAGTTAATTTTACATTGTTTTCAGGGTACTCATCCAAATCCTAAATATGTTCGTGACAAGGATAATGTTAGAAGGGTCTTTTCCTGAGCATTTTAAAATGACCATTTTAAATTAGAGCTAAAAGTGTTCTGCTTTGGATAAGCATTTTGTTTTATTTTAATGTCAGTATCCAGATATTCAACAACTCAGGTATCATGCAAAATAGAATAAACCTAACCTAACTGAAGGAAAAAAATGAAAAACTGCCTTTGTATCAGATAAACCAGCTACAGACTCCCCGCTGTTTGCATAAGCTTTTTAACTTTACCAATCCAGGATAATATTATGTTAGCAGATGGAAAACATTGTTCTGCTATTTGCACAAGTAAAAGGTCTATATGAATTGCAGTGCACTGGAAAAAAAAGGTAATTGTTTTGTGTCATTATAGAAACAACAGAAGCAGCACCATTGCGAGGAGCTGCTGGACTGGGTGTATTGGTCCTCGTGCTGTTAATAGTCAGGAAGCCAAACCTTCAAAGACCATCCATGCACACAGAGGTGTTCCTAATGATGGTTTTATTACCACAATAAGGAATTTCCTGTATTAAAATGTCAGAGCATGATTATTCTGGTTAAAAGTTAAATTATTTTCCTGTTTACTTAGCATTACTTACACAAACTGTAATATCCCATGATCTTATTGTGAAATGACATAATTTCACATATAAGTTGTATGCTGATGATGTGTAATACATAAAGGTTTACAAACAGCTGATAGAAGTTACAAATATATTGGAGAAAAGCTGAATATACTGTTATCCTTAATGGTGCTAAGTATATGTCAATCAAAGGTATTATAAGGAGTTACAAATCATGCCCATAAGCAACCTGCTGAACTGAACTATGCATCTGTAACAAACACAATCAAAAAAATATATCTCAATGACAGAGTTCACGTAAATGGTTTATAAATTTAACATAATACAAGACTGTAAATTGGTTGTAAATGGGGCATGAATACATTTAGACTTGAAATTACAGTAAGATGTGTAAACAGCTGAGGATTAGAGTTCTGAAATGGTTGCACAGGGCAAGAAAGCTAAATTGTTTCAATACTAGACTCATAAGCTTATAAAAGGGACTATATAAAATAAATAGGAGAAATAACTGAGACAAAAAGAGGGTAATGTGAGTCTTGTGTATCCAATTTGTGCCATCAAACTAAAAGGAGACTTGATCATAATATCCTTCATTATAATGTTCATCGTTTAAATTTCATACTGAGAGCCAACCATAGCACACTATGGGATTCAGGAAAACATTTATTGTTTTGGAAAAAATAGAGAGTGAGAAGACCAGGAGAAAGAGGGAATGCTCACTTGGAAGCTGGAATTCGGCCATTGAGCCAAGCACTTGTTCTCCTGCCTTTTCCAGCTCTCAGACACGTGCTTGGTGTGCTCAGCTCACTTTCTCATAGCCAGCTTACTCTGAAAATTTGGGATCTAGAACAGATTTTTTTCCACAGGTCAGATTACTGGAACAAACCAGCTTGTTTTATTTTGGTTAGCTACCAATATCACCCTGGGATACTGTTTACCGAATAGATGTTACTATACAGAAAAGGATACGGCGTTTTATATTACAGAATACATCTAAGCATTACAGATAAAGGCTAGAGAAAAAACACTTCAAGCCAAAGATGTGTTAAGAGTCCATAGAGTCAAGCAGCAACACTCTGATAATAACATATTACCAGTGGAGCTCCCTTTGGATTTATCACCATATGAATATGACATAATTTGTTTTGGCACCAAATTAATCAGTAGGAAGAAGTGGGTTTAATCTGGAAAAAATCTTTAAATTAGCCTTTGGATTATACCCAGCATGAGGTTCTTATTAATTAGATTTCTGCAGTCTGTACAGACTAAGTAGAAGTGTATGCTCTGCTAAATTGCATCCAACCACAAATGCTATGAACTCAAATCTGTTTTGACCAACAAAATTACTCAGAGGTCAATGAACTTACACCCCCACTTAAAACATGTAGAGAATTTTGTCTTTTACCTCTTATCTCTACAGGAACTATAGAATCTTTTTTTCTGCTATTGATCTAACTTTATGTACCAAACCAATGTGTCTGTACAGTTGATAGTGCCACATATCTTTGAATTTATGAAAACAACTTAGCCACTGCTGGGAGCCCTTTTTCAGCTTTTCAGATGAAGGTAAGGAGGACAGTGCACAGGGGAACAGCACCCATTGTTTGATATTGTTATGCTCCACTGCCCTAAGAATGTTCACTCCTCTGTTTCCAGTTCCATTTTATCATGACACCAAGCAGTGAATGGAAATTACTGGAAATTAGTCTCATGGTGACAGGGAGTCAAGTCTGCTACACTGAAGCCAGCAAAACCAGACAACATTTTCTCTAAGGCAGAGCAGAGAAAAAGGTATGTATGCAGAGCACTTGCACAGGGAGCTTTTGTGAAACTCATTGGCACTAACATTACTCTACTGGTTTTAATATGGTGATAATTAACTAGATAATGAACTATGGGTTCATGGTGATAATGAACTAGACTTTCACTGGTTGTTAACCTGAGGCCTTCTTGCCCTCTGTGTTCTCCACATGGTGCAGTCTTGATACTGACTATTGCTACAACTAAGTAGCAAATTTATTTGCTAATGAGGAGCAGAAAGACATCAAAGGCAAAAATTATTAGCAGACACCTCTGTATTGTAAAGAATTTTTTATTCTTTCCAGTGAGCTTCCACAGAGAAGGGAAACCAGACAAACACTGCCAGAATTGGTGCCTTTCTGCTCTTTATTGAAGGCAGATACTTTCATAACCGTATCACAGTAGCACACAAAGCTACATTTTCTGAATGCCTGCTTCTTCATAGTCACTACTTTGCCTTTCTCCTTCTAGAATTATGCAGTGCATGCTGGGTGCTAGCAGCTTTGAAAACAGGCTTGGTGACATTCCCTGTTTATGGCATCTAACAGCACATGAAGGAAGTAATGTGGTGCAGCACCACATTGCTAGCAAGGGTAATACACTTTAAATTAGAGACAAGAAAAGTAGAAACATTTATTTATATATTAAGTGATTTCATACTGCCATGGGCTATCACCTTCTTGATCCTGGAAAAAAACAAAAAGGTGTACATTTGGTTTTAAGTTGAAACTCCCTCTCACATCTCCTACTCTCCTGTACCACAATATCCTTTGCTATACTCTAGCCATGCCCACAGCAGTAAATCAATGATCCTGGGAAATTCTCTAGCTTTCAAACCAGGTGGCACAAGTTGGATCATGTCAGTAGAGCAAACCCTACCAAGCAAGGTGGCCAGATCCAAAATCCAGTTTGGCACTGGTCTCTGGCTTGCAATTCCCTGCCCCAAAAAGGCCCAGGGATGCTTTGGGAGAGGACTTATTGTGGCCCTCCACTATACCAGAGGCCACTCCTGTAGTCACAAACCAATGACCATCTCATACCAGCATCTCATACCAGGACCACAGTGTGGCACTATTTATTAGGACAGATGTAACCTCTGCACCTCACAAGTGCAATAATCACAGTTCTCCTACTATCCCACGTTTGCTACATCTCCTTAACTGCTAATGGGATGTGGTGCTCAGGAACAATTCTCTACCATTGTGTGAGCCTAAGATCCTGTGTGTCTCTCATGAAGACCACAATAAACGATTTTTGGTGTGGGATTAGGAGGTGTACTGTAAGACATGTATGGAGCTCCATACATATTTCTAGAAGTAACATCTATTTGCATGGATAGCCATTCATACAGCTTTCAAAGTCAAAGCTTCATAACAACTAAAAATATTAATGCTTTGATGGTGTAATGTTTGCCTGAATGGATGTTATCTACTTTTTAATGCAGTGAATATCTGTGAAGAATTTATTATTTGAGAGATATTTGATAGGTAAACTGGCTGTTTTCCTTTTTTTGTGCCCTCTCTGAAAACCTCATGACATTCTCAGGGATTTAGAAAATTCCTCCTGACTCATTTTTGCATCTGTCAGTGGCTTCATGCTTTTAAAATCAGACCCTATGTGAATTAGTATTTTAAAGCCTATTTTAAGAAGTGACATTAGCACTCACATCCCACTGCATTTTGGTGAAATCGAGTGTCCAATTTTCAGGACACTTATGCTGATATTGATTCGGAGAGGGATCTAGCAGGGCTTATGAGAGCATCAAAGCACTTGGAGCTAGTGTGAATTAGGCACCTGGAGTACTTTATCAATTTTAGCCTACAATAAGGGTATTATCTGAATCTTTAGGCTCTGCAGTGCTTGCATTGCTTTGAAAATGGAACTAAGGCTGAAATGATGCTCAGACAATTTTGGAAATGCTGCCCCTTCATCCTCTCACACACTGTATTTTCTCTAACACAGGTTCCTAGTAAAAGGAAAAAAAAAACCCTTCTCAGATCTCTTTACTGTTATTTTTTCCCTGGGGCTCAAATCAAACCTGTGAGGTATCTACTTTGAAATCAACACCAGAAACAGCCTGCAGAACATAACTGAGTTGTGTGGATTTCTAGATGTGTTGAAAACAGCACTATGGAAAAGATACCAGTGTCTATTCACAGTAATTGCAACATTATTAAATTCTGCATATAAATAGTTGGCACGTAATTCCATGTGATTTCTGCACACTAGAGCAGAGTCCTCCCAAGTTTAATCCTTTCTTTTCATAATGCTAAGGTATTTCTCACATGTGGTGGATAATTAACACTAACATGATGGTGTATTCATTGATACAAGACACATTGGTGAGCTGCCTTCATTGCCTATGAGAATAATATTTGATTGCTATCACAGTGATGCTTATCTAAAGTAGGAAAATTCTGTGAGGCAAAGATGGCAGTGAGAACCTCTGTATATATCTAGCTAGATAGCTGGTTTTCCTCTAATACAATCTGTGGCAATTTTTATGTATACAGAAATCTCATCATCTTTAAATGCTGTTAAGCATGACATGAAGCACAGAAGTCAGGCAAAGTGCTACAGGACACAGAGCACGCTGTGGCAGTGAAGGGATGACTTACACCACAGAGATGAGGTGAAAGGAAAAAAGCAAAAAATGGGAAAGAAAGGCAGGACAAAACAGAACTTTGGCTCCTACCAGGATCCGAATTGGTTAGAGGTGGATTGCTGCTCTGTCGCCACCTTGTTTCACAGCTCTAAGGAAAAGCAGAACTGCAGGGCTGAGGAGTCCCATCATGCCAGCCACCTGCTCAGTGCCAACGCAGCACTCCCACCATCCCTCTGGCACATTTTCTGATCACTGCATCCCATCAGTCCCCCCCCTGGCGTGGATGGGGTTGCACAGCCCTGCTGGCTGCTGCCTGTCCCGCACTCTCCACCACCTCTGCCAAACCCACAGCCCTGGGAACTGCATCTACATTTGGTTTGCACTGGCAGAGGTACAGGCAGACAGCAGTTGAGAATAATGGATGTTGCCAGTCCGAGTATGACATTTTATTTAACTGACAAGAAAATGCACAAGGGTGGGGGTGAGCTTTATCGGCGATGAGATTTGAGCTGCCAACTATGACTATGTTCAAATTTTCTCTTGTCCTGACACAACTGTTGACTGGCAACAGCTCAGACTTAACAAACAGTGTAGGGGTGGCAGAGCTGTTCCTGAATGTTAAAAGCTATTGCAGCAAAACCTTTGCTTTTGCCCTGTTGGTAGCAATAAAATGTTATATGCATATACACACGCATGTGTTCTCTGTTACTTAACTTATTAATTTATATATAACAAGTTCATCTCTTGCACTTAAAGGAAGACTATTACTATTCTCTGACTTCAGAGAATAGTAATAGTAAAGCAGCATATAAACACTGCATCAAAGCAAGTATCTTTCATAGCTTTGAAGACAGAAGTAACACTTATTCAGGCTGCCTTATGATCTTAATCACAGAATTGTCATGGTTGGAAGAGACCTCTGTGATCAGTGAGGTCTGTGACTGAGTCCAGCCATCAACACAGAATGTTCATAAACTCTCTATTAAGGAATATTTTAAAACAAAAGTCGATAATTACTTTGGGCCCATATGGCCAGATATGTATAAAGTTCTGGGTAGGACCAAAAAGCTCCCACAAAACCCACAAATCCAAAATCTAATAAATTCATACTCATATTATTTCACAATATGCCTCGGGAGCTAGAGAAAACCTTGCTTCCCACACTCATGCATGTCTGGCAATCTGTGCACCTCTGGAAAACTGGTAAGCACCACAGCTGTGTAAGCAGAGATAACAAAGGAAGACAGGCTTGATTAGGACTCAGAGGCATTTCATTTTGTGACCTTGTGCTGGTTTTGGCTGAGGTAGAGTTAATTTTCTTCATAGTGACTAGTGTGGGGCTATGTTTTGGGTTTCTGCTGGAAACAGTGTTGATAACACAGGGATGCTTTAGCTGTTGTTGAGCAATGCTTATTACACAGAGTCACATTTTCTGCTTCTCACACCACTCCACCAGTGAGAAAGCTGGGGGGGGGGAGAGGGGACACAGCCGGGCCAGCTCACCCCAACTGACCAAAGGGATATTCCATACCATATGGCATGATGCTTCAGCATATAAAGCTGAAGGGAGAAAAAGGAATGAGGGGATTTTCAGAGTGGTGGAGTTTGTCTCCTTGAGCAACTCAGACTTGTAGGAGCTTTGCTTTCTTTGAGATGGCTGAACATCTGGCTGTTGATGGGAAGTAGTGAATGAATCCCTTGTTTTGCTTTGCTTTTTTGCTATTAGACTATCTTTATCTAAACCCATTACTTTTCCCACTTCCGTCCTTTCGGTTCTCCTAGCCATCACTCAGGAGTGGGGAGTAAGAAAGGAGCTGCATGGTGTAGTTGCCAGCTGTGGTTAAACCACAACAGATCTGCTTCCCACCAGAGGGCTGTTCTCCCAGTAGGATCCTGGATCCAGCTCTTCCAGCTCCCATGGGAAGCCCCCAAGCTGCTTTCTCTGCCCCTAGCTGCACATTGTGGGTGCAGGGGGGGTTAAACCCTCCCCTGGAAGGCAGAGGGAAAGTCGCAGAGATCTCACATCTCCTGGATGAGTCTGGCATTTAACTTAACAAAGACATTGTGAATATTTTCAACCTACAGTGTTCTTGCAGTTTACTCCTATTCTTTTTGCAGCAAGGATGACAGGATTGTGTAACACAGCACTCAGCTGGCTTTTTTAAAATCTTATCTGGAAGGAAATATCACACATACCCATGTATGTGAAACTCTGCTCACCTCAAGGACAACGCATCTGATATCAATGCAGCATATATAAATTAAGCTTGTCTGTGTCACTTCAAGGTGAGTTTAGTCACTCTTTCCACTAACAGTTTTTAAAAAGGGCCTTAATTCTGTATGATTCAGTTTCTTAGATATTTTCTACACAAAGTTTCTCTGGAATCATTAGCTAGTAACCTTTGGAAAACTCAGACAGATGCATTAACTTTCACCAGTTCTAATCCACTAATAATGATAGGTGTCTAAATTTAGTCTATTATAATCCGATGTTTTCTATGGTGCTGAAAAGGCTGGTCATATCAGGAGATCCAGCCTGAGAGGAAAAACTGACTCTGCCACAGTATGTCATATTATTCATAGAAGCTCTAATTTTATTCTTCAAAATAGTTTCTTCTAATGTTTTTTGTACTAATTGTAGACAACGGGTTTACTCATCTGTGATAGCACAGAACTTCTCCAGAGTCCTCTGAAAAATCAGTGTCCTGTAAAACACTGTCCTATCCTCCAATACTGGAATGGTTTTAAGAAAGTAGTCAGAGACTACAGCCTTTAAGTCAGAAATTAGAACTTTCTATCCTTCAGAACATAAAACAGTCTACTCCATTGCTAAGCTATAGAGAGTCTGAACTTTCCTTTTGTCAAATGACAAAAAAAAACCAAACAACCCACCCGTGTACCACATGGCCAAAGGTTCTATTCCAGATCTTCCTTCGAGATCTTCAGATCTTTCTGCAAAACACATCCCATGCTGGAACTCTACTACAAAGCTCCAGTCTGAAACAGCACTGGGAGAGTAACCAGAAATGGAAGTCACGTATTTTTCTTAGGGCCTGATGTGGTTTCTCTGCAAAGATCAACACTAACTTGCATTTTTTAGACACCAATTCTCATACTAGATGCCAACAGCTTTTTCTCTGAGTTCTGAATATTTTCACTTCATCACTACAGTTCACACTTTCTGTTTTACCAGAAATTATTTCTTTTTCTTTCTGCCCCATTTCTACTTTATTTCCATTTTAAGTCTTTGTCTGCGTCTTGTATTTATCTGCCTAAAATGTCCTCTTCTCTAACCACATACGTTTTACATTTTTACCTAGCCAGTTTCATTCTGCTGTAAATGGTGGTCCAGTGCCAATTTTAAAACAAGAGGACATCCTTTAAAATGTGTGATAAACAGTAAATGACAGAATTTGAATCCATATAATTGGATGTATAAGTGAGTCAATGGTAAACCATCTGTTTCAATGCACAGTTTTCTTATTTAAATATGTAGATGTTAGCAAAGACTCACAGTAGGGGATTTCCAAAAGTGACTTTTAGCCCAGTGGTGCTAAGCTGCCTATCTCCATTTCTGTCATCAAGAGACAGACAGGTCCCTCCACATGGTTGCACATTGTGGCTCAGTGAGATGAGTTTCTCAGCCTCAAGAAATATAATGAAAGCTGTCAGCAAATTAAAACTGAAACAGTTTTTGGAAGACTCGAATAACTTGATAGATTTCTTATATATGCATGAAGAAGAAAAATTTCTCCCTCTCCCCAGTCTCAGTGTCTCAGAGAGTCTCCTAAATGGAGGTGTCTGGTTCCAAAATGCAACTGACTGTTGAATGGAAAGCAGATATTCTGTTACAAAATCAAACAGAAGAATAGCAGTCAAATACTATGATTCATAAGCTTCAAGTAGACCTAATTACAAAGAAATCATGAAAGAATTTTTCCTTAAAAAGTAGTGTGAGTAACAACCTTCTGTTTCCCATTTCATTGCTCACTGAAAGCCTTTGAAATAGTAGACCTGTCCTCAACAGAGGACAGATGTAAAAGGAAAATGCTTACCATTATATTTACTCATTAGTAAAACACTTCTGGAAAAAATAAGACTAGTCCAATGAAGTCCCTTCTATTAGTATGCTTAAAATTACATACACAATAAAAAGAAAATATGGATAATATGGCATATTTAATTACGGTTTTCAGGGTAACCAACACATGCAGAAAACAAGTTCCCTTCATTTTCCTGCATGTCTATCAAATACAGACAAGATTACACTGTGACAAGATTTCCAGGAAATTTCCTGGTCAGAGTTCATTCCAGATGTGAATCTCCTTAAAGAGAGGAAGAGAAAGGTATCTATGAAGGTAACTTAAAAACCACAAGAGTAATCAACAGTGCCCAGAGGGATAAATAAAAGAAAGCTGAGACATCTGTGCAGGAGCCCAGTACATGGACACTGGGAACTGAGTACAGGTTTTTCAATTAAACAGCCTTTTTGCCAGATAAAAAAATGTGAAAACAAGTTTTTCAAAACAGTCAGACTCTCTTAGTTGATTTATTGGGAAGATATCTCAGGGTCTGAAGAAGAGGAAAGGTAGGAGAAAACATATGAGTGAGAGGAGAAAGAAAGAAATAGAAAGAAGGAGAAAGAATGTTAATTGCCCAGAGAAGTTTTGGATGCCCCCTCTGTGGAAGTGTTCAAGGCCAGGTTTGATGTGGCCTTGAGCAACCTGGTCTAGATGGGAACTGTCCCTGCCCATGGCAGGGAAGTTGGAGTAGGTCCCTCTAAGGTCCCTTCCACTGTGGGCCATGCTATGATTTTATGATCCTATGAACTGTACTTCAGGACAATTCCCTGATCAAATGAGGGTAACACCTCCAAATCTCTCCACTGACTGTTTCTGTCTGCAGCAGGAATTTATCTCTGCATATTAGTATTTATCTCAGCCTTGAAATTGCTCTGTGCTGCCTAAATAATTCAATATTCACCAGGTAGAAGGGTGGCTGACTCCATCACCTGCCTGTCAGGCACCCATCCCCACGCCCAGGGTATGGGTCACTAACCAGTCAGCCAGGCAGACACAGTGGCCCACTTGGCTATGGTGGGCTAGGGTCCCCTTCCCATCTCTTACATGATCACATGCATGCCCCAGATTTCTTCTGCACCTCCCTGGTCATCAGAATTCATCATTATCAACCTCCTCTCCTGCTGTCCACACCAGCACACATATCTGTGTTGATCCACTGGATAAAGGGCTTTGAATAAAATGATTCAAGAAAGCGTTTCATTTTTTGAAAGCAACCACCAACTATTTCATAAATCAGCAAATCACAGGAAGAGTGCAGGCCTCTGGCTAAACTAGTTCATCCATTCACAAGTGGGAAGCAATGGGATTCAGTGTAGGAAGTATATGAGCTCAGTATTGGAGGAAGATGAGTGCATATTTTCCTTTTTTTCCCCCAACTTTGAATGTAGAAAGGGGGTTAATTATTAGACAGTACAGGAAGTCCACATTCTGTGAATAGTTTTTTACTCTTGCTAACTTAATTTTTTGTCAAAAATCACAGCAAGTAATTACAATGTGTCTTTTGAGTACTGGAGGTGCTGCTGCCCCAAGAATAGTGCAGATCTTTACAAAAAGGAATAAAGTTGGCTGAAAGAGATGTTCGTAACTGCAGTGTGAGTTAGCAAATTACAGAATCCACAGATTTACCAAATGACCCAATTTTGAGATACTAAAATAATCACTGGATATCCATACCATAAAATCATATAACCTTCATGTCATAACCTATAGCATAGCAGAAAAAATTACCTCATTTTTCTTTATGTCTATTTTTCTCTCTAAGTGTAGTGGGTTTTTATTGGTAAGACTAAATAGTGCAGAGGAAAGAATTATGGAGAATTCTACAGCACTATCCTACATCACTTTGATGATCATTGGCTCATCAAAAATAATTTTGAGGCCTGTCATGTACTGATTTTTATTCCACGCCATGCATGCCGATTGATTCTTTAAGAATTTACTCTTTTAACCAACTCACTTAAAATTTCTCCAATGAAATAGTTCTGCTAATAATTACTGAAATACAAGCCAAATTATAATGCTTCTTAGTTTAACTCCTACAAATGAGAAAGAAGAGTTTTAATTTAAAATTACTGACTGGTTCTGCAGATGGAAATTTCTCTTTTTGACTCAGACTTTGAGTCAGATACTACAAGTGTTACATGTGACAGTCCAGAGCAGACATGAAACTATTGATTTAAATGACTTCTGAATAGTTTATTGAAAAAAATGTGGAAGATGTAGGGTTAGCAAAGAAGTTACTTGTTACTTTTAAAATAAGTGACTTTTAAAGTCTTGCATTATGATTTGGTTCTCATTTGCCTGCTATAAAGTACTACAACCTTACAGAGTAAATCTAGCATCAACGTACCTAGCTGAATTGACCAATTATCAGAAATATAATTGAAGACAAAAAATGCTTTTTTTTCATATTTAATTACGAAAAGTTTAAGACTTGTAAAAAAATTATTTATCTTACGTTCCGCTTAGTTTATTAGTTTTGTTTTGAATTCTGTCCCTGATAATTGAAAATAGCATAGTTAATTCCTTTTATTTGTAATCTGTAATCAATCAAACTTCGAGCTGTTAAGGCTACACTATTTACTTTAAAAATGGAAATATTCTTACAGTTGGTAAACCTGATATGTGAAATCTGGATTCCTAGGTCAATTTTTTTTTTCCTGTCTTTTTTTTTTTTCTGTCTTCTCCATTTTTTAAAATTAGTTTCCCATTAGAGGGAATATGACTGATAACAGAGAAGAACCATTTGCATATTCCTTGTAACTTAAATTAAATTCTTGTTCTGGTGAGACAGCGTGAAAGGCTGTATACTAACATCTCATCTCTCATTCAGTTTCTATTTAGTTGAGAGAGTTCTTCATTTGCATTTAGCTGCTTGGCAAAGATCAATTAGGCCACTACCCAGGAGTTCAATTAGACAGAAACATAGCTCAAATAGTCTTTTCTGTGGTCTGTACCTCTCCTGTTACTACTTACTGGATGCTAGAGCTGTACTGAGATGTGTTCCACCAGTTCCAAACCTAGATTTATTGCTGTAATAATCAGTCCTTGGCTTGGCAGCACGTCAGTGGGAATTGTGGCTGCTGGGTTTCTCAGAATCAAGTCTAACCTGCTCTAAGTCAGGCAGGGGCTATTGGTGACTGCTTTTGGAAGAGTGGGCATTTCACTTTTCTGTATTCATTCGCCAGTCCCAAACATGACAGACACCATTCTGGCTTAGCACAGACTTTGTCATGATTAATCCACTGATACTACCAAAGTGTTAGAAAAAATCTCTGCCTACATTGCCTTTGTACATCTTTTTTTTTTTTTTTTTTTTCTACATTCACTGCAAACACTGTGCTGTGGTCTCTGTTACCAATAATTTTTTACAGAGTAACTCACTATAAACATTCTCAACCTCACTGTAAATACAGAACACTTGATGAGACAGTAATCAATAGCCTAAGTGTTTTACATCAAGAACAGGCATTTGAAAGACGCATTTCTTTCAGATTATTTTCTTCGTGGCTTTCACTGGGGAACAAATTCCTTGAGAGAAAAGCAACATCATCGTGTGATGACATCAGAGCAATGGGCCTCAGTGCCACACCAGGGCTGCAGCATCACTGCCATCTCACAAGGCCACTGGAGATGGACCAGCAGTAAAACAGAAGCCGACAGTCTTCCTGCCCGTTTGTTCTTTTTGATGATATGCAGACCTGCACCATACCAATTTTAGAAGATAATTTGATATTTGGCTACTTTGTGACAACGCTACGCATTGCTTTTAGGTACTTTTAGGTACTGAATAATTTCTACTGTATATTAAAATAATACATAAAGGCAAGGTGGAAATGTAGAAATCTTGAAAATATACAGCTCACCAGACACCAAATGAGAATAAAAAATATCCTTCCATGTACATCACTAAATTCTTAAATTTATTTTAGTTTTGTTTCTGATATATTCTGCAGCAGCTTTAATTTTATAAAGTGTTAAGCAACTGTTGAAAGCCCTGCAGAACAGACAGTCCAACTAATCAGTACTGTCAGAGTAAAAAGAAAAAAAAAGCAATAAATGGAACTGGAAAAGAAGCCTGTATATTTCATCAATTTTCCAGCTTACAAAAAGTAAGATATTTTTCACTTATTTAAATTTTGATTTCTAGATGATGCAATGAAATAAAAAATAAAAACAGAATTTGGAGGAAGTGCACAAGAATATTCTTGTCCCTGATATTATAGTAATGCATTTTAAGTTCATTGGGTTATAATGGAAAATAGTTTTTGCTCATATTAGAGTCATATAAAAGATACCACTCCAACTAGTTTTCACCCCAAGAGGAAAATTTCTGTAAGACATGTTGGAAGCCTTTATTGCATATATAAATCCTTTTCTCCTGATAGAATTACTCATCCATGAAGTGTGCATATTTGGTTTTATATTTTTACTTTTCTTTTCTTTGCTTCCTTTAAAAAAAATAAATTTCAAACTTGACAGGCAAGCGACTGATCTCACCTCAATGTTCTCCAGCCTAAATCCCATGGCTTCTCCAGCCAGTTTGGAGAAACTACACTGAATCTAAAGAAATGCACATTTATCTCTTTTTATCTTTAAATCACGGTTCATATATTTTTATTGCAGAACAAACCTTGATTCTACCCCACACTTGGTTACAACAGCTGTTTTGGCTAGAGGGCTACAAACTGGAGCAACCCCCGTTCATTCTCATTCAGCCACACACAGCCAAAGGATCTGTTACCTATTTTACAAGTTGCTAATGACAGAGAACAGTATTCAGCTCCTACTGAAAGTATATAAAATGCAACCACTCTAGGAAAACCTCAGACAGCAGGTACTGGAGTCTTGCTTGCAAACATGTGCTGCTGCATTTCCACAGAATATAAAAAAAGGCTTTTATCTCACTTTTTCTGTCCACTGTTCCTATTATATTATTTATGAGCATACTTTTATTTTCCTTTAGATGTCTAATATCCTGAGATTTTTTTCTTCTCATTACACTTCATAAATTTACTTTGAAAGCTCATTCAGTGAAATAACTTTTCCCTGTTTAAACAGAGCCACCACTGTTCCTTGTTTTTAAAGAATGACGCCTCTCAGGCACCACCTTTACAATATACAAATTGTTAATCCTCATACTGAGAACATTTCAGTTTACTGCTGGTGCACAGATTCATAAGTAGACACTAAGCCTTGGTTATACAGGCTGAAAACCCCAACTTTTTAAACCTAAAAACCTTTACATACAAATTTTCACCCCAAATTTGCCCAGGAATATAAAGAGAAGACAGGCAGCTGCTGCAGAAGAAGGAAGAGCACTCAAAATCTGAAGCCTTGCTGTATTTAATTGCATTCTCTGCATTTCATAAATCTTATTTAAATGGGAAATCCTAAATAAGGTAATACAAAAACAGAGGTGCTGTGCCCTTTGCAGGGTTTGGTCATGAAAACAAGCCTGGACTAGTCCTACAGGTTTGGTTCAGCCTCTGCAAAATGTTCACAGTTGATCACATGTTGATCAAAATGTCATGCTGGAGGTATGAAATCATCTAGCATTACACTTGCTGACATACGGATGTTTTTGATACAATTAATAGTGCCAAAGTTGTTCTCATTAAACAGTCACATTTTCCAATACTTTGCACAAATTTAGCCCCTTAAAATGAAGAATTAACAATGTATGAGAAGGCACAGTTAATGGCTGCTGCATCTGCTACTTGGCAAGAGTGCATTTATTCAAAGAAAAGCAATTTTGAAGGTAGCAACAATAATTACATATTGTTTCCTCTTTTCCTTTTGATCTGAGACACTCTCTATAAATTTTACATTTGTTTTTAGTAAATAAATGCTACTGGATGATTAGATTTGTCATTAAAATTGGATCCAAGAAGATCACCAGAATCTGTGTCCTTTTATTTAAAAGCTACTCTCTAGAGATATGGAAATCCAGTGAATTTATCTTCACTAGAGAGGCCAAGAGTGGATTTCTCAGAAAACTAATCACGTCATAGCCAAAATCTGGCAGCTGAAGAACTGTGAAAAAGTCAAGATCCTGACAGAAGGCCAAAGGAATAGGCTGCTGTAGACACAAAAGTAATTTCCAGGGTTTACTAAAAATCTCAAGGTATGCCAGTTTTCACAATAGTTAACCATTCATAATGGTTAATATTCCTGCCACTCATAAAGAAGATAATGGCAGTGAAAATGAATATACAGAAAAAAAAGGTTTTTGAAAGCGTTACTGAACTTTTATCACTGTCTGTAGCTATAGTGCCACTGGTTTGACATATTTCACTGGTAATTTGCAGTAAGAATTCGTAACTCATCTTAGAGCATTATAAATGATGCTGAAAAAAAGAGCCAAACTACTGAATATCACAGATGGTAAAGAACAGAAAACGTTTTAAAAGGCAACAGAATGACAAAGAAGAATGAACGCATAAAGAAACATTTGAGACACCAAGAAACTGTCAAAAAAGAGATTGGTATGGATGGCACAGAGTCTTGGACAAAAGGGTAAATAACTGAAGGTACCACATGCTGTTGTCCTGCAGCAATGACCAAAAGACACTGGTGTAGCAGTCAACAACAAACTCAAATCTTTCCAAGCACAGAAGAAAGCAAAAGCTCACTTCTGGATATATATTTGAAACTCTCAGAGGGGAGATGATCATGATGCTTCTAGGTATTAGTAACACATTTACCACTGAGACCTAAGGGACTAACGTTGCCATTTTCCACTTTCCCTACAAGCATGTGTCCTGAGTTGTTCATACCCTTAGTTATTAGATGGGCCATCATAATTTCAGACAGAAAGTGGAGCCCCACTTCCAAAACCAGGCCTTTGCCCACAGGATGCCATCCTGGTGAACCACCACAGTGGGTGCAAAAATGTTCCCTGTGAATGGGATCATTCCTGGACCAAAAGCTACACTCGAGCAGTATGTCCCTGATGTGTCACAGTCTCCTACCACCCTACCAGAAAGACTGACAACCAGACCCTAACCCTCTCCTCCACTTCTTACCCCTGAACAATCCCACATCTGTAGCTAAAGCCTCCATTGTATAGGGTTCAAGTTTATGTGTCTCCCAGAAATCGTTGGCCTTTGCAGAAAGATTCCATGAACCATAAACATGTCAAAACATTTAATTTAACTTAATTCAGGAAAAAATGTTTGGCCTCTACCCTGACTGATTTAGTTCACTTCTGTTGCTGAAGCTTGAATTAACAAGTCTCAGACTGAAAACTATGCAGAAATGTATTTATAGATGGGCAATCCCCTTGCTACTCTGCTTCAATTTCCTGACTATAAAAATGAGAGCACACAGTCCTAGTTATACTATTCTCACTGATAATCTGAACACTTCCGGAGGATAGAGGCAGTTTAGTATAAACTTACATATTTCTTGCACTAAAGAATGTTTGTCAAGAAATACATATTGTTTCTATGTCATCTGAGAAAGAACAAATAGCATGTACAAAATCCCATGTCAGATGCTGGGCCCCCTTTCCGTTCTTCTAGTCCCATAGGCACCTCCTGCATACATGTATTGTATGTATATATATATATATTACACACACATATATATGTATAATTATATATATAATATATATATTTTAGATATATATACATTATTTTATATATATAATATATATATTATATATTATATTATATGCATAGAAGGTTTCATGACCTGGGCATTTGAAATCTAATTCTGCTCTGATTCATTTCCACTCATTTTCTGAAATCTTGTGAAATAATGTTCTTTGGGTTTATGCAGGTTTTACACTTGGCTAACTACTGTAAAAGAACTTCCACTCTGGAACAGTGAAAAAGGATGACCATCCAGGGCTTTTTGTAACTGCATACTCAGTGTCTGTGCACAAGAATAATAAACTCATTTTGAAAGATAAAGGCCTGATCACCACACACCTTGATATGTCAGCCAATAATTTCTATGAACTTACACTATAAAAACAGCAGGTAAGTTGAGAGACTACAGCAGGAGCTTTCCTCCTAAGTGACCCAAACTTCAGTAGCAATCTGGCTTTCTCCTGGGAATGCAACATGCTACATTCTGTGTAATGTAGTGGTGGAAGGTGAGGGAGAAAGAATAAGAAACCCCCACACAGGCATGATTTTCTTTCACTCAACTGATGACATTTTGAGACTTCTTCCCTTTATATATGATAAACAGCTTCAGCTTCAGTTGAAAATGTATGGAATGGATTTCCTTAAATTTTAAGTAGTCCTTGTCCAAAGCCAAGACAATGTAAGAAAACTATATTAACTACTAGCAAAAAACTTTCACTCAGTCAAGCTCTGTTTATAGTAACATTACCTCTAGCAGCCAATATTACAGAGCAAACAAACAATAAACTTAATGCCAGATTCTTACAGAAAAAAATGTATGAAATGGAGTTCTGTGGTGTAATCCACTTAACTAGTGTAGAATATGCTGTTATGGTTTGTTATAAAGCTTCAGATAGACCCCAAGCAAACATTTACTGCTGGCATTAAAGAAAGGGGAGGCATTTCTCAGGCTTTTACTGCAGGATGCACTATTTCTCCCAGCCATTCAAAGCTCATTAGCTGTCATGGTGGAGGCAAAGAGCAACTGTGACACAAGATGCTAAAAATATCCCTTATTGGCATCTGCTCCCTGGTATTTTGTGTTCATTGGAACCTTCAGTGGGTGTGTGAAATTTTCCAGCTGCTTATAATATATAGGGCTGAACCTTAAAAGATGCAGCTCCAGAATTTGTGTTATGGAGAAGAGGTACAACTCAAAAGGGTATCACTTCATGCCGGGACACTGGACACTGCTTTATAGCATGCAGAAGTTTGCTTGCAAGTAACCACATTTTTGCAAATTAAGGTGAAAGTCTATCCAAAAGCTGTCTGATTCTACCATTCCCCCAAATTTGCCAGACACATACTGTGTTTTCACTCTGAGAGTATCTGCTTGGTTTCTTCTTAGTATATAGCAGATTGGAAGCGATTTCTTTATTTTTGCTTGTAAGAAAAGTTAAGCATTTTTTTTCAGAATGCCATATGTGATAACTTCACCTACATTCTTGACTCTCAACAGAGCAAATAAAAAGCTGAGAAAGAGGAACTGGTCTTTTATATATAAATAGAAGTTGATAATCAACAGTCTGGAAAAATCAAAATGAGCAAGGCAAAGAGGCAGAAGCCACCCAGTGGGACACTGAGCCAAGAGTGTCTACTGCATGGGATCCCAGTATGCAGTGGTGGGGAGAAAGGCTGCCCTGTGCTGCTGCTCACTGGTGCCTGCAGCCACCTTCAGCCCATCAACTACCCCAATATCAGGCAACACAAACTGCAAGGCTTATTCTATGGCCAGGTGTTCCTACTGCATTCTGTAGCTAACTTTCAAATATGACAAAAGACTTCTGCCTTCCTGCTTTCTTGCGTGGGATATGTTTAAAATAAAGACATGTAAAAGACAAGAGGAATTGTTGTTGTTCATTGTGATTTCCCATTAAACAAACAAGGAACAATAACAAAAACACAGTTAAAGGAATCAAGAAGCTAACTTGCAATAACAATTTAATGAAGTGCTGTGGGTCTTGTCAGCTGAGCTGGTATTTGCAGTAGATACAACAACTGTCTGCGGCCAAAAACAATACAAGCCATGAGGAACACAGAACTACTCTCACTCAATTAAGGAAGTGTCATCTTATCTAGTATTAGTTACACTAAACAATAATAAAGTTCAAGAAGTCTAGATTATCTCAGATGATAGAAAAAAGAGCTCCACCACAACCTGCATTCAGTAAAAGAAGCCTCAGTGACTTAGGAAAAATGCACACACATTATAATCCCTTTCCAACTGTTTAATGTGCATTCTGGAATTACTATACAATACAGCTGAGATAAGCAGAAAGCCTCCTGCCTAAAAAATTATTGCTGAAGATATTGGTTCACTGTGTCTCCACAAGGAAATTGAATAAGACTTCCATCAGCAGATCTACTGAGAAGAGCATTAATCATGTCATTTTATGGAATACTTTGGCGCTACTAAGCAATCATTTCTTTTCTAAGTTGTAAGACAAGACACCATTTCTTGTGAGACGAATCATGAGGAATTACCCCTTAGGCAATGGAAGAGGGCAAGTTCATCCACTGGGATATTGATTCTAGCTTGGAGGTACTCAGTATACTTTCATGGTTAATTTCCAGCTACTGGAGTTTGTAAATTCACATTGGTAAAAACCAACAAGCACAGCTCTGTATACAAGTATCATTTTTCTCTTTGAGGTTGTTGGTATTGCTCATGAGGGTTTTCCATTTCAAGGAGATAATGGTTAAGCAAATAAACTATAGTATGCTAAAGATAATGATGATGAATTTATTTACTTCTCAAAGATCCACACTGGCAATTCCAGTATATGGTTAAGCACACTGTAATCATCAGTTCCTTCCAAGAAAATGTTGTTTACTGCAAATAGTGTCTTTGCAAGCCTTTTAGAGTAATGAATATAAAACTTACTGAAAAAGAAAAAAGGATTCATTGAATCAACAAACTCACCCATTTCTATGATCTGTAAAAGAACATCAGTGACTCTCAGGAACTCAGATAGTGTAAAATTGATAAGAATTGATAACTCTGGCAACTAGAGGGACTTGCAATGGCAATTGTGCATCTTTCAGAACTAAACCAGGCTGACTCCCTTGATGATCCTTCTGCAAAAGCAGTCACCCCAGAAAAATGGTATCTGGTTTTCCCCTTTTGAAATTTGTGGTATTAGATAGTGACAAAGGAAACTGGATTCCAACAGAGCTGAATCAACTGGGCCAAACATAACAAGCAAGTGAAGTAGGAGAAGAGAATGTGGCACCACATTTTTTATCCCCAGTCCACCTCTGACCCTCAAAGATATGAAGAACACTGCTTTGGAACTCTGAGGAGAGCAGCGTTGCATTTGTGCCTGCCTCCCCAGGACCAACCAGCCCCTTGCTGACAACACCACAAAGTTAAGAGCAGACTGCAGGTTGCCAGTGCTGCAACCCAAACCTCTTCTTCCCCTTGGAATTGCCTGGAGGCAAGCCTGCTGCTCAGAGAAGAAGGCTCATGCTGAGTTACCAGGCAGTGGCACTTTGGGTATCTGCTGCTGGATGGCTGCACAACACTTGATGCTGTCAGTCCCCACTCCTGTGGCCTGGGATAAAGATGCTGAGTGGTCCTGGGCAGTCATCCTGGCAGGAGTTCCAGACATCAGCTTGGCTCTCTGCATGTAGTCTTCCCTGTAGACAGGGAATATGGATGGGCAGTAGACTCGGTTAGGTCAGAACTTTACAGATAGTGGCAGTGGGACCCATGAGTACCAGGCAAGCAATGTGTCACCTCAGTGCCAGGCTGCACTTAGCAGCGTGATTTAAAAAGGCAAGGGGACTCCTTGTATCTACCATAAAGTTTATGGAGTACATGCTTTAAATACTAACAAAAACCAAAACCAATCTTAAAAAATAATTGTCTGTGAGGTTTCTACATTAACAGGTAGGAAACAAAGAAGGTAGAGGTGGAGCTGAGACTAAATGGAGAATTTGGAAGGGAGTGTGCTGAGGAGAGGGAAAGTTAATGAAGCTCAGAGGAAAGATAACAACACTAAAACAGCCCAGGATAATAGAGATGAGAGATAAGAAGAAAGCTGGAGAAGACAACAGGTGACAATTTAGTCATCAAAGAAGCAGGCCCAGGGAAGATGACAATCCATGGAACAGGAGAACTGATAGGAAACTCACACTCCACATAATACTGTACTGACATGATGAGAAAGTTACATGTGGAAATATCAGCATTTAATTCACAGGCCATTGATTTCATGGGTCTATCACAATCCATCATCAAATTATCTTATGAATTACAACTTCAAATATTCTCACATGGTTTGCAGAGTAAAGTTGTTCCCTAATATTCATAACACCTGGAAAAGTAGTCTAGCTTCCAGAACTTGTCACAGATATGTGACATATTTTTTTCATCATTATTCAAGGACAAATCAAAAATATCTTCTGGTATCAAATAATGGGAAGGAAGGAAGGAAGGAAGGAAGGAAGGAAGGAAGGAAGGAAGGAAGGAAGAAAGGAAGGAAGGAAGGAAGGAAGGAAACTAAAAACTTCTATGAACTTCCTTTTCCACTTACAACAATAGAGTAATATATTTTAATAGCAATGTGCCAATTCACCAGTTCAACAAGGGATGATGTGAACAGTTCACTGCAAACTAATGCACTGTAAAATCTACAGTGTCATAAGCATCTCGGTATACAGCAAAGGCTAAGAAGATAAAATGCTCTACAGCAGGTGCTAAAATGTATATAATAAAATAAGAGTATATATAAAGTAAAAACAAAAGTATCCATCTGATTTTCTAATATTAATGTGGAATGACTTGTCCAGTCAATAGGTTTTAACCTCTAAATATGCACTGGGATTCTAGAGTGTAACCTACACAAAAGGCACAGCATCATTGCAACTACTTTAATACTAACTTAAAGAGAGTGCAAACCTTGAAGTCAAGACAAGAATACCTTAACTTAAACTAAAAAGACAAAATCAGAAATTAACCTTTAGTAATACATGTGAACAGGACTCATTACATGTTGTTTTTCCAATAAATCCTATCTTTGTACTGATTTTGTAATTGAAATTACTTTCTCAAACATTTTTAAGTCCATGATCTGACCATGCAAAATGAAATTCTGAACTTCATGCATTGTGAATGTAAATCCAAAATAAATACGACGAAACAGTGAGGACATTTAATTCTTCATCTGTCACTTTAAAGTGCACAGCTGGTTGAATACCAACACAAAATGTAAACTGGGAGAACACCTGGTATTGCAATGCCCTTCCCCAGCCCTCAGGTGTCATACTCACAAAAGTTTGCTTATGTTTGATCCAGTGTGATCTTTTCAAGTAAAGCATTCTTATAGCATATTTTACTATATTAAAAAAAAATCTGAAATGAAAATAACCTGCCCTTGACTTCATATTTTGAGAGGAAATGAGTTCTCCTATCCAGGGATGGGCATCTTGGAGTGCCAGGAACATACAGCTCCTCTGCTTTAAAAAAAAAAAAAAAAAGGTACTTTTACTTATGAATTGCTCTTTAAGTGAACAGTCAGTGGGAATTTGATAGCATTCTGCCAGAAGAATGTTTTGCCTGTGGGCTAGAACTGCTACGGGCAGCAGAGTGTCACTTCAGTGAACTCCAGCCTACCAGGGCATGTGTGAATGATTTCTTTATGCAAAGCTCTCACAGCCAGCACGTATCTGAAGGAAACTGTGTTTTGAGAAATTCTAGTCTTAGTCTCCTCCTCACTCCTTCCCTCTATAAAAATAAAAGTTAGCTTAAAAATGTACTAAAGAAATAAAACGGCATCCAAATAAAATTTATTCACTACCAGGCAACTATGTTTCCCTTTCTAGCTTACTGGCAGAAGATGAATTTGTGACTTAGGGCAGAACTTTGAAAGTGGGAATATAGCAAAAGAGGTACTTTCACACAGTAGGGATTTCTCTGCTCTGGAAGAAGACCTTTCAGACTGCTCTGTGTTGCATTTCTGAACCTCATTAACATTTACTTCACAGTTAGGGCTTAATATATTTCTTAAATTCTGTTAAAATTGCACATTTAAAAATTATTCTGCAGCCCAGATTCTTTTCCCAAAGATATGTATTCCTGTTACCTGCTCTGAGTGTTAGTCTAGAACATCTGAAAGGCATGTAAAACTATGATTTAAAATCCTTGGCAGAGATGCAAAAGCTACTTCATTATCAAATCTGATTTATATCTGTATGAATATTCTCTTTTCTTTTTCAAATCACTCTCTGATATTTGAGCTGCTTAAACAGTAAATAAATAAATATGCCTACATGTGTATAAATGTAATAATAAACAAACATTAAGAACCACTTATGAAAAGACATGAGACAATATCAATTTAATAATTTAATTTCTCTCTCAATATGGAGTGAAAAAGCTTTCATCTCCAGGTGTATGGCATCCAGAGTAATCTCCTTAAATAAGCTTTTAGCAAGCAAGCAGCAAGTGGTATTTACTCAAAGCCTATTGCAACACAGAACATAAAAGCTAAAGATGCACAAAATATTTTTTTTCTTCAAATTGGATTTTGATACAGTGAAGAAGGCATTGCTGTTTCTTTAAAGATGAGACACATTTTACTCAAATTTATTTTTAAATCCCTCAATGAATTGTGAAAGAATTCTAACAGAGAAGCATCCAGATGATTTTTAAAAGTGGCAATATAAATTAAATATTTTCCACTAAATTGGTCTAAGAAGTTCCTGTTCAACAATATATGCAGTGTAACATTAAAGTATATTGAAAATACTTTCGTCTTCCTGCTATTGATGAGTGCAGAATTGTGAATTCATTGCAGTGGTATCTGGAGAGCAGATCACAGGAAAGTAGAAGCCGTATCTGCATGGTCAAAAAACCATTTTGGTCCAATCATGTTGTAATGCATGCAAATCCACTCCCAGTTTTGAGCATCTTGGAGCCCTGCAGGAATGTGTGTTTGGGTCTAGTAGGATAACCAACCACTGGCAGAACTGGAGGGGGCAGAGATAACTTGACAGAAAAGCCAATCAGATTTCCCACATGTAGTAAAGAAAGTAAGTAGTCAGTTGGTAAAACACTTGAAGTTATATTGTCAGGTTTGTTTTCTTTTTTATGATCTTGAGGAGCAGTTTGGCAGATGAGTGCTGAGACACCACCGATAAATATTTGAAGATTTCCACCTCAAGAGTTAGTGTTTGTTTTAGGAAAATCATGCTAAGGCATAACAGGGATTTAAAAATTGCTTTATGCTTTGTAGTTCTGCTGAAGTCACTGTACTACAGTATAATCAATTCAGTAACAATGTCTTGTCAACTCTTTTAGTCTTCAGCTGGTAAATTTATGGATGCCATTTCCACTACTTCCACTGTTATAGTTGAACAGAAGATAAATAATACAAACTGGTACCCACAAAAAGAACAAACAAGACACCTTCCTATGAAGACTTAGTTAAAATAATATATTGTTCTTTTCTCCAGCTATTGATTTCCTTTAGATTTATTAACATAAACTTGACATTAATATCTACCAGTGTTTCATCTCGTAGTGGCTGTTGCACATACTAGTTGTTTTCCTTCCTATTTAAACTATGTAATTTAACATTAGAAGTACTGAATTCTTATTACAATCTAGAAATTTGTACCTCTTAATTGTCTTCTTGATATGACAAGCTTTCTAGCTTTTTCTTTTCTGAGTACTTTGAAAAGAAAAAGAATACAAAAGAGGTAAAAATCTAGAAACAAACCAGCTAACTTAGCACCAAAGTTGACTCAAAGGAACTTTCCAAGTTCTCCAGACTGTTACATTATGAGTAATTTCTTATTTTGATAGGGCTACTGGCCTTCTCCTAGAACCTTGAACAACAACAACAAAAAAAAAAGACAAAAGAAAACCACAGGAAATACAGGTAAGTGCATTTCCATTTGCATCTCTCCTACCTTTCAATGTTCTGATTGCATCAAGCATGCACATTCTAAGCAGAAACCTTCAGTAAGACACAGACAGCAGAGCTTCAGGAAGAGAGGAGGGAAGACTGGGAATCTGGTCCCCTTTGCTCTAACCTTGACTAGTATGATGCTATGACAAGCTCAAAGGTAGACCTCAAATATGAATAATGGGGTAACATCACCTGCCTCCTGGGGCTGCTGTGAAGATTAATGGCCAGGCAATACTTTGAAAATGCTGCAGAAGCAT
Source organism: Florisuga fusca (assembly GCA_038090715.1). Classification (NCBI taxonomy): domain Eukaryota; kingdom Metazoa; phylum Chordata; class Aves; order Apodiformes; family Trochilidae; genus Florisuga; species Florisuga fusca. The sequence continues at coordinate 69,532,878 of JAAWXA010000001.1, forward strand.
TATGTATTAACAGATGAGGAGAATCTTTTGGAAGATCAAAAGAAGAGGAGTTACACCCTTAGGACTCCCAATGGAATCATTAAAAATGTTATTGGTTTATGTTTGGCTGGAGCCACCTAGAACAGAAACCATGACTTCTTGATTGAAGACAGCAAGATATAACTCTCCCAAGGTGATAAGATTAGGGAACAGTATATCTAGGCAAGCAGTATCTGAATAGGGACTGCAGAGCTACTTCTTTGTGAAAGCATAAGAGTACTTCACCCCTTTTGGAAGGTAAAAATTCTCTCTCATGAGTCAAGAGCTGAAGCCTCCTGGTATGCTGTTAGACATGTTCCTTTGGGACCAGGCCATTTGGGTTCTTTTGCATACAGCAAAAGACCTGTACAGCAACACCCCTTTTTGCCCCACACCTTGGGCAGAAGCTACCTTGAAGCTCAGTAAATGAGTATAGGAACTTTCTGCGTTGTATTAAGGAGAATGAACTGGCTTCTTGAGAAGGTTTTATAGCTCATGCAGATATCTGCACTGAGCAGTATCCACATCAGACTGTTAAACCTACCTTGGTTCTTTATTCACTACACTGGTGTCATTTCTGCAGACACTAGTTTATAATTAATATTTATAGCTAAACTATGCTTAGCTTTCAAAAAAAAAAAAAAAAAAAAAAAATTAAAAAATTAAAATAATGCTGATGCACATTTTCAGTTAAAGTATCATAAGACCAGAGAAAAGAGACTGGTATTAGAGATGACCAAAGAGACAATTGCTTACAGCAATTTTATAAAAGTGCCATACAGTAGGTTTTAAATGCCTACAAAATTTGATTAAAAAAACTCCTTTAATATACAAAGCACTGTTGTTAGCATAATTCATCAAGCTATGAATATTCATAAAGTCCTATTCCACTTAAGTGTATGAAACTGAAAATTTTAAGGACTTGGATTAAAAAACATATCTGCGACATATTAAATTACCTTGAATAAAAACACTAGTTAAAATCTAATAGTTCAGTCCAAGGACACACAGCAATATATATACTGAGAAAACAAAGAAAACATTTGATCTAATTTAACAAAGAGTGTCACTATTCTGCAGTTTTAAATGCTATTCTGTCATTACTATCAAGCCAGCGTATGCAGTTTAATCCACCTGTGATTAGATATGCATTGTATGAGTCAGTGCAGATCTTAAAAATCTATTATGAAATACCACAGTCAGGAGAACAATAGTTATTACAAAGCAGTTGACTCCTTCTCCTGATTGAGTGTGATTAGCATAGATGGCAACCACACATGCACAGGAAGAAAATAAAACCCTGCAAAAGAACTCAGGCTCCGTATGTCAAGGTGCTGGCGTAGGAGTCCTGGTGATGTTTTTCCCCCAATACACGTCCAAAAAGGAACAAAACATATCCAAACAAATCCATGCTAACAACATTTATTTCCTTCTACACTTCTCAAGGATTGTTGCTTTTCTTTTCCCAGCTTGCTTGGCTGCACTAGAATGACGGGCATAACAAGAAAGGGTTTTTTAGAGGTATTTAAGAGGTTGACTCGCTTTTCTTTTCATCTAAGATATTCAACTCCCTTACAATGATCTTCTCTGTTAAAAGAGTAAATTTTGGTGTTGAAAACCTGTAGGTGTCTGAGAAGCAGCCAGGGTCTGGCCACAGAGGTTACTGCCAGCAATAGGCAGTGCTGTGGTTTCCCAAAGATCACCCTCCCTAACAGGGTTTAAACACATCTAAAAACCATTAAACACCCAGGTGGGACAGTAAGGAGCAATTCTTCTGCTTTGAACTGCCAGCTCCTGGAACCAATAGTTTCTATTTAGAGAGGTTATTAGTCTCTACTACAAATGCTATTTACCTGAGAACTCTCTCTCCCCAGTAAACATGCTCTGCCAGAGCAGCCTGCTACCTTTGTTCTCCACTTTTCTTTGTTTACTTTCTAAAGAACAACAAAATTAAGTGTCATGCTCAGGCATACTAAGAAAAGCATGTAGTTTACTTGCCTGCCACTCTCTGAAATATGGGTATGTGAATGCAGGTGATAAAAATAGCTCACACCTAATCTCATCAGCAATACAAGCGAGCCACAGGAGATTGGCAGTAAATGAGGAAATCTCTGTGGTCATCATGCTGGCCAAGCACTGGAGGAATAAACAAGAGCACATTTCTGCTGGTGCTTTTCCAGGTTAGCAAAACGTAACGTAGAGCCACTGCCAGATTTGAAGCACTGTAAACCTGTGTACACATTATTTTCCTCTCAGGTGTGACATGAACTTGAGGACTGAACCATATTCTTGACAGACATATAAAAAGACCAGAAAGCACAAACAGTAGAAAATTACAACCACTTGCAGTTAGACCAAATGCATAATAAGTAAGGGCTCAACTCAGTAGCCTAAACATTGGCATGCATTCCCACTGGAGCTGTACTGAGACATCTGCACAGGGCTGGCAGATGACAGACAATCTGCATCCTCCAGAAGCCACTGCTGGTGGCCAGAAGACCCAAAAGCATATCAAACATCACCGGGTGCCTGTGACCAGGCACTGAAATGAACCCTAGAAAGATAACATAGAGAATTTTTTTATGGGAATCTCTGTTCAGAGAGGTATGCCTCCATTTAGCAGTATATCCACACTTGATTTAACTGTTGGCATTATCTATAACAAGTCCAAAGAACCAGACTAGATACTAATCTTACATAAGGCCTTCACAAGTATATACTAACTTTTGCTAGGAAAGGTTAGATGATGCATCTGGAATAAAATGTCAATCGTTCTATCAGAATTTCTAAAGAAAGATTTCACTTCAGCAGTTTTTCAGGTAACTGCCAAAATATCATGGTAACATCTCCACAGCAGTGTGCTACTCTCTACCTGAGTCCCCCACCCCCAAATAGTCTGATACTACAGAAGATTTTATCTGTCAATGTTTTTAAATTTAATTATATCTCTTTTTATTTTGCTAAGTTTCAATAAATATCAATTTTTCTTGCTCTAATTCTGTTCGGAATACTTGAAATCTTGATTTCCCAAGACTGCAATATTCAATTTAAGTCTATCGTCATGAAGATAACAGTAAAGCCTTCCAGTTTCATAGAATCATAGAATTAGCCGGGTTGGAAGGGACCTCAGAGATCATCTAGTCCAACCCTTGACTTTCCAACCCTTTCTTTCCATTAAAAACAGATAATCAAACAATATCCAAGGTTTGTCATAAGAAACATAGTTCCTTCTGAAGATGTTATAAAATACAGGATACTAAGGCTCAAAAAAAGACTTCTAAAGGGCTTAAGGTTCTTGATGTCAGGTTTAAATTTACTTAAATTGAAGACTTACTTTGAGACAGTTCTTACTCTTTCTCCAGTCTTTCCTCATTGGTGTCATAGCTATTCAAATGTGAACATTGAACATACTTCTCTTTGTAAATGAAGGCATTCATGTTAGAAAGGCCACAGATTTTCTAAGTATACCACTATCAGTACTTCAACATGATGTGGGACATTTTGTCTTGGCAGTCCATCTGGACACAACAAGTTGGGTTGGATTTTCCCCAATGGAGAAAACATTCAAAGATTATAATGCAGCCTCTCACATATTAACCCAAAAACCTGGTCCAGATGAAAAGTTTTAAATTTAATTTTATTTTAATTGCCATATCTTGATAGTCAGGCAGGGATCATATCAGCAGAAGAATGGGGTCCTGTCTTTTCTTTTTCTGAGGAAGAGCAGTTTGGAGCAGATTACTCCCCTTACTCTAGCCATTGCTTAGAGGACATGGATCTAAAGCTTTCTTTTGTCATCCATCTTTTATGACAGAGGAGATCTCTGTCCTTTCTTCTTTTTTCATAATCTCACTGTCCAGGACACAATTTAGCCCCATGTGGCATGACTGTGGCCAGACAGAAGTTGGTCACTGCCTTTCCCTGGGGAAATGCTTCTGCTTGTTAGTATCACTCCCATAATCTCTCATTTTTATCCTCATTTACAAAACATATTCCCCAGTGCCACAATACTTTCTGATGAACTGTGATTTCGAAACCTGAGAACATGAGATTGAGGGAACATGGATTGACTAGAGGTTAAGACCACAAATATACTTCTCTATAAATTCTATGAAATGATAAGACAGAGCAGCCATGTGAAAACATCACTGCTTTCCTTGAGGTTTCAGAAAGTTTTTTTTCTGATGGAAACACAAAACCTTTCACGGAAGGTCAGTATTTTTTGAAAAAAGAAACAAAGACAAAGACAAAACCAACCCCTAAACTTTTAATGAAAAATACATTTTCCTGTCCAAAATAAAGATTGAGTAGGAAGGGCAGTATTCAGTTAGTTTTCATCTATCTTAATGTTACTCATATTGTCTAACGTTATCCAGGCTCCCTGGAAATTACCTGTACTCCAGGCTCCCTGGAAATAAATACCTGTACTCCATCCTTCAAAAATATATGTCGAAGATACAATCTGACAGGAGGAAGTGAGTAGTAGCTGCATTAGATGGATATAAGCTTTCCCCTGAGTGCCTGTTGTTCCTCCCCCCCTGCCCCAGCAGCCACTCGGGTATTGCAGTGGTTTAGCTGCCAGGCTGTGACACGGAGTGACAAAATTAATGGTGATGAAAAGAATCCCGGAGGTTCTTTCACTGAATATTTATCAGTTCTCCTACTGCTCACAGCCAAAGAAAGAGGGCAGCACACTTCTGTAAACTTCAAACCAGTTCATGAGCTACTGGGTGAACTGGAAGCTCTCCCGTGCCATGGACTAGGAGGGAGCTCAGCTCAGAACTGAAGTTAAGCAAGATACACTTTATCTGAAAGGTCACAAGATTCAGGCCTGTAAGAAAATTTCCATCTTTCTGTCTCTTGTGTCTTCTGAAGCTGTACAAAATTATTTTAAGATATTAAAAAAGCTACAATGATCTGACAATTTTTAAAAATAAATTTCTGATTACTATGTAATACAGTATAATGCACTGAAAACAAAACCACAAACAAACTAAGCCAGATATATCTTCCAGTTTTCTTCCCTCCCCTCTTTTAAAAACAGTGCTAGTGATTTAAGTGAACCATTTCAGGTATGTCCTCAACTGGTTACATTTATTCAGCATGGTTTCAACTGTCCCATGCGTGGCTTTTTATGTGGCGTGAAGAGGAAATAAGGCCTTTCATAACAGTTGTTGTAATTATTTCCTCAAATCTCTGGCCACATTCCCAATGCAATCAAATTAGCAGCTGCATCTTCATTCATCTACCTCTAGAAGAGCTGTTGAGTTGCCTTTCTTCCAGTTTCTCATGCCAATAAAAAAAATGGAGAAAGACAGCAAGAGGGAGAGACAAATAAATGGGAAAATGTGAAAGAATCTCCTCTTACAGGTACTGTCTGAGTATTCAAAAGATGAGGATAAAGAATTTAATTAGCAGCACTGGTTTAATAGGGCTTCCAAAGGATGATAACTGCTCTTGACTATGATGACTTTTCAGTATCTTCTAGTCTTATTCTCAAGCATTACTGACACAGATTAGAGATGAGAATAACAGTCAGAGCAAGAACTGTGTCTTATTCTCTTAGACATATATTACAGACTTGTGATCATGGCAGACATAAGACTGACTGGAGCTTATTATTAGAATATTTCATATAAAGCTAACTAGGCCAGATTTTGATTTATTCCTTTGCACATGATCCTGCCAAGTGCAGAATTGTTAGACTGTATTTTTCAGACACCTTTTATTTCCTAAAGAGCTGACGACCTCACTGAACACACTTGCTGTGTTATCAGGGAGCTGTTGACAACTCTGATCCTCATTTTGCCTAACTGGCAAACATTTTCTAAGCAAATCACAGCTAACATGGCCAAATTTTCTGCTGCTGAATGCTAATGGCTCATTTGGAGCTAAAGCACAAGGTGATTGATCGAAAAATAAGTTAGGTGGTGCTTGAGGCACTGGAAGCAGGAATACTGTGTTTTAATTACTTAATGAAGCAATTATTATTGATTCTGATTAAGGGTATCAAACATTTTCCATAAGAAGGTGCCTTGTGCCTTGTTTTAATGTTGAGAAAGCCAAAAGAAGGTATTTCTGCTTTAGTCAGAACTACATAAAACTAGCCAAGTGAACTGAAACCACATAGCCCAGGAAAAATAAGATTACTTTGCTCATCTTAGAAGTTTTTGAAGAACCCTTATTTGACTCATTAAAAACACACAGTAAATCCAGAAGAGAAAGACTGCACACTCATAACATCCTAAAGGGCTGTAACGTACTAATGACAGAATTTCCTGAAGAAGGCAGTGACACGTGACAGAAACAGGCATCCATAAAATGGCAAATTTTGTGTTCAGTTAAAATAGAGACAATTATCCAGCACTTATCCAACTCTCGTGAATGAAACCCATCTAAATGTTTTAAATTAAGCTACTTTGATTCAAAACAGTACTCATGATTCAGAAGCAGTATACTACATTTTTTTGAGTAATGTCTCCTTCATGGCCTTAACTCCCACATGTTGGTCACCACACAAATCTATACCTGAACACGGGCTACTCCTCTCTGCTATATAAATGCTATTTCATTATGAAGAAGCCTTGAAAAAATGCAGGTAACAGATTCTGGGTTGCTGTTATTACTTGTATTGCTTGTATGAATCTCCTTGAAAGAAGGACGTTCTGAGATAACCTTGAAATTTGCAAACTACTGAAAGAGAATACGACAAGGGATGAGCGTATGTGGGAATAAAAAAAAACAAAACAGGTTCTTGAACCAATAATTGTGACTCCCACACTGTTTCTTTCAACTGTCTGTGGTGATAGTGTTTATAATAGCTCATCCCTTCAAGGCTGAGATATCCTGAGTGTGGTTAAGTATTAATCTTATTTTCTCTTGCCACAAAATCGTACACATTTTGGTATCTGGCTGCGTTCATAGATTTCAGAAAGCAAGCAGTGTATTTAGGAGGAAGTCTGGCAAAATAGTGAAATGTTCATTAATGTTACACAGTCCTACAGTCAAGTGTGTGCACATTTGCAGTCATGCTAGTATTGATGGCCTGTCAGTGCACTCACAGAAAAAAACAAACATGCATGAAAAATTGCACAGTTCATGTTGTGCACTAGTGTGCAATCAAAATTTGTACTTGTTCAGTGATTTTTTCCTGAAGCAGACTTTGAGGGTATTTCCTCTAGATTTCATGCAGATGATGAACCAACAGCATAATGCAGTGCATTGTCCCATTGACTTTCATGAAACTATTCCTGGAAGAATATTCAAGATTCCCAGAATAGGGGATGGGACTCGTATCCTGATTTTTGGATCTGCCAAATTACAAATGCAGATAAAAAGTATGTAACCACTAAGCTATCCTTCAGCAACAAACCAAGACAACTATAATTGTCACTATGTGTAAAGTAATTAACGATTAGAAAACAAGAAATGCAAGAACAGTAGCTTAATATATCCAACCAATACAATTTACAAAAATAGTATAATGCTCGATAAAATGGAAGTGAGTGCCCTGGATCAGATTTTCACATATATCACATAATTTTTATGAACTTACTATTGGTATCTTACTTTCCCCTTACCCCCAAATTAAAATTTCATTAGTTTCAATACTGTATCTGTCTTGAGAGAGAGCCATGCAATATTGCATGCTACTTATATTCCTTCCCTTCAATTTTAAACTAGCTTTCAGACATGCCTTGGACTAAAGGAACATCTTCAATAACTAACTTAATGCATAGGTATTTTATTAACCCTTCAGGAAAACAAGTGAACTCCTTTCTGGAGAAATAAATATGACATGTTTTAAAAAAAATCAAATAAATCCTGTCAAAGATGCAAATAAAACCAGGATGGGTGCAGGACATAGTGGTTTAAGTCACAATTAATTTATCTCACCCCACCCCTGCTCAGGCAACAGACCCAAAGAACAATTCATTGTATTACTGTTCAGAGGTATCTGCATTGAGGACTTCTGTTTTGTGCCATTATTCATTTAAGGACCACAAAGAAAGGGGCTGATTTTCTCTGACATACATTGACAACATCTTTCCTCGGCCTCCTCAGCAGATAACACCTGCTAAACCACACGCACAACAGGCAAACAGTGTGGTGCAACAGCAAAACATCTGGTGTTGAGGGGCTGGTATTGACAAGATGGAATTTGGGGATTTAATTGCAGCCTGAATCAAGCTTGGTCCTAGGGACTGAATGCCAGTGGCTGGTGTATACACTAGATGCAAACACTTGGGACACATCTTTTCAGTTTCTTTCACTCCAGAGAAAACCATCTAAGGTGCTGCAACACCCTGCATGGTGCAAAGCAAACAAGAGCCAGTGGGGAAAACCAGAACATTTGCTTCAAAAGATCTGAACTAAAATGTTAATGTAGAGACATCCTGCCCTGCATCAGACCATGCTTTGGGTCTGTCAACAGGATCACAGAAAAAGCTGATAAGAAAGGTTCCCAAAAGAGAAGAGGCTCCCAATGGCACCTGCAGATCTCAGGTGAAGATGCTCGTTGGTGCTCCGGATGTTGACCAAGTGGGAGGTCTAGCTCAGGGCACGCAGCAGGGTGGTCTCTGTGGTGTGGGACACTGGGCAGGCAGACATCAAAATGTTTTCTATGGGTCTGCAAAGCCACTTTCCTGATCCCCGGTATGAAGGTGAGCAGAAGCATCCTTCCTGTTGAGGGGAACAACCCTCACAAGACAAAAACACTCAGGAAAATAAAACATTCCAGCCCATCATCTGCAGGCAGGGGAAGGGCTAATGAGAAAGCAGAAATCTGATTTTTATCTGTTCTTTATAAAGAAGAACTCTCTGTAACACAGGAGAGGTCAGCAACTATTACCTGTTCCCAAAATCAAAGCTGCCCTGAGGAAGGCTGAGGGAATACATTTTCCTTGGTGGAGTGTGAATGTCATACACTGCAGTGTTATTCCCTATCCTCACTGCATTGATCTGCAAGATTTAACCAAACTAAACAGATTTTAAACAGAAGGGGGAACACATCTGGTGTCTTCCATCTCTAATTGCAAAATCCTTATTTTTATCCATTTTCTATTATGCACTAATCAAACTTCTATGGAAACCAATTACAGAACCTGCATTGATTTTGCTCTGCCCACAAAATACATAGAAATATTAATATGTAACAGCTCTAAACAAGCAGATATAGTGACCATCTAGCCTCTTCCACAGAAGAGGTTGTGTGGCCAAAGTGTACCACTTATGGAGACACTGTACTTACTAGGGATACTTCTGTGAGGATTGCTTTCTGGAGCCTGGCACAGAATTTATTACTTCATCTACTGAAGAATATTGCAGCTATCTAGTGTCTCTAATTTTACTCCCTAAAGAACCAATATGTAAAATTTAGTCAGTATTTTTGTAGATCTGTACATAGCAGACAGAATAGTGAAGAAAAGAGAGTGCCTTAAATTTTAAATGGAGGTATTTACATTAAAAGATTAAATGCAACTTGGCCTTAGTCACCTGCATGATGCAAGAGAGAGACATCTTCTGAGTTCTGGACTCAAATCCTTGCTGAGGAGTGGATGAATTCCCACAGCAAATCCTGAAAGCTCAGATATAGAGCTGGACACCAACTGTCTCCCTGCTCTTCCCTGCTCCCTATCAGAGCACCTGTACTGCTGAGTTCAATTCGTTTAATCCAAAGATGAAAAATTTCTGGAGCTGGTATCCTACATAATGTGAGGGACCTTGTGATACCACTGCAGAACTACTTGGTCTGAACACAAGCTCAACTAAATCTGGGATGACAATCAGTTTTACAAGGATGAGATAAGGAGCTTGATGTCAAGCAATTTAAAATAAGCCAAAGCATAAATTAATATTTGACTTGTTTTCCAAATATTTTTTTTTTGCTGAAGAATATAAGGTGAAAGATAGCATGATTAATAGGTAATGATAAATCTATTCAGAAACTACCATATCTGAGATGGAAGCTATTGCAAAGTTTGTCATCCTCATTGTTTGTCACCCACCTTTTGGTAACCTTTATAAAGCACTGAGAGAAGTGGCACCTGAAATTAATATATGGTTGACACACAGAGACACTTAATAACGACAGTCATGTCATGCGAATAGCAGAGTTTGACTGCTGTCTGAAAAAGGAGGAGGGTGATTCTGAGCTGAAGTAAAAGATTTCAGTATTTCACAAGATCCAGAACATATCTGTGAGGAACATATATGAAAAAAAATAAAGGAGAAAGGCAACGTATGAAAGCTGTCTGGAATTAGTCTTCTAGAGTTCGGAAAGTAACAATTTCCCAAAGAGAGGAAACTTGTCAATGCCAACTCAGAAATATCCAACCACTGAGGAGAAGCTACTTATGAATCCTAAAAGGCAATATAACCTATTAGTATTTTGGCTTGAAGCTGAGGCGATTCTGCTGAAATAGCAAAGGAGAAAAAAGGGGTATATGGGTGGGTCAAGAATGGCTCAAAACCCTAAGAGTCAGGTTGCTGTGGAAAAAATGTTAAATATGACTTCGGGTTTTAATAGATGAAGTATTTCCAGTATAGACAAGGGGGTATTAGCAACACTGTTTGGAAACTTCATCCTGTATACCATGTACAGATTTGGCTACTGTTCAAGAAAGAGAAATTAAGCTGAAGCAAGAAAAAAGAAGGTTCAACTGAGTGATCAAACCCTGGAAGTACACTAACGCAAGATGAAACTGCAAGAGCTTGTCGTGTTTGGCCAAACAAAGCAATAGCTGAAGGTTGATAGTTTTCCACTAAACATCAGTGGAATAATGATGAAGAAGAGATATTTAACCAATACTCACTGCTATCACACATTTTACAAACTGTATGGCCATAAACTACTGTATGAAACTAAGGCTGGATAGGTGATTTCTGATCAGAGTTTAGAAACACTCAGAGGGAGTAAGAAAAACCTAAGCACATTTGAAGATGAAGTTCATAAATAAGAATGTTACCAATTATCCTGTGCCATGGCTACCTGTGGCAGCTGGTGATTAGACTAAACAACCCCAGGGCAATACTATGTGAGTAATGGACTTATGTAGGTAACCAAACCAAAGCAAGACTAGAGGAAAAAAATCAGTTCTTGTTGACGCAAAATGGAAATTCTGATAGTGGGTTTTTTTCACTTAGCTGATGAAATGAAATAGGAAAACACCATAATTTTTAATCCTTTCAGTCCATAAAATGATTAATTTTATTCATGGATTAATTAATCATTTTTTTAAAAGCCCTTAAAATTTTGTTTGATTTCAAAACACATTATTTCAAAATGAAAAGCTGAAACATTCATTTCAGAAACCACTGAAATGGCATGATTCATCTTTTCAAGGGTGTCTACTCCTTTCATGGATATTTCAGCTACAACTATTCGAAGGATTCCACACAAACTCATAATATTTTCTTCAAGGGGGCACAATCAGCACAACAAAATGTAAAATAATTTACACAAATCCAGCCTTCCAGGACTTCAAAAAAGAATTTATCTGTGGTCAGAATCTTAGACTATTTTTGGAAGATTTAAATATCCCAAAAGGTACTTCATTTAATCCACATATAGGATCTTTATTTATATCTTGACAAAAATGACAGTGAATTGAAGAGCACTTGTTCGGCCTTGAAAATAGGTTTTAAATATTAAACAAAATTTGTCTGCAATAGCCAAAAGTATGAGTTCTTACTGGATCCTCATCCCTAATCATCAGCTGCTGAGAACTATATTTGATTCATCTGATTGCCAAGCAGCCATCTGCTTTATATATTCATAAGGTGTGCCCACTCACATAATGTGCAATAATGCTTTTTCCGGCCTGCTTTCCAATATCTCTTCAACTCAGCTTCTAAAACCGATGTTATAGATAATGAAACACCCATACCCACCCTGGTGTGTAAGATGAGCCATAGACTCCCAGGACTTTGGTGCAGTAGGGCATTTAACAAAGTTCTTGAAAATGCCACACAGAGAAGTCAAGACAGTATTTAGAGAAGTTTACTATCATCCTTCCTCTTTTCCAACTAAATAATTATTATTTATTACACAAGGACTCAGTAAGGAAGGGTGAGTGATACAAGCATTTCAGCAATTCAGCAGTCAAAAGGTTTATTGGTAAAGGTGGTTGAATACCCAGGAACATTTTCCTTCCTACTGAACCTTATAACAAAATTACATTCTTAATGAGACATTAATTAAGTATTTTAAGTAAACTTGTTGTTTTCCAAGTCCAAAGTTAGATGCTGTACAACTATGCCAAGTACTTTACAAATGCCCAATAAAATAAGCTAAACACAGACACAGATTTCATATAATAGCTACAGCTGAATAACCTCTTCTACCCAAAGTGCATTTAACATAAACGTGGGGGCTTTTTCCCTCCTTCATCCCAGAAGGGACGTTTCCTTACATCAAAATGGCTTATAGTTAAAAATTATCTTCTGCATGTTATTCCAGATGAAAAAAAAAAAAAAAAGAGTTTGGGGATAAAGTCAACTGGAAAAAAAAGTTCAGTAAAAAAATATAAAGGCTGCCATAGGAATTTAATTTATTTTGCGCTCAGTTTTACTGAATTAAGAACTGTCAGTAACTGCAATCACAAAAAAATCTGCATCTCTGAAGAGGTGTCATGACTAAAAACCAAAAAGCAAATATGTTTTTTATTGCTTTTTTTGTCCTGGTCACTTCTTGCAGGAAATGGAAATGCAATCAAAGTATTTCAGTCAAACAGACATGTTAAAAAGAAACAATCACTGCACCTCACCTCTCAGTGCTCAAGTTTTGCTACCTTTAGGGAAAATGCCATGATTCCCATTTTTTGCACTGTTCAAGTATTCCTTGAGGAACAGAGATCAAGCAGCTAGCTCTCATTTTGAGGTTCACTGATGGGGTGCATCCAAGCAGAGGCTCTTGTGGAGTTCCATGTTGAGGAAAATGATACGTCAGAAACAAATGCCTGGAAACTGCATCCACATTAACCAGAAATAAGGAATATTTGTCACTAGAAAGAGTGAGGAATCACAGCAAGAAAATAAAAGGGAAAAAACACCCTTCCCTCTCTCAGTGGCTTTCAAGCTTCACATCTTCAGAGACCTAATGTAAGCTATGTTCGATGCAGTAGAATCCTGAAAAGAACAGTTGTCTCAAAACAGCCATCCTGACAAAATGGACACTGAGATCAGGTGGAGGCCTCAGTCGATAGTCATCTGTACTCTCTTCTCTCAAGGAACAACCCTCATTTGGGTAACAAGCAGCTGTGTCATCCCATCTGGAGGGGCCCAAGTGAACACCTGGCTTCACAAGATATGCCAAACTTCCCCTGAAAAGTCAGGTGGCATAAAAGATGCACACTCAAAATGCTGGCTGTGTGCCCGACATCCAAGGATCACAACTTCCTACCAAGAGCATCACTGGATCCAAGGGTGGTGATATCTTTCCTATCTCTTTGTTCTCTCTCTCTATGTGTCTCTGTTTCTAACCTTACCTAGGCACATAAGGATAACATAGTATCCAACTTGGTAAACTTTACTCCCTGTTGGTTTGTTAAGTCTTGTTATTGTAACCTGTTGTTCTGACAAGTTCCTTAAATTTTTAAATTGTAATCCATTGCTTTGAAAGTACCATCATTTATAATTCTTCCAGTTGTAATCTGACATGCTTTATAATCTTACTCACTTCTAAGTAAAGTTGTGTTTTTATTCAAACCTCCAGGGTAATAATCTTACTCCTACAGTACCGTGCAGGGAATTCCCAAACTTAATCTCACCGAATGGGTTGTTAAAAGAGGAGGAGGATTGGGCCCAGCTGCAACAAGGCTCCTCTCTGAAGGAGTTTAGAAAGCAAGGGGGTCCAGTCTGAATCTCCCTGGGCTGACTACCACTCTGGGAAACTCTACCCATACCCACTCTGTGGGATGTGATATTTGGTTTGGCCCCCACCTCTGGGGAGCCCTGCTCACTTTGTGAGATGTGACAGTGCTGCACCCACTTTGTGGGCTGTAACAGATGTCATTTTCGATAATTGGGTAATTTTCATGCCACTTGATGCAGTAAAGGTAAATGCAGCTGGTCCAATGGCCTCTCTTGACCTTGGATTCCTAGAATAATTTTTGCTGCATTAGGGAGCTATAGTTCTACTGCTATGTGACTTGCCCAAAAGGCTGGAGGTTTAAGGTCTAGTCAAGTAAACAGGTAAAGCTCTGTCACTCCCAAAGATCACGGAATCATAGAATGGTTCAGGTTGGAAGAGACTTTGAAGATCATCTGGTTCCAATCCCCTGCCATGAGCAACCAACCTCCCACTAGACCGGGTTGCTCAAAGCCCCATCCAAAGCAGGGGCCTCACGCCTCTTTCAGTGTCTAAGGCTTTGACCTTCTAAACATTCCCTTTCCTCATTATCCAAAAAAGCATATACAATTTCACCAGCTCCTTCCTTCAGTGTCTCACATTTCTCTGCTTAAGGTTGCTGTTCTATGATTAAGCCTGACTCAAAGGTCCTTCTTAAGGGTCAGCATACAGCCAACCTTGTGTTTCAGCATACTACTACAATTCACTCATTTCTGGTTTTGCTTTAATCAGTAGAAAATATTTTGCTGTGTAGTACCTGAGGGCTGCAAGCCCTTAAGAGAAAATGAAGCTGCTCTGGCAGTGGTTTTGTTCCTTAGTGCTGGGTGCTCTTCTCTGTGTACCCTGCTGCAGCTCTGCAGGGGCTGTGTATCTGAAGTGCTGGGGACTGGAAATGCATTCCTTTCTGATTTGGAATAAATATTGCTTCTCTTTTGCTCTTTTTAAATTTAGATGTTATTTTAAGATCTATGACACAGACTGCTATTTCATTAATTAAAATGGTTTCATAGAATCATAGAATCGGCTGGGTTGGAAGGGACCTCAGAGATCATCAAGTCCAACCCTTTTTTTTTTCTTTTTTTTTTTTCTTCCTTTCTAGTCCCTTCTCTCCTCCTGACTATTTTCAGACTTTCCAAACACTGTCTTTTCTTGCTATTCCAGCAGTATAGACAGTTATATTGATGATTTCCATAGTATTTATATTATTATTTGTTATAATAAATACTTAACATTACCTGTGTTGATGTTACATACAGCATTATAAGGAAGTGTGTGACACAGATGCCTCACAGGCACTCTGGATTCTGGAGTGGCATCAACAGAATGAACTTCCACTCCCTGGGAGGCAGCTCTTGCCTTTGCACTCATATATATTCAAATAGTTTTTTAAGCAGGTAGGAGTTCAAATGGGAGACCAAACCGTTCTCAAAACCATACATTTTCCATACGCAACTAGCAGAAAGCCCTTCTTCTCAAATAATTAAGCAACTGAGATGTCCAAGGAAATTTGTGGCCTGAAAAAAATTCTCTGGGCTGTTGGTATTTATTTTTAATAAATCCTGGAAAGCTGGGCAAGCTCCAGAGGACTGGAGCCAGAGAGAACAGAAAAGATGACATAGGTAATTACAGGCTTGTAAAGCTCTTAAGCTCACATAGTGCCTCCCCCACCCCAAACCTCAGTGGATAACTGATAGAGACAATAAATTATTACTATGTGATGCTAATAATAAAAACAGATAATAAATATATTATGGAAATAGGAAAACATTAGCTAAAACCACTTCACTGAAATTACACCTGGACAAATATACAACATACATTATTACCTTAATAAATTTATGGGCTCAGTTGACAGAAGGAGCTATACTTACACATTAGGATTAGATCTATGGACCTGCTTGAGTAACTCACAACAGCCTATATATGAAATAACCACTGTACACAACCACAATTATATTAATGAGTTAACTGTCAGACTTAGTAACGATTTAGGTTCTAAACAGTCTGATCCTGCAGGAACTGATTGTTGCTGCAGTGTAGTTCATCTGATTTATCAAATGATGTACACAGATATGCCATTATAAATGGATATACACCTTATTTCTAAGGCAGTGTGTGTGTGGGTGACATTTTTTGGATTAAAAAAGATAATAATGACAGTTCTTCTGAATTCAGCTAAGCCTTTATCTGTATTTATATTTAAAGACTCTGACCAATTAAACTCCCGTGCAGGTTTCCAATTGTCATTCACAGAACTTCCAAAAGACAAATTATAAAAGAAAATGAAATAAAGAAATACCAGAAACTGGTTTTGCCTCCTCCTCCCTGACCTCAGCTGGCAGTTGTAATAATTTCTAATCAGGAATCTAGAAAAAAAGTCCACCCTAAGTTTATCCAGACTCCAAGATAGCATCTGTATATTAAGATTATCCTTGTGATATCTAGGCATAATACCAATTTTTCCTTTTTCTTTTAACTCAAGTGTCTTAGCAGTCACATTCTTGTGCTTTGGGCACTGAGCACTACCCAGTCCTACATATAGAAGACATACGGACATCAGACCAGTTCCTTTCCTCTGTACAGATAAACTGTTGGGGAGAGAAAAACACAAGGCACATAGGGCAATGTCAGCAGGCAGACAAAATGGATGCAAATGTTAATTCTTCCATTATTTGTATATCCAGTAAAAATGAACACCTATTTCGCTATCTGTTCTCCATGTATACATGTGCACTCCCTGCCCTGCCTATATGTAAATAAATGCTAAATAAGCAGCAAACTGCTCCCAGTCAAAAAGACCCTGTATGCATCCTGCTGAGGTCACCAACTTTGAATGGTGAAAGAAGTGAAGAATATGCTTTCTGTTATCTTTGATGTACTATTAGAACAATACAGCCATCGAACTTGTGTTACTAACATCTTACTTTTCAAAGATCATAAAAGAAGCATAATGAAGTTCACTCAAGCAGCAGGAAATAGAAGGCAAAAATCAATGCATATTTAACAGTGGTAATTTTTACTAGCTCTCAAGTTCTGCTTTGACATAGTGCTGATTGGCCTAGTTATGCCATAACTTCTATTTCTATGATTCTAAGAAAATTCTATGATTCTAACTCAACAAGGAAGTTTTCTGCCTTGTCAGAAAACAAAAGTGGGGCAGATGAACATAAGAAATTATGATGAAAGTGGTTTTAGATTAATATAAATGTCGTTCACAGTAAATGTTGCAGTGTATTCTTATTCAAGACTATCTCACTTCCTGTTGAATCAGCAATAGTAATACAATACTTTTCTGTCATTTCGTCTATCACATTTTGTTCTAAGTTCAACAGAAACCCATCATCTAAGACTGTTGCCCAACGCACCTAATAGAGGACAACCAGAATTCAAACTTGATCAGAATTAGTGTAGCTCTCTAGCTTAGTGCATCCCCTGGAATATTTTTTGAAAAAGGCAGTTTTAACAGTTCCCTCAGAAAACTACCCATCAAGATAGAGGTGTGTTATCACAATGAATACTGTAGCAAATGTACAGAGGTGCATTAAATAAACCTAGATTGACTGTGTTCATATTCTAGTCCAGATTAATCTGAAACTGATTTTGGGTATCAGGATACCTGGGCTAAGAGGACACAGTTGCCTACTATTCTCTGCTACAGTTGTCAGAGACAAAAAAACAAAAAAAGTCCATCCTGGTAAGATCTGAAATGTGTGCTGGAGTTGCCTCTTTGTCTTGATAAATTATGGGGAGAGTCTTGGCAGATGGTCAGTACTTCTAAATTAGCCTTCTTAGTTATGTACCTAAAATTAAGTGGGATCTAGATGAGTATCATTGCCATGTAACATGCTACAAAACAGTCTGGCTGATCACTTACTATGTATTTTATATTTATATGTATGGGGCCATTTTTTTTACCTCTTGCTTTATACAGAAAATTCCCAAAGCAAATTTTCTAAAATGAAATGTGAATGTTGACTAAACTTCATAAAAATCTCAGCATAATTATTTTTCAAAGAGACATTCTAAAGCAGCTTCAGTAGTGAAAACATTTCAGATGAAAGCAGAACTATATATTTTTACCTTCTTCTCATCTGCAACAGTTTGAAAAGGCTGCCTGGCTCCGTCTAGCCAATTTTCAAGCCAGTTTGATACTGACAGCCTCAAGCTCCATTTTCCCCCTCATTTCAGATGTTTTAGGGCTCAATATTCTTCTGCTGACTAGAGTACAACAGAAGATAGATGGGGAAGATTATGTACCGTTTCCACTTCAGGCTGATAATTTGTGCAGAACATACAAATTTGAAGAACCATGCAAGAGAACTCCTCAGTGCATCCCTCTCTGTCTGCTAATTTGGTACTAAATCATTTGACTATTCCTGGATTGCTCCTTGATACCACCAATTTAGACTCTGATTTCATTAAAATACTCATTACCAGGGTAAATATCGTCTAAATGAGTGTGCAGCTGGTGAAACACAGCAGCTAGAATGCAAGACAGTCTGCTTTAGTTCCACCTCTGTACATGCTTATATAAAGAATAATGAATATGTACAAAAAGCCTGCAATTCAACAGAACATTTTACTTACTGGCTTATAATCCTAATGGAATAAATTTCAGCAAGATGAAGAGAAATCATTCTGCCTTTCATAATGTTCTTCTTCACATATTCTTTGGATCTGAAATGGCATTATTCATTCTAACTTCAGACAACAAGACCACATTAATCCTTTTCACATTTGCTGCAGATAGAATATGGATCAACTTAAAAAAAATATTGCAGAATGCTCTCATGATCAGTTAAATACACTGTCATGTAGCACTCAGCCAGTAGTTGCCACTGACACTCAATCCACATGAAGCAAAATTGGACCTCGATGCTCCAGAGACCCTGCAAAAGAGCATGGTCTCTCTTTTCCTCTCTTTATCATTTTGCATCTCTCTTCAAATGAGCTTACATGTTTCAAAGACATAAATTAATTGGTACAGTATGTTTTTAAAGCATGAACTTTCAAATCTGTTTCTAGTATCTTCAAGATGTTAATGGTTCCATTCTTTTACGTATAAGTAATGAGATAAATAGGCTAGGTAAGAGCCTATAATGTATTCTATTAACATAGAGTAATACTTGTTGTTATAACAAATACTGAAACAGACAAACAGCTTTAGGTATTGCAATTGTACTTCAAAGCTGCTAACACTAAAGCATGTTACCCAAGGAATCTATGAATTCATGCTAGAAGGTTAGTTAAACACAGCATTTATAAAAATTAATAACTTATTCACCATGAGATCAGGTTTCATGAATGGCATCAAGAGTGATTTCTAACAGAACATCCCAAAGATAAGCTCTAGTCTTTAAACTATATATCTTACACTTAATTTGCCTGAGCACCAAAATAGCATGACCACTATTTAATTAGGTGCTCTATTTCCTGCTCTCTTCAGCACTAACTTGTCAAACAGAGACTACTCCTTTCAGATTATAACTGGTCTGCTAGTTCCCTTTCTGTATATAGAAAATAAAATCCTTCAGGAAGCTCGAATGTTCAAAGCTAATATGGTAACCTGTCCCAGCAGTAAAAGATGAATTGCACCTCCACAGATGTAAAGAAAAGAAAAAAACAAAGCTGGACATGATAGGCAATAGACAAAACTTTAATTCACCTCTTTTTTAATCTAAGAAAGTCCAACTATATACAACAAATATGGCACCAAAAACACTTTTGCTCTGACCTACCAGATAACAGTGACCACTATATTCTTGTTAAACTATAAAATGCTTGCTCGATTATCATTCAGCAAGCAATTACTACAGACTGAACAGGTAATTTTTCCTTAGGCTGCAGAAATTAGGATAAGGAGTTCTTTCACATCTTAAAAAAATGTCCCCTTAAAATGAGTTTGTCTAGAATGGGCAAACATTTAATTCACACTTCTTGTCATTCATTTGAAAGAAGATTTCCTGGGCATATGATTGTCAGATTTGATTATGCAAAGGATGGAGAAAACTTAAAATACGCACTTCAGAGGTTTTCTCAAATATTTCTGCTGAGCAATATGGTATCTAAACATCAGTTTATATTAGATATGTCCAAACACAGGGCAAAATATAATCTTCTAGAATGAATATGTCAGCTTTGAGACTCTACAAAAAAGACAGAGAAGTAGAAGTAAACACTAAAACATAACAAATTCCATAGAGTGGACTTCGCTGTCTTATAATTTAATATTTGAGAGGAACAGAATTAACAAGAATAGAAAATAAAAACAGAAGTTTGCCTTTCATCTCCTGCAGAAGTTCCTAAAAATCACTGGTAAGGTGAAGACAATCCTTGCAGATGTTGTCCAAGATCCATACAAATGTGTGAAACCCTCATGCAAATTTTCAAAGTTTATTTGGTTTCTTTACAATACAAATGAAGGCTTTTAAATAGAAAACTTCAGCTTTTCCAACCTATTTCTTCTATAACAAAGCAAAGATTATTTGACAGATCTCAGCTACAGGTTTCCCTCATTTCCTTTATGAACCTGCTATTCTATTTCAGTGCATTCTCACTCATTTCTAATGCAGTTTCCTAACTTTCCCTCTGTCTCTTATATCCAGCAATACATGCTGTAAGCAAGAAACACAAACATTCATTTTGTTTGGCTCCATACTGAAGGAATATTTTAATACATGAGAAGTCAGTTTCAGACAAAGAGCATTCTCATACACAGACATGATAAAACTTCTGAATATTTGTAAATGAACAGTTCATAAAAATCTTCTGTTATTTAAAAGTGGAAAAAAGTGATATGTGGATAGAATAAAGACTAACTCAAGAAAGTTCAAATTTGTACAAGTTTTGTAGAAGCAAAAAGGAATAGACTGTGAATTTTCTGTGAATAACTTCAAAGACAAAATTTTGCAATCTCTAAATATTATTTGTTCTAATAATACATGCTAAGGTTTTATGAGACTAAAATCTGAAACCAGAACATGAAGTGGTAGCAGTGGTTATTTATCAATAATGCTGCAAGTACATCAGTAACTATGGAAAAATCATGTGGGGTATTGTCAATGAAGCAAAATGTGAACTGAAAAGGGAGAACAGAAAGGGCTATGACATCTTACGGTGTAATTAGAAAATGAATGACTCTGTTTGACCCCAGGAGCTTGGGTTTCATTTTGTCTCTGGACCACTGGAGATTTATCTTCCCAGATCTGGATGCCCTTTGTAATTCACTGCATCTCTACTACTTCCGTTTCAGAGTCTTTATATTTGGACATTGCTGTTAGCCTTTATCTCATCAGGTATCAGCCATCAAGCTGACAAGTTCATAGGTGTCTTTACTGTCTGGATCTTTGGGGATTTCTGCCACAGCTTTTAATCTCTTATTTTCAAGTGTTTGTCTGCACACTAGAAAGCAGGTTATTGGAGCCAAGTTAACAGGTTGAAGTGACCTAGGACATTCTGTCTCTTTCTGTTTGAGGAAGGTAGGTCTTCTGTAAGAATTATGTTGGGCTGCGGGGGATGTCTGGATACAGCATGTACTAGAACATGAAAGGTCCACCCTTGCTATTTTTAAAATTCATCCCAAGTCTAACAGAGCAGATATATCTAATAGACTCGTAAAATCAGGAAAATATGTTTATGTATAGGTAGCAATTTGTAATGGTACTATGGGAAGAAGCTAGTTATAAAGATTAAGAAAAAGCTATCACAATTTAAAATATACAGAATACAGAAATCACAAAAGATGAAAAATAGAGCCAATAAGCTACGTACAATGTACCGATGGAGCAGTTAGAATAATAATGTTCATACTTGGTAGAATGTTTTTTGCTTGTTCCACTTCAAAAGTGGAATAATCAAGTTTAAACACTAATGATGTTTCAGTTAAAATACTGGCAATTTTGGAGAAACTAGGAGGTCAGAATAGTAAAAATGAGGAACAGCAGTGGGAAGTGAGCATGAAAAATAGAAAAATTTGGAAACCAGAAACAAACTGAAAAATTTAGTGCTAGTGTATCTAAAAAAAAAAAAGAGAACAACTGCATTTCACTTTTCTCTAGGAAAGTAGATACATTTCTCGAAAATATAAAGTTATTTAAGCTAGTAGGACACTGTTCTGTTAGATCTGCACCTAAATGAGGTAAAACCAATTGGATTTTAAAACTTGCAGTTTTCCAGTAAAAATCCTCATGTTACTTGCATATATAATCATGCTAGCAGTGATGGGTAGGACTGGTAACCTAGGGTTTGGAAAAATTATTTCTATTTATCTGAACCTTTTTTCATAGATATCAAGTGACAACGCTGATTTTTAATGAGGTGTGAGATGCCAGGGATTACGTTGGTTAACTGTATGTCCAGATAGGAAAAGATGTGATTGCAGATGTAAAGATTTAGTGCTGGCCTCAAATATGCCAGAATAGATCTCTTCCTGATCTCTGCCTTTCGATGTGGTACAAGGGGCTAACAAGTTTGAAAAGAAAAAAAGAGTGACTACACAGGTGTTAAAATGCTGTCTGCAAGTTCACATAATATGTAACCTTTTCCAGCTGGTGAGACTCATAGCTACATTAAATGTGTTTGCTTTGGAGTTTCTAAAACACAGAAAACATTTTACTACACACCTTGTGTTCTCCTTTCACAAAATGGCCATAAGTCATGTAAGGACAGAAGGAGATTTTATAACACCCACCTAGAAGTAAAAGTAAAAAACATTAGATAATCCTGATGGTTCATTTGATTTTCTCTGTAGGGAAGAGTTTCATGAGGGCCTGAATCACAAGAAACTAAGCATTTAAAAATAACACAATGCTATTTTTTTTCCTGACATCTAAGTTGTTCTGCTCTTTCTTTGTATGCGAAAGATGGATTTTCTTCACATAGAAGCAAGTCTAGAGCTTCTAAAGAAATAAGTATGATACCAATTTACTGCAATGATGCACTCACTTCCACTTCTCACGTCCTTCACAGGTACCTTTTACTCACTTTTTTTAGTCCAACAGCAAAAATACTTATTTTTAAATTGGGTGAACTCTGAAAGGAAGAAGTCTATTATTGCAGCACTATCATTTTCTCTGAGAGCTATCATTATCCTTCTCAGCCTCTGAAACCAGGCAAGCCCTAACCACAATTATTGTTAACTCCTCATGGCGACTAAAACAGTAGCATCTGTAAAGTGCTGAATTAGCCATTTTAAATTAAAACCTGCAAGAGAAAATATAATGTTTTTTCTTCCACACCTGCTTGCCTCAGATACCTTCCCCCTTTGCAAAAGGTGGTGAGAGGTGAACAGAACAAAAGAAAATGGAGAGGAAAGAAAAAGTAGGGAAGAGCACAAGAAGAGTATAAACTTATATTTTATGCTGATTTCAAAATAAATCCAGAGACAACAAACTTGCAATATTGTTCTTGTTGACTGCTGACAAAATATACCAATTTTGTGAGGAAGAAAAAGTAAACCCAAAAACTGAGAACAAATTTCCACAAAATCATGTTGATATGAACTGAGTGGATATTATCAGCTCTGAAAAAAGACATCCCTTAGTTACACATTGCACAGATACAACACAGGCATCATCAGGCTGCATATGAAACCAAGCTATCCTGAAACCAAGCATTTTTTTTTCACCTATTATCCTGCCACATTACTAGTTCCATTATTTTGCTTTGTAAAGCACTGATCAAAACAAAGGAAATGTATGTTTATGCCATATACTGGCCAACAGTTTGCAGAAATAACTTCAGTAATTTTGAAAGACCCCAGCATAGAATTTAAAGAACATGGATATACAAGAAGAAGGAAGGTACACTTCCTCAAAAATAGGATGTACTATTAAAAATTCAAGACCCTCATAAAGCAGGAAAATTGGCAATTTGGTTTGATTTGTTTTTTAAAAAATAAACATATCAAATTATGAATTACTGTCAGAAAACAGGAGGTACAAGGCAAAACCAGAAAATTAATGTGCAGTATCAGATTTTTGTAATGGATTGTCTCTGTGATGAATATGTGTAAATGATAGCAGAAGAATAACTACAGCAATCAGAACTTTTCAGATCCACAATCTTCAGTGGACTGAGGGTGATAACAATTGCCCTTATGAACTCTATTTTAATATCCAAGCTAATTCAAATTACCTTGAGATATAAAGTAGTGGTTACATATGCTGTTTGGAGCCTTTTCGGGAGGTATTCCAGCCTACATAATTGGAAGCAATTTTAAAGCCAAAACAGTAATTTGGCACTAGCTCTGATCCTTACAGGTGGCTTACATTCAGAGAACAAAAAGACAACAATATATATTACAAAGAAGCTTTAAGATGTTCAAAAGTACTGGTTTCAGTCAAATTTGTTTCCTTTGATGTTTACTACAAACATTTAAATATTGGGTGAGAGTGACTGGCTGAGCAGCATGAGTGCAGTATGAGTGGCAGAAAGGCTTGCTTGTTGTCACTGTCATATTGGATGCCTCTCCTGTCTGAACAGCAACGTGGTGATGCAGCACAGATCAGTATTAATGCTTCCCCAAAACATTTTGAATAGATGTCTTGAATAGAATCGGAAATCAGTTGCAAAAATGTAAACTAATTTGAATAAAAAGCAAGTGTGAGAAAATAATGTGCTCTCCAGTCCTCAGATTTGAAAAAAAACCCTAATGTAACAGGACACATGCTTTGTAAAACACAAAGTTCTACCTATTTTACTTTATTTCTAATCCTCTTACATGTTAAATTAAATATGTATTTTTTAAAAATATTCTTTCAGGTCCACCTGCAGGAGAGACAGGAATACCTGGGATATGCTCTTCTTTAACCTCCTTGAATGCATTCTGACAGACAGTGGGGTTTTGACACATCCTCTGACACAGAAGCACAGAAAATTATGTTTTAGCCATGCACTTAGGCTAATAAATAGAAAGAATTTGTACAAATGCACTGTGGTGCCACTAGATTAGTATCAAAATCTACTTGTATATATATTATTACAGCTCAGCAATATCACTATTGTGCTAATCCCATATAGGTATGAACTTCAAACTGCTGAACATTCAAGGCAAAGGGGATGACAGGAATATTCTGACATCCTTAACATGCCTGCCAAGGCTTACAACATTGAAAAGGAATGAACTCCCCTTCATGCCTGTAGGGCTAAAACTTTTCCTGCATGGTTGGCCAGTTAGGTATTAACTTGTTACACATGTACTGTGTAACAGCAACAGCACATATTCAGTAAATATTAAACTTGTCAAACAGATCTCAATGCTAATACTAGCCTATAAGAAAATCCAACAATAAAGCAATAATTTTCTACTCCTTTTTTAAAAGAAGTCAATGGAATAGAAGTGACTTACTACATAGGGGCTGGTTTTGTAGGTTTGGAAAACAAGACGAAGTTTGAGGGCCATTTTTTCATTTTGTCTTATAATTAAGATGTTGCTTGCTTTTTTAAAACAGGAAAAAAAGTTATAAAAATAAAATAAAAGAATGAACAAATTATACTATGATTAACATACTTGGAAATGGTATTTTAACATTTTTCAGTGCTTCACATTATGAGGAAATTCAAAGAGAATCAAAGAAACACAACAAAAAAAGAACCAGAATGCCATAATAAATGAAGAGAGAAGATGACACTGATCATGCAGTTTGCCACAGATGGCAAATTGCTGGCACAAAGCAATAGCATAACCTACTAATTCTTAACTTTTGCTAAAAATGACCTGGAGGTCAGAGTGAATGCCAGGGTAAACATGAGCCAAGAGAGTGCTGGCACTGCAGAGGGCTGCACCCTGTGCTATGGTAAAGAGTCAGGCAACACAGAGGGTACTTTTTATCATCCCATACCTGGCATTGCTGAGGCTGCATCTGCAATAGGACACTCAGTTTTGGGATACCAGTTCAAACCAGATGTGGAACAACTCAAGAAAACCCAGCAAAGAGCAATCACAGTGCTCAGGGCCTACAGCAAGAGACTGGTGGACAGAGTGAGGGTGATGGACTTGCTCAGATGTAGAGAAAAGAGGGAAACAGTGGTCTGATATCAGCCTGCAGCTAACTGAGGGGAAGTTATAAAGATGTTATAAAGAAGTTCTAAAGATGATGAAGTCAAACCATTCTTGCAGATGGCATAATAAAGGACAATGACCTCAAAACGTGGTTTGGAAGTTTCAGGCTGGACAGCCTCCCAGGAAGGTGATGCAGCCTAAACAAGATTTCCCAGAAAGGTGATGGAACCTTCCCCTGGATCCTTCCAATATCTGGCTTGAGGAATTCACAGCTGACATGGTTTTGTGTCAGGGATACCTGTGCTTTGAGTAGGACCTTGGATGCAATGAGCTCCAGAAGTTTCTTATAGGTCACATTTCTGTGATTCTACAATTTCAGTACTGTTTTATCAAGCCCCTTTTTTTCTTGGGTTTTGGGTTAGTTTGTTTGGTTTTTTTTCTTTGAAATTAAAAGTTGCTTCCTTCAGTGTTTTACACTATCATTTCCATAGAGGCCCTGGTGCAAAGAGGTAACTTGTGACTCATAGGTAGAAACTTTGAACGAATGAGAAAATGGTACATTTCTCATGAAATTTATCTTAGTATATCAAGGAAGTAATAAAGGAACTCAACTACTGAATATAAGCTACAAGTTTGATGAACTAAGTTCAGTCTGTTTTAAGAACAGCTTTAAAAGTGAAGACAAGCACTCAAGTTTAATGCAATAGAGAAACAGGAGCCAGTGAGGTGATTCATGGACATGGGGCAAGACTGCCAAATAGGCTGACTGAAAAGATCCTTGTATCATCCTTATTTTACATGGATATTATCAGGGCAGAACTGCACCTGTCAAGTGAAGAGAGTGATTTTGCAGTAATCACAATGCAAGACAGTGAAGATGCAAAAAAGGGATTTATGTATGTGGATGAGAGGGAGAGTTCTCTTGGAGACTTCAGAGAGGTGACCTGAAAGTCTTGTTGTGATCTGGCAATGAGTTGCTACAGAGAAAATTGAGTCAAAGATGCCACTAAGGCCATTGGCCAACATGCTAGTTTACAGAGAAAAAACTTTCTGTACACATCAGGAAAGGAGCTATCAGAAAACATTTGGGAAAAAAATTAATTCAATTACAATTTCAGTCAGAGAAAAGTGGGCATGAAGAGATGACAACAAATAGGTTCTAGAGAGGAGAAAGGAGGTCTTGAGCAGATCTGTGAGTCATCAGCACCACATGACTGTGACTGTGTTCAAGAACATCAAGCAAGATGTGGCACCTACAGAAAAAAACAAAGGCTTGAAAAAGAGACACTTTGGGCACCGTCACACAAAACTGAACTAGGTAGGGAGATACATAAATCACTAGAAAAACAGATGACTGCAGAGCTAGTTAATCTGAAGGAGTTAACAATTACACGGATATTTCTGGTTTTGTCTCAAATGTCCTGGAAAGGTCAAAGGGAAAAGTAGAAAGCTGGAGGTCAGATTTGACTAAAAAGTTGAAATAATAAGAATTCTATAATTCTAATATTTATAAACCAAAAAGAATTTATTTTCTTCTGGGAGTCTTCCATCTCATTGCTTGTTTCTGGCAGCTTCCTGAGTGCTCTTGCATATGCTACAATGAAATAATGGGCATCCAAAGTGAAACTTGGCACTTAGAGAAAGGAGCTGCATCAGGATCCTGGACTTGGCCTTGAAGTTGGCATGGTGTGAAAAAGAGATGCAACAAAAACAGCAGTACAGAATGAAAGGGTGTGTTTGTTTTTTTCTTGTAATACTTGACAGTATAACCAGACCTTTGAAGAAATTCAGACATAAAATGTTGACTACAGCATAAAACTAACATGTTCTTACAGTGGTTTCCCTACAACTGAGGCCTGTTGGGGGCACCAAATACTTTTCATTTCTCTGTAACTGTGTTGTGTTTTCTGTCTTTTGGTAACCATGATATTCAGGCCCCCTGAGAAACACAAAAACATAAAAGGCAACTGTGTGGGAATATATTAAGAACTATAATTGAAACTGACTTGCCAGTGAGACTGTGATGCTACCCCAGGTTAACAAGCTGGGATGGAATAGGCTTGGTTTTGATCCTAGGTACACCTGTATAAGCAAGAGTGACAGTACTTAAAAGAAAGCTTTTACAACACTATTACCACTTGTCAGTATGTATTTCCACAATTACAATACTCAAAAGCTTGTTTCTGAATTCTCAAGCTGTAGGAATGACTCGTGTATGTAAATGATCCTGTGTATGAGAACAGATATTTGTATCACACACAAGTGGCTTGGAAATATGAGTAAAAGGTCTCTTCATTAGAGGCTAAACTAAAACTGAGCTAAGTTCACACAGGAGAACCAACATTAAAAATTATGAATCCTATTTTAACAGACGACACTGACAAGATGTATATAAATGTCATTAATTATCCCCTGGCTTATAGTCTTTCTTCTCCTCTACAACAGGAGATTTCTCGTGCTCAGCAGTGTGTAGAGATACTCAAGGCAACAATGGCAAGTACAAAGTAAAATGTATTTATTGCCAACCTAAAATTTAAATCACTACTGCTTTCAAATGGCTGCATGAATAGCTGGAAACACATAACATTTCCTCTTGTTAGATAAATGGATACATTTCATTGAGAAGATTAATGTACATTTGAAATAGAGTATAAACAGAAATTAAAGTGGTCTATTAAGATACAAGAATAACCATAATATTCATCTAACACCAGAGAATGAAAAATTGCTGGACCTTTGCATTCCTCTTAATGAATCTATTTATACATAATTAAAACTTTGATTCCTCCTTCAAGTCTAATATTTCTTGGATGACACACTAGCAACTTAACATCTTTGATTTGCAATTTGTTTTTAAGAAAACCATTGTGCAGAAAAAGAGTAATATTCCTTTCAGTTTTGCTGAATACTAGATCTTTTATTTGCAAATTATCTCAAGCTAAGTGTATATCATAGATGTTATATTTTCATTAGTGATCAATAAAAGACATACTATCATTTTGGCTGTATATATAATGGATTGCTACTAAAAAAAAATTGTACCATCTGTAATTTGCACTTGCTAAAACAGGCATACTATCTGCCCTATCACTGCATCTCCTCTACACAAAGAACAGCATTTCTCTGACAGTACTGACAGGCTCACTATAATTAAACTAACATTTTTTTCATTTTCTTTGATGGTATCGAAAATAGCATGAGCTGATACTAATGAAACCCTCTTTTCTTGCAGGTAGACACAAAGCAAATTCTTCTTGTATGCCTTTTTTTTTTTTTTTTTTTTAAAGAGGAAAGAGGTTCAGTGGGTTCATATTTTCTAGTGACCACAAGTGCCCACATGCATCACCAACATCATTGGTAACATTGAGCTCTAGCTGACTGATGCCCTGGGTATTCCATAGGTGGAAGTTCTTACAAAAGCCTCAAATGCATCTCACCATTTCCAGTCAACATTTCCCTGTCACATTATAGAATCATAGAATCATAGAATTGGCTGGGTTGGAAGGGACCTCAGAGATCATCAAGTCCAACCCTTGATCCACTACCGCTGCGGTTACCAGACCATGGCACTGAGTGCCACATCCAGTCTCTTTTTAAATATCTCCAGGGATGGAGAATCCACTACTTCCCTGGGCAGCCCATTCCAATGCCTGATCACCCTCTCAGTAAAGAAATTCTTTCTAATATCCAACCTAAACCTCCCCTGGAACAACTTAAGACCGTGTCCTCTTGTCTTGCCGGTAGCTGCCTGGGAAAAGAGACCAACCCCCCCGGCTACAGCCTCCTTTCAGGGAGTTGTAGAGAGTGATGAGGTCTCCCCTGAGCCTCCTCTTCTCCAGGCTGAACAGCCCCAGCTCCCTCAGCCTCTCCTCATAGGATCTGTGCTCCAGGATGAGGACCTGCTCCAGCACCTCAGTCTCCTTCCTGAACTGAGGGGCCCAGAACTGGACACAGTACTCGAGGTGTGGCCTCAACCAGCGCTGCTGTACTAGGGGCAGAATCACTGTACTAGGGGCAGAATCACTTCCCTGGACCTGCTGTCCACGCTGTTCCTGATACAGGCCAGGATGCCATTGGCCTTCTTGGCCACCTGGGCACACTGCTGGCTCATGTTCAGCTTCCTGTCAATCCAAACCCCCAGGTCCCTCTCTGTCTGGCTGCTCTCCAGCCACTCTGTGCCCAGCCTGGAGCTCCCCATGGGGTTGTTGTGGCCAAAGTGCAGGACCCGGCACTTGGCCGTGTTGAACCTCATCCCGTTGGAATCAGCCCAACTCTCCAGTGTGTCCAGGTCCCTCTGCAGAGCCCTCCTGCCTTCCAGCTGATTGACAGTTCCTGCCAGCTTAGTGTCATCTGGAAATTTGCTTATGATGGACTCAATCCCATCGTCTAAATCACCATTGAAGATATTAAACAGAACTGGGCCCAACACTGATCCCTGGGGGACACCACTGGTGACCAGCCACCACCTGGATGCAGCCCCGTTCAGCATCACTCTCTGGGCCCGGCCCTCCAGCCAGTTCCTAACCCAGCACAGGGTGCTCCTGTCCAAGCTGTGGGCTGACAGCTTTTTCAGGAGAATGCTGTGGGAGACGGTGTCAAAAGCTTTGCTGAAGTCCAGGTAGACCACATCCACAGCCTTCCCCTCATCCACCAGGCGGGTCACCTGATCATAAAAGGAGATCAGGTTGGTCAGACAGGACCTGCCCTTCCTAAACCTGTGCTGGCTGGATATGATCCCTTGCCCATCCTGTATGACCACCTTTATCTTGTTTCACAGACATGTTTTGGTGGGAGCAGTTGTGCTGTGACCAGCCTCTCTTCCCATCATTGTGCATTCCCAGCTCACTGCACAAAGAAGAGATAGGACATGGTTGGAGTGATGGACAAAAAGGTCTTTTCTCTTCCCTACAGCTTTCCTTCTGTGTCCTACTTCATCACAAAGCTCTGCCTCAGGGCACTTAGATGTATAAACCACGCTTCCATATACATCTTGTTTTTTCTTTATATGATAACCCCCTGCTGTGTCATTGTTACTCTCTATAACAACTGAAGAAAAGCAGAATTGCTAAAAAAATAGCAGCTGTGAATAAGCATAGTATCACAAGTCTTTTGGGCATTAATAATAAGGAACAGAAGAGAGGCATACTTAAAGAGAACATTTAATTCTACTAAGTGCTGTTCATTAAACAGAAGATTACCAAACAGTAAAACTTGCCTAGTTAACCATATGCCACTACTGAGCTTACGCTCTTTTTTCCAGTGAAAAAATGAATTTTTAAATAAATTTTGAAGTAAAAGATATAAGAAGACAACATAGTTTTAAAAGTTATTAAAAATGCATCTCATGTCTTAAAATTTATGCCAAAGTGTAAAGTTATCAAGAGAGGATGAAAAGTTAATGACATGAATGAATACCAACTGTGTGACCACAAAACAGATGGAAACACTTTCAGAAAAGACCCATTTCAACTAAAAGAAACAAGCAAAAAAAAACCAAACAAACCCAAACAAACAAGCAAAAAAACCCACAAAAAACAAACCCAAAAGAACTACTCCCGCACTTTTTATCAGTGCAATAAGATTGCACAATGCTAAATTAAGAATTAATTTTCAATAGCAGAAAAAATATTGTTTGGATAAAAATTCCTACATGTCTGTACTCCTGAGTTTTTTCCACAACTAACTGATCTCCATCAGGGATAAACAGGTTGACAAATTGTTTCACAGTGACTGAGAATGGAGTCCATTCACTAATCATTTTCTTTACCTTCATTTTTCTTTAATCGTGTTCTTAATGTCAAACAGACACCACCGATACTGTAAGTGTACTGAGAGAACATCTTACTCATCAGATTATTCAGGTCTTTAAAATTACAGAACAGTCTTGTAAGTGGAATTAAGATGGTCATGATTTCAAATCAAGGACAAAAATTGCCTGTAGATTAATATGTAACAGTAATACATTTTTTTTCATCAGGAACTGAAAAAAGTTCAGTATTTCAAAAGCCAAGAAAGCACAAAAGACAAAGAGGTGAGCAAGTGATGACAAAATTCTGGAGGATCTTCCTTCTAGCTAAGATGTATGTTCATGCTAAACCTGGCCCTAGGACTTCAGTTCATTTACAACAAAAATTACAAAACTGTACTGGAAACAAGGCATCCATTGCAGTAGTTTGTTTCTCAGAGTAAGCTGCAAAATAAAATCCATCAAAATGAATAAAACAAGAAGAGTTCAGTTCACCTGACCTAGGTTACTGAGCAACTCCTGTTTTCAGGACCTTAGCCAAGAGTCTAAAGCTAGCTTTGATGCATCCCCAAAAACTGCAGTCCTTGTGAAGGACTAAAACATACATATCCTTACATTGAACTGTGGGGGTCCTTATAGAACAATAATATCCCTTCTGTTACTTATCTACATTATTCTGCTACTTGTCATGTAAAATTACATTCAGTGTAATAGAATTAAAAAGAAAAATTCTAAAAATGGAGTGCAGATACAAAGCATAAATTGAGAGGGAATGTAATTATAGGTCTTTCTCCTTAAGACTGATGGAGTCCAGACTTCAAAGTCTAGTTCATAAACTAATTTCCTTGAAAATTTCAGCTTGAAAAGAAAGAAATTATTTAAATTCCTGGTCTGTTTACTACTTTCTTGCACTTTTTTTTTGGTTGTTTTGTTATCTGAAAGGTATTTTGAACTGTAGAACTGCCATTCAAAACACCCAAATTTGTGAAAAAATTGTAAAATATCTTACCACAGAATGCAAGCAATAAGTTCATCTTTGATGCAGTAACTGATGATTCCAAGCCAGTTAAGGTTATGAAGAGACCAAAAGAGAAAATGCCTGCCTTTACATATAATGCTTAATAATTCAATGGGCAATAAATCACTCAAAAAGCAGAAATTAAGAGTTGCCTTAAGAAGATACAGCTTTCTGTGATGGATACACCCTCCCAAAAGGCGGGCCACTGTAATTAGCAACACTTAAGATCATTTATGTGTTGTAGAAGCAGTAGGGACCGCAAGTACCTTCAGTTAGATGGATTACTAGAAGTACAAAACCATTTATGTGAGGCATCTATGAGGTTAAAGAATTAAGCACAGTACATCTATCTGTTTACAGTTATCTATTTTTCACTCTGTGAAAAGGCTGGGCTCAGTATAGGTGGCAAAAATCTTCTCGACAGCAGTTCTGTCCATGTCTTTGGAGAGCCAGAAGCACAGAGGCCACATCTGGATGTCATATAGCAGTAGAAGTTGATCTTGTCAGAGCTTCTTTTCTCATCTCATCTTCTGCCCAAAGTACTACCGCTGCTCCCTGAGGTCACGGGTATTTGGAGGCCAAGCTGTCTTCCAAGAATCCCTGCAGAAGAACTCCAAAGGCCACATGCCATTGTCAGAAAAGGCAGGGCAGCGAGTGAATTGCATCAACGAGAAGGCTCTACTGCAGTTAAGACCATAAATTAAGTTTTGGATTAAGTGTTTGTGTCCTGAACTGGATGCTAAAGCAGCTAAATGTAGCTCAATGTAAGAACTTCTAGAAAGTCTAGGACAATGTCAACACTTTGCACATATAGAGGCCAGCATTAGTGTCAGATGTGGTCAAACAAAAACCAGAATCATAGAACCACAGAATGTTTATGGGTGGAAGGGACCTTAAAAATCACCAAGATCCAACACAACTCTGCATAGACAGAGAATACTAGCTGCACTTTACAAAGTCTCAGCCATCCATCAGGATGGTGGATTACTCAGGTTTTGTTTTTCCCCAGGATGCTATTGGTGCATGGTGCAGAGATCCAGCCAGGGCCTCCATCTACATTCTCATGTTGCTCCAGCATACTGCAGAGATGTGCAAAGGCCAGTGCTGGGTGTTCTCACATCCTAACCATAGTGAAAATGCAGTTGACACAAACCAGATTGAATACAAAAGTTTCAAAATAGCTCTGAACAATTCAGATGCCTTAAAGACTGAAAAATCTCAGCCCTGAACTCTGAGAACTGCATGCCTACATCAGCCTTGGAGATAGGAAAACTGTCTTTATTTTGAAATGCCAGATGCTGGTTTTAGTGACACTACTCATGTCTGCATTGGGGCAGTTAGCATGGCTGTATCTCTGCTGTGGCATCCAACCTTCCCTTGGTCATGCCACAGGCTGTACATGAGTGTTGGTATCTTGCACTTCCCCAGTTTGGGTAAAAGACTGAAATCCACCTGAAATCAGAGCTGCTGTCAGCTTTACAAGCCTGGGCCATTGCTACAATCCTGCACTTCAGTTCACTGTGAAAGCCTGGGTACAGGCAACCCACCAAGCAAGATCCCAAACACAGAGACTCATGGGAGAAGTCCTGGTGGGTACCAGGCAGCAACCCTCCAAGCCACTGCCAACTCAGCCTCCTTGAGGTCTGCCTCATCCCTCTGTGCTCCTCCATCCCTCCCTCCTTCCTGGATAGTGACCCAGGCAGTGCCCAGTCCTCTCCTCAAGGTGAGAGGCCCAGCACAGCCACGTTTAAACAGCAACCCCAAACAGTGAATCTTCAAAGCCAAGGACACCTGGATGTCTAATGGCAAAATATATTCATGAAGGGGTAGGTATGAAGAAGTGAAAAATGAATACAGCTGTATTTTCAGTGTTTTAGGATTTATATATAACATAATTTAATTTGTTGCATAATCACACATTACTGAAATTGAGTTGCAGACAGATGGCAGCTGACTGTTCAAGTGTCAAGCTGAAACGTAGAAGGGGGTCGTGGGCTGATTAACTGATTTTTAAGGATGAAATTTTGCTAGCAAATATATTATAAACAAAATACATATGTTGAAAATACATCCATTATAACAGAAAAATCCTACCAACACAGGCCATCTGCTTTTGACTGATAGGTTTTGTAAACTGTCAGAAAATCATGTAAACTGTTACAAATCTCATTTAATGAATACCTCAAAAAGATACATAGCTCACATTACTGGCAAGCTTTTAATGAAAATATATATTGAAGATGCAAATATGTGTGAAATCTGAATTTCAATTACTCAATAAAATAAAGGACAAACGCTTTAGAAAAGCAGCAAGAGCTCCATCTATCCCTTCTGAGATGAATCAAAATCCCCCAAATGATCTAAAAGCCATGGTTATCAGGTTCTCAAGAAATATAATTCTTTCATTGCTACCTTTTTAAATATTTTACAGCATTAAAAATAATTCTGTGGAGACCAAAAGCCAACTAAGAAGAGAATCCATGTTCATCCACCTGTGAATATTTGCAGAAAGTCTGTCCAAAGGATAGGTATTCTCCCCATGCATTTTTATTATCTTAAATTTTTCCTATTTCCCATTCTCATCTCATTAATATCCCCAAAATATTATGATCTTTGAAAGCCCAGTTAAGGATACCACTGGTGTCTAACTGTACCCTTCCTGGACTGCTCCTCCACACAAACTCATGCACAGTCCTCGGCAGGACTGGGACTGCTGATGTGCACCTAATAGCTTCTCCCTTTGTTTTATAAGTTTGTCTGTAAGTTAAAGGCAGGTGTTTTTCTGAGGAGAAGTAACATCTTTATTTTGAATGCATGAAACGTTCACCGAGAGAACGTCTACCAATACCCAACTGACTTCAGAAATAATCCCTAATCTTCTTGAACAATTTAAATTTCACCAGCATGAAAATGCTAGATTCTAGAGTCTTTTCACTGTGATGAGAGATAATATACAGAAAAAGAAAAACTGCTTTTTCCATTACAGCATGTCAGGTATAATGCATGACAGACTCCAGCCTTTTTCCAGGAATTTTTTTTTCCCTGACAGGCACCCTTGCTCTGCTCCTTGCTCTCTGCCTCAACATAACTGAGCACAAGACTGTGGCACAGCATCTTCCCACATAGGTTGCCTTCATGGAAATGACTCCAAGTAGCTTAAAACTCTAATAGCAGTTTCTGTAGAAAAGTAGGTGATGCAACCTGAACGTCACATAGTTTCTATGTTTTCTTTATAAATTTCAGTCTTACAACACTCTGACGTTAGTACTGAATGGTGTGATGGCCCCATACATAGAAGACATTGATAATGACATGCAGTGAATGGAGTAGGTGTAGGCAGCTGTCAGATGCTATAGAATAATTCTGGAAAAATGCAAACTAATACTTATCATGTCTAGAAACTCCACGATTCCTTCACTCCATGATCTCTGTGATGGCAAACAAGCTTCTGAAGGAGAAGACACTGCTGCTCACTCTGAAGGCTGCAGTTGCATTTTGTAACTACCAGAGCCATCCACAGTCTCTCCTCAATCTTCAAGTGTACAGATCCTTTAGGAAATTCAGCATTAGACTCTCATAAAACTTGGCCTCACCCTGTCACTAAATTGCTACCATAACATGAAATTCAACTTTGGTTTTATTTCCCAGGATAGGGATAGACTCCAGAATCTCCCTGTATGTATTTTATTGATAGCATTTTTACACCCATTTTAAATTGCTTTGCTATCCCAAACTGTATTTCACATTATCCTGTTTTCAGTTTCTGCAGTTCACATGATTAGATTTCAAATCCCTTTTTTCTTTTTACCAAATTGTATTCAAAAAAAGTTTCTTTTTAGTTACATGTATTTTTATTAAAGCAAAAATAACAGCAGCAGAAACTCAAGAATACTCTAGCCTTGCTAAATGACTATTTGACAGCCTATAATTTCTCTGTCATTAAAATACATATTCTAGCACTGAGTTCATGTTAGAAAAATGTTACTCTGAGGAACAGTACTCTCTTACATTATGCAATTTAAGTTTACTTAACACACTGTGCAATAAAACAAAAAGTGGTCAGTTCTGGAAAGCAAAATTCTGATACAACTGACTGTTTAAAACAGGGGGAAGTACAGATACTTCTCATAAAGGAATTCCCCAATATCATGGCTGCATATATTATCTAGGAAGGCTATAATTATTAATATCCGAGCAGCTTTTCATTGGTATTGTTACTGTAAGATAAAAAACTGTTTGTCTTAACAAACAGTAAGTGGTAAATACACATGGGATTATGGAAGGCCAAGCAATAAACATTGTGCACAAACTAAGTAGCAGGACAACCCTTCAACATCTACCCAGTGAGATCTGAAAGAATGGTTGAATTTGAATGAATCAGTCTAAGAATAATTTTTACAATAATATTTTTTTCCAGTAACAGGAATTTTTAAAACCTCTTCTATTCTCCTACAACCAGCTTGAGAGAGACTAGCTTCCTCTTCTGCTGTCCTTTAAAAAATGTCTACCCAGCAACTATCCAGTCCCAGAAGTATCCACTGACAGCCAATTTACCTCACATTTTAGAAACCAACAGGAAAACTTCCAAAAGAGCTATAGGTCTTGAGAAAATGTTGAAATTTAGAGAAAAGACATCCAGCAGCTGTTATATCTCATGTGATTTCCAGAATGAAATGATGCCTATAGGTAGTAAATGGCAGAGATTATTTGTTCTTGAGTAGGTATTTTTGAATACACTCTTTGGTCTCAGTTTTCTATCCTGTGTAAGACAACCATCAGTAAACAGCATCTGAGTGCACTCTAGAAGTGGGCACTACAGAATATTACTGCCTTTCACATCCTCATTTTAGTATCCCCTGTGACAACACCACCCTGTCAACTCTAACAGTTTACTACCAACAGCCATATTAATACATTTACTTATATTCCTGCACATCTAGGTAACTGTAGAAAAGACAAAAGAGAAGGACCTGAAAGAGTGCTGGATTCTGCAAAGTTGTTTCACCCTACAAGATCCCCTGGACATCACCATGGGAAAGCCACTGCTCCCACAGACCATTTCACCAGACCATTTCACTGCAGCACAACACGGGAGCTGCCAACCCTCATGATATGTGTAAGAAAAAGACTTAGCATTTTGGGCTGGTTTCCTAAATGCTCGAAGTTTTGTAGAGCAGAAGTGTCACCCCCCAACTCCTCAGAGTGGTCCCCACCACCATGAAAGAGCAGAACAAACACACCATAAGAGCTGGTGTTGCAATTGCAAACTGTGTCGAGCAAAACATATTATTAACCCATGTGAATGCACACATTAGAAGGAATGAGAAAGAAATGGTAAATTAATGCAAAGAAGAAATTTTGCTACCGCATTTTCTTTAGCTGTGGAATTTTCACATTTTTTGTGACAGGTAATACTTTGAAAATGTCATAGGTATTAGTTTAGAAATAATTTTAGAACTTCAGCAAAGCTCTGAAAGGGCACAACTGCACCAGTCATTTCATACTATCAAGAAAAAGTTTTTTAACCACAACTACTGTATTTAACATGTATTCATAATCCATTCAGTCGGTAACATGACTTAGAAAGACAATACTAAATACAATTCAAAATGCAATTATCACTGTATCTTCAAAATAGCCAGTGAGGGAGCTAATATTTTTCACCTCCTGTATCAGGTTTACTACAGATACCTATGACTCAACTGATTTGTTGCTCTTTGGGGTAGTTTTGTTTTAGAGTGGGATGACAAAGTGGTAAGAAGTGCCTTATTTTACCATCCTTACATAGGCTAGATTAACATGTTTATACTTCTTCTCCTTTTGAGCTGACATGGTCAGAGTTACCTTGGGTATCTCTTCATAGCAATGCATAGTCTACATACACACATCAGATATGCAGTTGCAAATTCATTATTAATGTTCTGTACTCGAAAGATTTTGCTAATTAACTGAGCCACCCACTAGTTCATCATTATTACTTCCTGGAGCATTTGTAGATGCCCTGGTTTCCCAGAGCATTCAAGAGAGTCAAAACTAATTCATTTGTAGGGACTTGATGGCAGGACAAAGTAGCTGCAAGCTATTCAATACTGCTCTTTCTCCCAGATATTTTTGTTATGCTACCAAATTCTTAGGAACAAAGATAACATGCAGACAATTGCCCAGTACTCTAGCAGAAGCTCAGTCATTGAAATATGAGGATTACACAAACATCTTAATGGCATTACCTAGAGTTACTTGGGAAAGAGAGATTATTTGGCAGAGGGAATTCAATTTGCTTTGAAGCAACACACAGGCTTCTTTCCAGCCCCAGATTAGAATTTATTCAGATAGCAAATCCTAAAACAATAACAATAAATAACTAAGCTTTCTTGCAAATTATTTGCAGTGCAGAGTACAGAAAGATGCAGGGATGCCCTCATTCATGTAATGCTAGAGTTACCATGGTAATTTTCAGTTCAATTTTGTTAAATCAACAGATAACATACGTGCATGTTCTGCTGTCAGTAGAGGCCTGGAAGTCAGCAGAAGTACAGGGCTACACAGCTGGTAAAACAGAATTGTGCGCCAAAGGCTCTTTACAAAGCAGATCAGAAAACTGAAATCAGAAGACAGGGCTAAATTTTGCAGCATTATTTCAAAATTGCACAATAATCTACGAGAGCCTTTCCCAGCAGCTTTTATGTAAGCATTTTCCTATTTGGTTGGAAACCAGCAGAGCAGAACTTGCTTTTCCCAGCAGGTTGCTACCACTGCAGGAGTGTGCCATGGAGAACTGCCTGGGTATTAGCAGGATTATGGGTGCTCAGGCCCAGTGGGAGATGAGAGCTTACACTTAGGATTTGAGGCTGACACTCACATATGTCTTTGGTGGCACCAAAGCCTTTCAAGTCACCCCCACAGCTCCCTCCTGCTAGCCTTGCCCTGTCCAGTGGTCCTGTGCCCAGCATGTTGCCCCACTATTCTGTTTTATATTTGGACCTGGTTTGCTGACCTGCCTTTTCAGCTGTGATCTCAGTTTCTGATGCATATTCATGTTCAATGACAGCTGTTTTTTCTAAACCTTCATTCCTTTCTTTTCAGGTCCTTTTTCAGCTTACAAAACATACTGTCTGTAGAAACAGTTTTCCACCGACTTATGGAGAGTAAGTTGGATGTCATGGTTAACTCCATCATATACCTCAATTTTTGCAAATATATTTTCAATTCCCAGTTTTCAGAATACAGAAGTTGCATTATGTGCATATATTTCCAGAGGCTGTCAATGCCTTAATGAAAGGCCAAGTCCTGGAGATTGTGTCTTTAAGAGACGAGTGTAACAGGAAAAGGAACAGGAAAGCAGGAGTCAAAACACTTGGAACAAGGCTTAGAAAAAAAACCACATTCCCTGCCAGAATTTAAATGCTGAAAGATCCCTATCATGTAAGTTGTTAAAATCAGCACTAAAAGTCATTTTAATTGCTTGGATGCATAAAGAAATGGAGGATCTCCAAGTTCCGGGTGCACAGAAGTCAATGGGAAGCTTTGGGCTGTAGAATTATGTCTGCAATTATTCAACCATCCAAACTGCTGTGCCATTTCTTCTACCAGTCTTTTCAGGAGCAAGAATTGCATCTCACTTGACCACGCAGCAGGGCTGTGCTTCAGAGAAGACACATATTGACTGATATCCCTTCCATAATAACATCCATCTTGAGAATCAGAAGCCAGTTGAGGCTGGGTGGCACCTCTGGAGATCTCCTAGTCTAGCCTGCTGCTCAGAGCAGGGTCTCCTAGAACAGTCTGCTCAGGAACTGTGTCCAGACTGCTTTTGAGTATCTCCAAAGATGGACTGCACAACCTTTCTTGGCAGCCTGCTACAGCATTTGTTCACCCCCACAATAATTTCTTTTTTTTTTTTCCTTATGTTCTGTTTGAGTGGAATCTAGTGTGCTCGAGTTTCTGCCCACTTACTCATGTCCTTTCAAGAATAAAGACTGCTTCACTGGCATGGTTTGAAAGACCAGGTAAGCGTGTAAAACACAGGACTCCAGATGATAATTCTGTAGTAATTCTAGAGTAGTAACTCTTCTTACACATAGTTTTGAATAGTATGCTCCTTAGAATGCTATATGGTCTAAACATATTTTAATTAGAAACCTGCCATATAAGAAGGAAGAATAAATTCAGTCATCTTCCTACTGCGAAGTTTGGTGGGTTTAGTAAGGGGTCCACCAAATGCTCTTTTAACCTCAATTGCACTGTGGATTTTCTTTCTTTGAAATGAGCAAGGAAGGTGCCACCACCTCCCTTCTCCTGCTGACCACTGTGGTACTAGATAAAGCTAGTTACCATCATCATTTCAATTATCAAAACTGGAGCTTCCTACAGGGCTTGCACTGCTGTGCAGCCTGGAGATCAGAAGACAGTTACAAATCAGAAAGGGCACTTCCAACATTAAACACTAAATCTATTAAAATTATTTGGGAGATTGAGCAGAAGCAGGTTTCTAAACTAATGTTTATAATAATGGCTCACATGTCAAAGCGTTCTTACAATAAACACAGAGATCCATGAATGCAGCAACAGAGGACCTGGAGAAGAAGCAACCAGGGTCCCTTTCATCACAGCAAAACGCAAAAGTTTGCCAGCAAAAAGAATACAGGAAGAGGAATATCACATAAAGGGAATAATGGCTTTACAGTTCTTACATGATACGAGTACTCTTTCCCCCCAGCACTATGCAGACTTATTAGAATGTTTATTTTGGGGTCATAGTTGACAACCTGAGATCCATTTCCAGTTTATGTGTCAGACAGAAAGAAATTACTGAGGAAAAAGAAATACTGTTATGTATTAACACTCCATAAAGAAATATATACTTGCGTGTATTTACAGAAATCAGACTGAGAATTTTTCTCATTCTAAAGCAAAAATGGACATATGACTTTATCAACACACACACAAAAAATTCATACCTTTAAAAAAATTAAGAGAACACTACAGTACCAGTTGCCTAATTACAGGTGGTGGGAATGCCAGAAGTGCAATGTTAGGCCACACACATACATGCTTTACTTCCTAACAGTAATATATAGCAACAGCCTTGTATTTCAGCAGTTAGCAGCTTGATATGACAATAAAAAGCATCAAGTAATCTTATTACAATCGTAGAAAATTAGGGTGAAAAGATAGCAAATGTTTTTCTAAAGAGATTGCGTTTGATTATTCATTATGCTCCTGCCAAAGAACACAGAATCAAGGAAATACTTTCATGGTTCCACTTTTGGCATGCTGAATCATAGCTGCCACAGAGAAAGTGCAATATATTCATGTTCTCAATTGTTTTCCAAAAATCTGATGGATAATAATAATTATTAAAAAAATTAAATACTATCAGTATTCTTTCTAAACACATAAAATACTTTTGTCACCATTTTATATTAAAACAAAATCACAGATTAATCCCATTCAGAAATTTCTCTCCATTACAGCTACACATACAGACAACCCTTTATAGGATATCTTTGCTCTGCTCTATGTGCAGCACAAACCAGGAAAGGTTACTGATTCTCAGATAAGACTATTAGTACATGCACAGAATTACCATAATACAATTACAAGGAGCGTACCAGCAATTTTTCATCCTCATAAAGATATTTAATGCAATGTTGAGCATTTTGATTTTTGCAATATGAATCTTTCTAAAAGGAAAATGTGGTAAAATTCTAGTAA
This sequence comes from Florisuga fusca, assembly GCA_038090715.1. Classification (NCBI taxonomy): domain Eukaryota; kingdom Metazoa; phylum Chordata; class Aves; order Apodiformes; family Trochilidae; genus Florisuga; species Florisuga fusca. The sequence goes on from JAAWXA010000001.1 coordinate 69,575,224, forward strand.
CTCAAAAAAAGAAAAGGAAATAGAAATATGGCCAGCCCCCCC
>JAAWXA010000001.1:69575285-69626555 GCA_038090715.1 Florisuga fusca
CCCCCCCAGTAATTCTGGGGAATCTTTCCCCATAGGTAACAGTTTGTATAACAATTTTCAAATATATTTATGTATTCTATAATATGACTTTCTGTAAGAGGATACCATTTATCTATCAAACACTGTAACTGAACTTTCACTTCTATGGCAATTATGCCACATTAGGCTTTGGATCCGAAGACTCCAAGCAATATAGACAAGCTCATTAAAACACCACAACTCATTTCTATAAGCCTTTCCTGCTTCTTGAGTGTGGATAGCAAAACTATTTTGTTTTATGAAAACTTTAACTTTTTTATTTTACTTCTAGGCAGCTTAACCAGTCTTGAAAAACAACGCTGCTTTTCTTGTTGGCCTTGCATCACCCTAAGTCTACTCTCCATCTTCTATCCATACACAGATACACACTGGTATAAAAGATAGTCAAACTGGTTTGTCTTGCAGCTATCTGAAATAGTTGGGTACCTAGGAAGAAGGCTGTCCTGCCCTAAAAAATGCATATAAACGATGCTAGTTACAGTCTCTTTGCCTCATACAACTCCTTTTTTCCTCTCCAAAGGTTAGTTGCTGAGTCTTGCTGAGTCTAAGGTAGATGACTTAAGTCCAGATACCCAGCTTCTGATTGGTAAGGTGATCTCAGCTTACTGATCACATAAAATAGATCAGAAAATAATCTTTAGAATAGTCTTAAAATAATTTATTTTGCTCGTGTTTTAGCAGCACACTGATGTCTTAACATGTCCTTTAACATCCACTGTTACCACTAATATCAGTGTAAACCCACACTGAACTTTACTTATGCATACAAAATTCTTTCGGACACACCTGAATAAAAATCAGCTTCATGCTACAAAATTTAACACTAACTGGAGTGAGTCCTTGAAGTCAACATTCGTGCAAGAATATTTAACCAATCAGAAGCACACGCTTACATATTATAATAAATCTAAACTTGTGTTATTCAGCTATAAAACTCTTAATCAGTAAACTACAATTACATGACACTGTGAAGGTGTTAGCTAGTTCAATCAGAAGCAGACATCTTTCAGGTAGTCACCATGTATGACCATCAATATGTGTACAACAGGACTACATAACCTTGTTACTTTAGGAACTTATAATCTCTGTAGCAAAACAGTGTAAAAAATAGAAGAAAAAATAATCCCACAATTCAGGTTTCATGAAGAAAAGGGGTTTTTTTGTATTTAGTATTTTAAGAATCATTCCTTTCCAAAAAGCTGTTAAGCAAAGTTTATAAAGCTGCATGGTTAAGATGAAAGATAGTGATCATTGAAGTAACAATAAAAAAGAAGCAGTTAAAAGAATGTAAATTAGAATTGCAAATAACTGTGATTAAAAAAAAATTACAATGAATATGGACATCTACATTGGCACATGGAATTGATAGTATCAAGAAGACAACAGACCATTTGGCATTTGTTATAACTATACATTGAGAAAATATTCAACTTCAATAATTACCTAATATTTCAGTTCATTATAAACCTGCAGACAACTGTAAGAAATCAAGGTCCCCCCATGAGATCTACAGACATTTGATATAACTTTACAGCTAGAGGAATTTTCCTAAGATCGCTATTTTACAAAGATAAGATCAAACTTAAAACATCAGAAAAATGTTTAACATTTTGACATGTGAAACTGGAGGAGACCTTTTTATATGCAAAGCATTCTACATTTACAGCTGGTTTTAATTAAGGTACAAACTAAGGCAACTTTTCAGTGTGCACAAGGACAATTTTAAGGGTTTAAACTGCAGTGACTAAAGCTTTGTCTATTTTGCAAAACCTGGAAAAGGATTCTGAATGATTGCTACTAATTCACCTCAATCTAAGAAAAGTCCAGAAAACTGACTTTCTACAATTGCCACTCTCTCATCTTCTCAATTTGTTTCAGCATCCCAAATAGTATCATTACTTAGATGAGTAAGTTGTAAAGTCCTGAGTGAATTATGAATTTTTACTTACATATGGTTACTGTATTTTTTAAGCTTAAGTACATACATTTAGCTATCCACTCCAGAACTTCCCTGGAAAGCCTGCTGTGCAAAATTATGTAGAAGTTAGAAATAAGAAAGTCAATCACAGGCTTTGCCTGTTCTCCCCTGGCAATAACTTTGACAGTGGGGGCTCCAGTTCCGAGGACAGTTTTGCACAGGCAACACAGCAAAGAATGATGTGCTTTATTTTTTTAAAAATGGTAAACATTTCCAATCTATCAGATGGTTTTGTAGGTGAATAATTTTAGTTCTTTTCATATGCAAACAAACTGCCAGTGAAGATCACAGAGGAAAACATTTGGCCAATCTGTTGCTCACGAATAGCGCTGCTGGTGCCTGCAGAGTACCTACAGAAATTCACTCAAGCACAGGATAGTTGAGTGTGCCCAAGTGTATCCCTAAGGTAATTCTTACTATATTTTTAGCTATGTAAGGCTATTTTTCTTATCAAACATAATGCAAAGGAATTTAATGTAATTCCAGTAACTACAAATAGTGCTTACTCAGACTTTGGTTCCCTAAATCACACGTCATGTGAGACCATCAATGCAGCGACCAAGCTGAAGGCTGGATCCCTACTCCACAACTCAATTAAGTACTCAGAACAAAACAGAATGGTACAGGTCATATAAAACATACCAAAAGCACATTTAAAATGAAAAATCATATTGACTTTAGGTGGGGGACTCAGTGCATAGCATTTCACTGAAGTATCTCTAACAGAGTCACCTTTAAGGTCATGCTTCTATGGTGTATGGTTTGATAATTCTGTATTGCCTCCAGAGGGAAAAGGGTTTACAATAATAAAAGCTCATGGAAACTGAAAGTAGCAGGTTGTTTGCTATCTTGCTGCCAACCTGCAGAAATCATTCTCCTCACAGAAGTGTGATGGGTATTGACAGCCTTTGTAGAGAGAAACAAAGAGATTTAAGCACCAGCATAAATGTAGTCTGAGCCATCTTAGTGTTTGTCATCTTCTATTAGTCAAATAACTGTATTTGTTTTCTTTGGTAAAATTAGTAATGCATTGGCTGGGAGAAGAACTGACTTCAGAACAAATCTCACAAGCGAGCTACTGGATATGCCTGAAAACTCCTAACAGGCACGGCGGAAAACCTATTTGTAAGGAACAGTCTTGACTGCTCAGCCCACTCACTCACTTATCAAAGTCCATATCCCAACTTTAGATATATCTCTTAGATATCACATGAAGCAGTTTCTGAAGATCATGTTAGTGCATGTAACTGCATACGCTGCAACTCCCAATTACAGAGAAACTATTCAGTGTGTTAACTAGTTGTAAGAAAAGAAGAACTTATTTTAGAGAAGAGCTTGATATTAAAAGGCATAGGTTTTCATTTTTTTTTCTCCAATATGACAACATCTGTAGACATCAAGTTCTGATCCTATTGTTCAGTATTATTACTGAACACTATAATTATCCTTGTAAATTTCCTTTTGCCATAATCCTCAAAAGCATCAGCAGCTTTCCTGAAGGAGAAAGACTAAGACTGCTTTCACGTTTGAATCAAATATCAAAATAATCATTTCTTTCCATTATACAATACCAGATACAGAGAGGTTTCTTTCCTTCAGTTACATGAAGTTTGCTGAGAAATTCTGAATTCCAACAGTAATTCCTCCAGCAGCAGCTCAGCTTAAAGTATTACAATTCTTACAATCTCAGTAACCATCATTCCTCTGTTAAATTCGAAGTAATTACTTTGTATGAAATATTCCGCCTCCCTGCCTCTCACTTCCACAGCTCTCTGTATTATCCAGGCAGAGGTAAAAGTACGGACACTGTTCCAGGGATCAGCAGGACTCAGAGAGCCAAACCCCTGGCTGCAGAGCAGCACACAGGATCCGTGTACCAGACAATTACTGGCACAAAAGGCAATAATACTTTCTGAATTCTGCATCCCTAATAATCTTGTTTTTTCTCCCTTGATATTTCACATTTATACAACTTCCTTCTCTGCAATTTAGCTCTTTATTTAGCTCACAAAGTAGGCATTATCCTAAGTAGGTAGAGTATTCATCTTTTGGCGTCAGTGCCAGTTACCCCTAGCAACAAACCTTTGAAGGGAAACCTTATTTTCATCTGGTAACTCAAAATAGGACTAAAGGGTCAATTGCAAAGCAAATTCAAGAAGGTAGCTCTTAATCCTGGAAAGTGCTCAATGAAGAGCCTGCTTTCATTAGCAGAGTTCAAATGTCAAAGAGAGATTAGCTTTTTAAAATAAATTATTATGTCCCATGACTGGGGGAAAGCCCCTTAAAAAGTGACATGCTGGTGCTCACCTAAAAAAACCTGATGGAACAGCATTGCATTTCAAGCACATTCACTTGGAAGAAGTGCCCAGGATGCATAAGATACGTACTGACTTAATTTAAATAAGAAACCATGCAGTCTAATTACAAAAGTTAGAACCGGTATCAGAGGTTTTAAATCCAGTGTGTTTGACATACATTGGTATTCACACACAAATTATGTATCTCACCCTTCTCCCTGGCTGGGTGTGCTATACTTGCTGAATTCAGACAAAGGAGACCCATGACCAAGCCATGTAAACTCTGCATTAAAACTGGGTCCTACAGCAAATGCAAATGGTAAAACAACTAATCAAGGGGTTATCTGAGAGTCAGCATGTGGACTTGCAGGGAAGCGGTGCTTGCTGCAGACCCAATACATGCTTCTCCATAAACAAATGAAAACAGAACAGACTTTGACTGTCTTCTGCCAAGGCTGGGAATGAGACCCATGATGGACTGGATCATCTGAAGTAAAATCTCCCAGGATCAAGGGAAAAAAACCAAACCCTATTTTGATGACAGTGGGTTCAGTCCAATTAAATTTTGTCATCTGTTATGCACCTGGTGGCCTTGAAAACGTTGCCAAGGCCCAAAGAGATGATAGAGGAGTAGTGGTAGAAACAACTATCATAACAGCATGAAATTCACCTGACAAAAGACAGATACTGCCTAACATGTCACTTGAGCCTTCAAATTAGCATAGAAAAGCTGGCACTTACATCTTGGTAGAAACTAGAGGTCTAAAGCAGGCCAGAGGAACTGCACCCTAATGCCTGTTTCTCTCCTCTGGCTATAAAGGGAGTGTAGGATGGCTGCCTCCCACCCAGACATCCACAGCCCAGCACAGAGTCTAATGCCAGGAGATATTATGCCCCCTCCAAAGTCAGAGTAAGCAACAATTCACCTCAGGAAACAAGCCTGCTCTCTGAGTTTCTCTTCAAACACAAGTTGAAGGCCCAAATGGCTTATGAGTATCATATAAATACATTCCTGAATCTTTATATACAGGACATGGATATTTCCAAACTTGATAGCTCCAGGAACACCATTTACTTTCATTCTTGCTTTTGGATACTTCCAGTACACTTAATCATGGCTGAAAATTGAAGTTAAACTGCCATATCGTCTTGGCTTTGTTTTTATTGAGCAGACAGGTTGAAAGACAGAGGCTTCTTAAGTATTTATCGAAATACTTTGAATAGGCTGAAAGACAGAGGATTCTTATTTATATAAGTACTATACAAGTATTTATCAAAAGTAGATGGGAAAAATATAACATAATTTTAAAATTGCTTTCTCTCAAGGTAATAACTTTAGTCAGTGAGCAGCACTGCAGTTACTGACCAAGCATGCAGTTCAACATTGCTCAGCAGAAATATCAACTGCTATTTTTTATTTTAATTTGCATTTATAAAAATAGAATCAGGACATGGCAATTACTTGTTTCTAAGTGTTGTAAGACTGCACGCACAATATTGCCATTTGGTCAAAACCTGCTTCTACTGAAGTTAATCAACTGACATTGATTTCAACAGAAAAAGGATCAGTTCATGTTTGCAATGCCATCTACTGTGTATTATTGCTTCCATAAGCAAATAATGGAAGACATGTGATACTTTTATTTTCAGTGCTTGGATTTTTTCCCTCTCAAGTGCATTAGGATAAAATTAGTAAGATATATTTCGGCCCACTTGTGACCAGCAATAACTCCTCACTGTTGTAGCCCAGTGCACTTTTCCCTAGTGAAACTTAATCAATGCTCACTTTTAAAAAATCACATACGGGGATTCACATTTCTTTTTGTGTGGAAAAAGAACAAGGAAAGATTATAACAGTGGAATTTGTATGATAACAGAGTATTGGTCTTCAGGGTGGGAAAAACCCCAAAGCAATTAAAGTGGGGATGTCTACATAAACATGAAATGAAAACATTTAGTTTTTCATAGCTCAAAAATTAGGAACATAGAGTGAAACAATACAGTGGGATATGATTTGAGTCTACTGAGCACAACAGAAAGAATTCAGCTTCCAATTCAGTAGGCCCAGAATACTTCCTTATCAGAAATCAAGGTGGTTACTAGAGGAGGCATCAAGGAGGACCTCAGCTCCCCTACTCTTTCTTTAAGTATCTGTTACTGGACTGTATTGGAAGACTGGAAATTAGGCTTTTTACATAATATTATAATTTTCTATTGTCAGTTGAGAATAATCTATCTCTAGAATACTACCATTATAATTTTTTTCTTAATTAGAAGCATATTTGTGCTTCTGATTGACCTTTCAACTGACTTCTGGTAAATGCTTATTTATCTTGTTTCAACTGATAAATCTCATCTGTATGACAGACAAACCACAAATATATATGATATATGTAGATTAATGTATGTGATAGATAAATATATTTCCATAAATTTGATTACAAATTGCTGACAAGACCCCAACCTAACACTAACACTAATGCTACATATATAAACTATATCCCATAATCCTTAAAATCCTTAAGAAAATCCTGGGGTACCCAGGAAGAGCCTCTGCTAGTGTCAAAGCACTATAAAAGGAAAGGCATAAAGGACAGCATTTACCCATTACATCTCTGAACTGGTGCAGAATTATTAAAACCTAGGTGGATGGAAACCAAATCAGTCTGTTAATGTTTAGGAAGGGAAATATACTGATTATAGGTGACCATAGAAACATTGCCAGAAATACACAGAAGATACATTTACATACACAAGTTCTGGGCTCCTTCTAATATGAACAGGTTAGTCTAAGGCAAACTTTTGCCCATGACCTGCTGGACTGAAAATGTAGACTGCTTATTCTGATCGTATCAAGGCATTTTTAGTTCCCACTGGGCAGATGTTTCTATTTTATGCAAATGTTTGCCACTCTGACCTGTTTTTTTGGAAGTTTTTTCAGATTATTTAACAGCTTTTTTTCTCCTTTAAACTTAAGAATATACCTATGAGTTTAACTCCTTAAACACTAAACGGATAAGAAAGCAAAAGTGTATTGGAAACACGTGGGCTCCACTTCTCATGATACTAACTCATACCCACGGGCACAAAAGAATCAATATGAAAAAGGGGAAACAACCTATTCTCTCTCTCTCCAGAGGTCTGAGCCAAATTGAACAGGAAGGGAAAAAGGCCCTTCTGTCTTCTTGGGATTTACCTTTTATCAAAAGAATCTAGTGCTCAGAGCCAATAAAAAAAGCTGGAAAGGGATGAGCTTATCCAAAAGCAAAATGGATTTTTTTTTTTGAGATGCTTTTAAAAACAATTACCTTTCAGGAAAGCTAATTATAGACTATTTTAGTTTACACTGAAAATAATTATCGCTGTTTTTAAAAATCTGAATGTTTTCATTAAATGTTACAATGAAAGTGTTAAAGGCAATGCAGCACTTGTGGATCAGTTTAAAGAACTGAGTTAAATAATTGAAAAGTGCCTTAGTCTGAATTACCAGGAAACCTTTATTTAAGTTTATTAAAATATTTCCTTGAATATTTGCTCCTTCATTTTGTTTCCTAGTGAAAGATCTATTTTCTTGATGTTTATCTAGAAAAGCCTGTTGGTTTCCAATTGATCACACCTTTTTGGCACAACTTGTTGCTAACCAGGAGGCTATATATATAATATATATTTTCAAACACAGAGAAACTACAAGTAAATGAAAACACATTTAAAAAGCTTTGTGTTGGAAAATTTACCATTTGATGATGTTTTGCATTTTAATTTATTAAACAGCGAAACAGTAATTTTTATTAATTTATGTCAAACTGCAATCAGATTGAAACTACAATCCTACAATGTAGAAAATAATGTTCTAAAAATAGTTACACACTTTTATCAGACTTCTGGATTCATCCAAACACAGTCTCCTCCCACCCCAAGATTATAAAAACACAGTTTAGGAAAAGGATCTACAGACCAAAGGGAAGTTGTATTTTCAGGTAAATGAACTGAAACTCCTGATGATCATATCTTTTAAGGAATTTGAGATTTAAAAAGACTTATTTTTATATATAAAATTGGAGAGAATGCAACTCTATTTCAATTCCAAATTAATCTCTTCAGCTATAGAACTGAAGCAGCTGAAAATACTATTTCTACACCCACAGAGCAGGCTGGAGACTATGACAAAGAGGTTATGCCAGAATTTGTCACATTTGGTGGTAAAAAACCATGCTGGCTTTAACATTTGTAGCACTTAAACATATTTGAATTAACAAATAAATGGTATATCATAGTAAATATTGACTGACGTCACAATTTTAAATATGAAAGAAAAATTCATAGAAGAAAAGGCCCTACTTCAATAAAGGAGACAAAACAGATTTCAATCCTTATACACCACAACATAAATTTAGATACACACATTATATCCACATTCTCAAAAAGCTGAGTGTTTGGTGTGTGAATCCTACAGCTTCCCAGCTTTGCAGAATTGTATTAAGCAGTATAGTACTTTCTTTCACACAAGAAAGAAACCCTACAGTAGTTTCTCAGTAAGCTCTGGCGTGAGTAACAACCTCATTTCAAAAACACCCCTACAAGAAAAGTGGGCAGATGCAGTTCATATCAGCCAAGCACTGTGTGGGGCAGCAGCTTCTGTACCCAGTTCTGAGCCACACAATACCTGGTCATCCCAAATTTGCCTCACTTGACATTCCAGCATCTTCTTCTAGCCCTAGAAACAGAGTTGTTTATTGGAAGAAGACGTCCCTGCTTTCTGACAGTCCTGTATTCCAGTGAAAACTAATTACACATTCACGATCAACCACAGAAAAAAAAGTGGTCTTTCATGGAACCAGGGTAACATCAAAAAAGTTTATGGAAATGAGTATACCTTTTCAGCATATGCAAAAGGGAACTGTACTACGTATAGAGAAAAATTTACCAATTAGATAATAAATTTGGATCTATTTGCCACAAAAAAACAAGCCACTTTTTTTGCTCCAAAGTTTTTTTAAAGGCTAAACAAGCCTCTAATTTCTTAATAAATCTTAAGTTTCCTGCAAACTGGGACTAGATGAAGACTTTCTCTTGACACAGGTTACCTTTCTGTTTGTGGGTACTTCCCTAAATGTACTGGTATCATGTTAAGAGGCTACTAGACAGTGAGGATAAAGCATTAGCCCCATTTGCATGTATGAGTCTAACTCTACCCTCTATTTCTGAAATACCACTTGGGCAAACTATACTCCTCTTGTATCCCATCAAGGCCAGCCTTGTGTCTGGCATTGTATTTTTTGCCACCTACTCTTGTCTTTCTAAGACCATTTTTTGCTGAAGAATACCTCATTCTGAAACCCACAGACTAGAACTAGACTAGACTAGAATTTAAATGATAACAACTGTCAATAATTTCCTACTATATTTTTTGTCCTCATCCCTGACAAGATATACCATGACAGTTCGGCTGGGAATGAATGAAAGTACCATCCTACAATGCTGTGAAACAGTAACAATGGTTGAAGCATCTGGTTTCCAACATGATGCTTCATGTAGATCAGTTGTAAAAACAGTATGTAAAAACAGTTAGTCTTTAACCATGCATAAGCATGATGAGGATTTGCCTGCAGCAGCTCATATCTTCAAACCAGAGCACCAGACCCCAACGCTGATTGAAGATCTCAGAGTTCCTCCTTCTGCCTGCTTCTAAGTTACAATGCCAAAAAAATATTCGTTTTTTTTGCTCCACAGACTCCAACTATAATCTCACAAAATGTCTTTTTTCCACAAACAAAGCCAAAAATAACTTCTTAGACATTTGATTGTGAGCAGAATAGCCTTTTATCAAAGCACTGCAACACTGCTGACAGATATGGAAGTAATTATCACCCTCCTCAAGTATGTAACCTAGAAGGACATCTAGTCTTATCAGAGAGAGAAAAATCCAGCTAAGGGGAACCATACTGCTTGCTCAATTCTTGTCAAATTTTGTAAGTCTGTAATAAGTCTGTTCTAATACAACTATAACAATTGTATTTAGAAAATTTGCCTGATTAGACTCGACTTGCCTGCTTAGACTTAGCCAGGAGTACAGAATGGATACAGGACAAACCTTCTCACAACATATTATTCTAGGAAGTAAAAATTTGTGGTTATGCAGTTTTTTCATGCCTTTTGGAGACAGGCCACGCTGAACAGACATATCAAATGGCAAAGAACCCCATGGCAGCCAAACACTGGCTGTGGTAACCCCCCAGCACCTGCAAAACATGCACCAAATCCCCAGCCTTCTGGCATACACTTGAGAGCAAATCTGCTTGTAAACACCTCAAAATGGTTTAACTGTGACAGTCAGACTTACCTCCAACCTCAAGCTGATGATTAAGTGCTGGTTATGAGTCTGCTGCCTATGCACAAAGAAGCTGAGGTATTTATCAAAGAGCTCATGTTTACTAAGACTGATTTCAAACAAGCATAGCTGTCCACATCACTGGGAAAAGGAAAGAAGCAAAATAGCATCATATTTTCTATTATTACAGGCACATATCACATAGCACAGCAGGACCTAATTAGAGCTAGTACAACATTGGTATGACATTAGTGAATGATTATTAATGCTGAATTCTTTGGACAAAATTGAACCTCTTGGAAGAATCTGATCCATTTGTTAATTCTCATATTTTAGGATACCTTCCAGAAACAGAGCAGATAAAGTGCTTTAGTCATTGCATATACTAAATACATATATTTTGATCTGAGTTTGTGCACTTTATTGAGCTTGTGTGTCCCAAGCAGACAGAAAACAAAACAAGAATGCTCACAACGAAAGTGTCCCAGAACAGAGGGTGCCAAAGGAGTATTCAGGCAGATACAATTTGAAATGGTAAGCTGGAGCTAGGGAGGTATAATTCATACACAGCTACAGTTTCACTCTCTGATTTCAGTCAGTGACTGTCTCATGGGGTCAATTGGAAAAAATCTTTCTTGGCTCTTTGCTCAAAGACAGCTATTCCCAAGATGAACAAGGAAAATGCTCCAACACTTTCTGTCTGGACATGTGGAAAGTAAAAATACCCAAGAACAATGCAGGAATAGATTTTTAAAATGATGCTAAAACAGCAGCAGTTTCCACCTGTGCAATTGCTCCAGAGCGAGACCACTCTGGTAGGATACTGGTTGTTATGCCTGAGCTTCCCCAAAGTCAGAGTGAATGCCCTAGCAGTCAGCAAAAGAAACAATATAATGAAAAAATTGCATCATAGACTAGTTTGGGTTGGAAGGGTCCTTTGACAGCCATCTAGTCCAATCCCCCTGCAATGAGCAGGGACATCTTTAACATGATCAGATTGATCCGTCCAACCTGAATGTTTTCAGGGATGGAGCATCTACTACATCTATGGGCAACCCCCTTCAGTGTTTCACCATCCTCATTGTAAAAAAATTCTTCCTTAAATCTTGTGTGAATATACCCTCTTTTAGTTTAAAACCCTCATCCTTTTTCAGCAGGACTAAAAATCATGTAAATACTAAAAATCATTTGGAGCAGCTCCATATTAGACAAAATAATTAATGATAAACAGATCAGCAGTTCCTGTTCAGGAAGCAGGACTTTACAGTTCCCATGAAGGATAATCATATATACAAAATGTAAAGGGGCACAGAAGAGAATGAGAGTTTTCCCCAAAATGCTTTGTAAACTTGTAGCTTAAAATTAACTCCAGGAAAAATACAAGGATAGAACTGCAACTAACCAGAGATGACAACAATTCATCTATGGTGACTTTGTAAATCTAAACCCAACCACCCTGTTTAATGAATCAGCTCATCAAGCTGGAGACGTACTTGCAAACAGCTTTGGAATGATATTTTCACTACCAGTGGAAAAAAAAAAAGCCCCCAAATCTAGTCACTGGAAGCTGAATTTATGATGCTTGGTCAGGAAGCCCACAAAATCTTACTCTGAACTTTAGGCAATGTCACGGGTGTTTAGTAAATACATTACATACACAATGGAAATATTATATGGAAGACCTGAAAAAATGTGGAAGCAAACACACAAAAGGTATGTAGTAAATCGTAAATACTACACAAAATTAAAAAATAAACCCCAGTTCCTTAGAATAAGTGAATGCAGCCCTTCTTATGCATCAACTATTCCATGTACCTTTTTTTCTCCCCTCCCCTCTCCCCATTTGTACAAAGAAGGGGGAGAAAGAGGAAGATGAAGAAAAAGAACATATTTTTGCTGTTTGCTTGCAGAGAAATGTGTATTCCAGATTGGACAGTGAACTTAAATAATTGTTTTGATTTTAATACTTAACTCATTAGTAATGGAAAAACTTCACCTCATAGTAAAGGAATAATCTGGTGAGTTTTTCAACTTGTAGGACATTGGTTTTGATAATTTGCCAGACAGAGCAGATTTATTATGTAGAGTATGTCAAAATGGCAAAAGGCTTCTCACGTTGTAGGGCAAAAAAACAATTGTTCTTTGGATTCAAATTTACTGATTTTTATGCTTTATGGCCTTGTGCTACCAGGCAGAAGGCGTTAAGTCTGCTGTAGGTCCTTTATCACATCACACCAGGCTGTGCAACAAGCTGGTACTTTTAATTTGTTTTTTCCAGGTCACCAAATCACTTTTCCAGTGAAAGATGTCCTGACACTTTTGTCAACCTGGTGGCCAGAGGTTCAACATGCCAAAAAGAAAAATATTTCTCTTAGAAGGCTGACTAGTTTCACTACCTTTGGACAAAGTATAAATGTTATATCAATGTTTATTTTTATATGGAAAATATTTTTTCAAGTCAGATACTTGCTGCAAAATAAAAGCATTTCTGACAGAAGACAGTAATTTTATGTTTACTTCTAACTTATATTAAACTTCAAACTTTATTATAAATGGAACAAATCACAACACTTCAATTTTTTTTCTTGTTTTAAAAAATGAACATGTATACATATGTAATCTGGGTCTGATTTGTTGGATGTAATATTCATGAAATGGAATGAAAATTTTCAGTTCTAAAGTATCTAATATAGCATCTAATGCCATCAGGAAAATACATGTTTTGTAGTTTGCTGGTGGGATACCACACTGTGAGTAAGGAATAGTTCTGACACTGACAGGGAAAAAAAATAATTTGGTTGATAAGCATAGGCATACACCTACATTGACATGTCTCTCTTCTCACGTATAAGTTAATAAGAGCATAGTTATTTTTTTCTAGTACTTGCACAGTAGTCCCTTACACCACTTTTTTTCAATCAAGAAAAAAATGTTCATGCTCAGATAGAGCAAACTAACATGAGTCCCAGACTGTTGTCATGGTTACTCTCAGATAACTTAGTGTACAAAGTGTCTTATAGTTAATTTTCATTTTGGGTTTTAAAATTATTGATTTGTTTACAAGGTTAGAATTATTTACTATTGCACATTTAGGTGCTCATACATCCATAATTTAGTGGCTACTGTTCTTCCAAGTAATTTAGTTTTAATGGCCTCTGTGCAGTGGAAAATGCAGTACTGTAAGGGTTTCCAGAGCACTTCCAAGCAACATTTTGTCTTGATAGATTGTAAAAACCAGCCATAGCATACCACCTTCCAAATATGTGGCTTCCCAGATGAATTACACATTCATTTTACTCCAAAGCTTTAGCAAAAGGCTGGTTTATTTTTTTGTTCTTGATACAGTTCTTTATGCAATTGTACTTAAGTAGTTGCCAGCAATTTTATTTTTAGACTGTGCTCTTTGGTGGCAAAAACTGAGAAACAGCAATATTGCACCCTGAAACCTTGATTTGTATTGTTTAAAAAGGGTATGTATCTTTTCTGAAAACATCTATTCTTCAAATGCATGTAAGAGCTTGAATATGTACAACAAAAGGATAGGGTCGTATTTCATGTGTGCATAAGAAAAAAATAGAATTTACATGTGTAAACAGGAATTGGTAAAAGATTTTAATAAAATTGCCAGTGGCATGTGAAACTGTTTATTTATAATAATGTCTGTGTGCTCCAGCTCAGCAACTGATGCAAAGCAACACAAATTTTTACAAACCCTGTTAACCTCAAACTTTACAAGCATGCTAATGTTCTGGCAGTTCAAGTACGTTATTGAAAATGTGAACTGACTGCAAGTGTCACATTTCTTTGGGGTGGAATTGTTCAACATATTCTTGGCTAATTCTAATGCAGGACATTTAATTTTGGCATGCTTAGAATTTATGATGTGTATGTCTTGATAGGGGTTAAAGGTCTTGGGGAACTCTTGTTGTACAACATGAGCCAGAAAGGTAGACAATGGCCTGTTATACAGGAGATAGGTTTCTGTGTGATCAGCTGCAACAAGTGAGAAGAATCCTAACAGGTGCCTTTGGAGGAGGAATGCTCCTTGACTGTATCTCTGGGTACCATTTTAGCTCAACTGATTTTTTTGGACAATGCTCATTCACATATCTACAATGGGCCTGTTTAAATATTCATTTCGGAAGCACCTGTCTGAAGGTCAAGGGAAGGGAAAAGAGAAAATAAAAAAGAAGGACTGATGATAAAGGTAAGGGGAAATGAGATTCAAGTCAGCAGGCAGCTGGAAAGGAGGTAATTAGAATTAATTCTTACCCATTAACTATCCAATATGCTGCAAACACAGTCACAGTGACCCAAATTGCTCCCAGCTCCGCAGTTTCATCCTCTTCTTTTGGTAAGGGCAAATGTCAAAATGAGGAAAAGGATGAAAGCAGAGACACCTTAAAGCAAATGAACAGGCTTCTCTCTCCCTCAGTAATTTAAGGATGAGGACAAGTGCATTCACCACACCTTAAATGTTTATTTTAGGCATGCTAGCAAGAAAGGCACCAGGGAGAGAACTGGTTCATCACCTTGTCCAGAAGCAGACAGGTTTCCTCACATCACCAGCCTAACCATATATACTCACAGAGTAAGCTTAGGAAAAATCTAATACTTATAATAATAAAATTCAAGATGTGCCTTTTCCAAAACTCTATCATACACTTAAATAAAATGAACTAGTGTATTCTCTTTAGCAACTACTAATATTGCCTTAGATCTGTCACCAAATCATTATTTCCCTACAGCACCACAGATCCCCCTGACCAGAGGAAAAGGCAGCAAGGCCCCTTCTGCCAGCACCAACGTGGTTAATCCTTACCCTCTTCTCTGGTCAAGTCAAAAGAAGTCTCCATATTGCTATTACCCTGCCCTGGTGACAAACAGAAATTGGTCAGCTTGAACAGGGTCACTTGGACTGGGTGGAAACAGCCACGTGAGTCTGGTTACATCCAGGTTTTACCAGGGAGAATGAAACATAAGTCTTGTAAATAAAGAGAAAAGCCAATTTATCTTAATTAGGGCATGGTCTAATTTAGATGGGACTTAAGTACACACAATGTATGCTCATTGTTTCTAAATTATTTGTTTAAATCAGTGAATGACTGAAATTATTTTGTTACATTAATTTGTTTCAAGAGGGCAGCATCATGCGTCACACATACCCAGGGGAGGAAAGGCAGAGGCTCACAATCCAGCTAAACACATCAGACTGGCCCCTGCTATAGGCTTGAAATTTGAAGGAAATGCAACATCTCATCCTAAGAAACGTGAAGGAAAAAGCTCTTGTGCCAGAGGAAGTGCAGGAAAGGGAAAGAAATCCAGCCAACCTAATAACACCACTGCACTATTTATTAATTAATTAAGAAACTGAGCCAAGGCAGACATGTGCAAATGCCATTTGCGTCGCCTTTATCTTAACACAATATAAAGGTCCATGGGCAGGTGAGCCCCTTTGGTTATCTCATGATGAACCAAAATAAAAAATAAAAAAAAAATTAAAAAAAAAATAAAATCAGCTTTGGTAATTAATTTTAATGAGAGAACTCCAGGCATGAACATAATTTCACAGCTATGTCCCAGCTGCAAAGCTGGGAAAGGCGTTCACCAGTTCCAGGCTACAGAAAGGTAGGAGGTTGTTCAAAAAAGGAGTGGGGGAAAAGACACCTCTTTTGTACATGCTCTTTGGCTCCTTTCCCCACAAACCCTGATGCAGCTGTCCAAGCCCTGCCAAGCACCTGCTTCTCCACAGAAGATGTGACCCAGCTACCACAGCAAATGCCAGGGACAAGCCTGGGGCAGCTATTCACAAGGTCCATCCCAAAGACCAGACCCACCTAAAACCACAAACCTCTGCTCTCAAGCAAACCTGACTGCTTTTTCCTGCCTGCTTGTTTTCATTTATTTTTGGTAGTTGATTGTAAGCAAAAGCATCTGAGTTTCCATCTCTTTTCTTCTTTGTTCTTCTCAACTGTGCTGGGTTGTTCTAATTGATGTTTTTCAAAATAATTCAGGTGAAAGGAAACATGTGGGTAGACAAAGAATCTCAGCTAGCAAGTGCAAATCTAAAAAATGCAACTGAAAACTCATCCTTGAGATGCAGATGAAAAACACCAGGCAAATCTAAGAGCAGACACTGATACTAGTTAGACCTATAGTTAGAAAAAAGGAAGAGCACTCATTTTATATGCTGAATTACAACTGAGCCATGGGTAGAACAGCACACTTATGGATTAGTAATTTTTGGATAAAGAAACAGACAGTGAGGTGTTCAGGACTGATCACACATTATCACAATTCACAAGCATCTCCAGTCCTGAGAACATTTGTCTCCCCTCACTCCACATATCTCTGCTAAAATGAGATAATAAGTATTCCAAAGGAAAGCACATGAACTACAAAGTGACATTAAGCATCTTTTTCATAGTTCTACCACATCATATATATAAGAAGCCTTTTTTCTCAAAAAACCCCACAAACCCACAAAAAAAAAAAAAATCTCATCCCACTCAGCTTTTCCCAAATTTTACCCAGTGCATTACACAGAAAGCTGAAGCTTTCAAGCCACTCTTCCTAAACTTTCAGCTTATTAACCAATCTCTCAACAAAGTTTTCCAAATGGCATTGCAATGGCAGATGTTCTGTGCCAGCACAGCACCAAAGATTTACCTTTCTTTTAACTGGAAAATTTATCTGATTTTCAATGTAGCTTTCCTTTTAAGAATGTCTGCCTTTATTTACCTTCACTGCTTACAACTAAATCCCACAAAGTCTGAGAAATCTGCAGCAACAAAAAAAATCAGAATATACTTGTATTAATCAATAATAAAGACAAAGTGGAACATAGGCTACAACAAAGTCACAGTTCTTCAAGCAAACCTGAGAAAGCTGAAAAAAAGCTACAGACTTTTCAAAGCTACAAAGTGCAAATTACTAAATCTCAGTTCTACAAAGCCATACTCACAGAAGCATCCTCAGTCCTGCACTATTCTCAGGTTTGTGTAGAACATGTATGAACTGGGGACTACCTAGTCTGAGTGTCCACTGGTAAAAGAGCCTTTTCTAATAAAATATTTAATACAGATTGTACAGTGACAAAAATATGATGTAGCTCAAGTATTAATAATTAACTGAATAATATAATAAACTGAATACAATAATAAACTGAAACAACTTAGCACTAACCTTTTATGTGTAGTGTTTTATTTCTACACCAGCAAATGTATGCCGACTATGACAATTATACTATGCTTTGAGTAATATTTCTGTGCCAGTTTTTAGTATTAAGTGCTATTTTTCAAACCCAGTATGGGTTGCTGCTGAAATAAGACCTTCTCTGTGTGATTGTAGGACATGATGCTGTGATGCCCAAAGTTTTCTTGACAAATCAAAATGTTAAACAACGTCCTGAATTCTCAATGGTCCTCCCATTTTGTCTTTCAGGCTCCAGATGCAATTTACAAGAACATGGGAGTACAGATGGTTAAATGTCTCTGCAAATTGCAGGCAGTAACATCTTAACTTCAACTCATCAATCCCAAATGAAAACGCCAGACAAGTGCCTCATGTTCTTGTCTCCAGTGTCAACTTTATATTGTTTTCCTTTTTTTGAAATGTCATCCTCAAAACACCTGAAATCAAATCTGTATGTATTTTTTAGCTGCTGACCTCTCATTGCCTTTCAATTAGGGAAACGTGGTACAGCAAAACTTTGCCATGAGCCCTGTTTCCACAACTCCTGGAAGTTCCACTTGCAAATAAAGGCAGCACTTACTCTCCAGCTGCAGAGCTGACCAAGAACTTAAAAGTCAGTATTTGATTCTGATACATTTTTAAATATCAAAAAAGAAAAAGAGCAGTGGAAGCATGTAGAGTTTAATTTGGTTCTTACTTGGCATACATGCAACAACTGTAGAAGGACAGCTTCAACCAAAGCCCAAAAGACCCCCCAAAAAATACATTCCAGCTATTTCCTTTGCTGTTTTAGGATCTCTGCCATGGGTATCCACAGAGAACAATTAGTTTGGAGAGCTCCACATGCTCACCATGTGAAAGCCTGGGCTCACGAGATAATGGGGGCAAACAAGGAGTTTAACTAGCCAAGAGGGAAAATAGCACTGGAAGCTGCTAGGGAGAAGGAGCCAGTGGTTGTAGAGCAGGGTCCTGGCACCGCTTGCATTAACTACTGTGATGACACAAGGAGTGCTGCTTACATGGGAAATTCAGGACTATTCTGAATGCATCCAAGCAATGCAAAAACATGTATAGAGAGCTCATGTATCAGGACTAAGAAATCACCTTGCTAAGTAAGAAAAGATCTGTGTGCAAGACATTTTTGTCTGCACTTGACATATGCAAGCAAAAAGTAACAAAGAGAAAGTCAACGGCAAGACAGTTATTTTAAGACCTTATCCCTAAGTATTATTTCCACAGTTGTGAAAGTTGGATTTTATTCCTCCTTAAGAAATTGTACTGTACTTTATCAAATAATTGCTGTAAGGTTTCAAAACAAGTAACACCTTTTCAGAATAACCCAGGAAAAAATGTTATTCTGCCCTTTGTTTTATCAGAAATATAAAACAAGATGTAGGAGAACCAGACATGTTATACATAAATGTCTAAACACTATTACAAAATGTCTATTACCTGAAAAAAATAGTATTGTGTACTATTGTATAACATAGAAGAAATCTGGACTTGAATTTGCTTTAGCACATGGAACGAGTAGGCATATCTTTGTGAGTTGAGAGATGCTTCTGTCTGTCAGAATATTTTTCCTCAAGTTCTGAAATTATCTACTAAACTACTGAAATTCTGTGGTGAGAATACGTTCCTTTTTTTCTCTACTCATCAGGTCACCAATTTTATGAGAAGACAACACCATGGCAAGCTGACTATACAAAGTAGGAATTTCTCACTTGTTTTTTCTGAACATTTAGATTTTACAATTTAAAAATAGTTACTATTTCCTAAATGCTACCTTGTAAAACAAGAAAGCTTTCACGAAGGCTGCACCATGACAAGTTCTACAAATCCACCCTGCAAATACAGAAAAAGCATCTGACGCATGTGCAGCCCCACGCAAAAACACAGAGAGATAAACATGAACAACAAAAGAAAATTAAACTGTCTGGATTCCTAGGCCAGAGTTTTATTTTGATTCTGTTTCCATGCTGTAGAATATACCAGGCAGGAAAGCTTCCTCACAAGAAGCAAGGCAAACTGACAGAGCAGAACACAGGGACACGTTACAATTTCACACCTGCTTTAAGAACAAACACCTTAATAATTCTGCTATGATGGTTTCTTTCTGTAAATGTAATCAAGATGAAAAGAGTATAATGATGAGAAAAAACCTTTTTTCACCATACACTGATGGTATGGTGATTATTCCAATACTATACACTGATGGTACTAGAAACAAGAGCAACAAAGTTTTCAATTAAAAATATCTTTAAGAACACAGTATTAGTCTCACTATGTGTTATTACTGAAAGCAAGATATTTCTCCAACCTTACAATTTGTATTCATTATGGCAAGTGTTTATGTGACAGGTAACACTAATTTTTCATTAATGTCAATTTATAAATTCTACTGTAATTTGAATGTGTTCTTCCACAGTCTTAATCACCCCAGCATCCAAAAACCTTTTGGCATGGGGTAGATGACATGATTAACATTTATACATTTCCGCTTTGCTTTTTCTTCCCAGGACATGAAATGTGTGTGCACTGTCATTTATTCTGTTTTATTATGTATGGCCTTTGTATGGAACTACATCATTCTCCATAAAGTGAAAGCTGGTGATGTGTATACAACTTCGATGATGTGAACGTACCGATTTGGTTGATGTTCCCCATAACTACATTACAAATAGTGGGAATTTCTGGTTTTACTATAAACGCTCTTGACTCATTTTTTCTGTTCAGACTTGTACACTGTGATCTGCTAGAACAAATAGGAGATTAAATACATTGTTTCAGAGAGGAGAACTCAATTTGAGTTGATCTGTTTTGGCACACCTAGAATACACTTTGAAGACACAGTGACAGCTTTTTGTAATTCTAATCTTTCTTTAGATTTCAAGTATGCTGAAAGCCCCTTGGATGCTACTTTGACAACTTGCTGACAAGGTACACAGTGTTGAAGCTAAGCAACAAACCTTAAGGCTTAAGCCAGGAGTTTCAAGGTGTAGGATGATCCAAGTTGAGCAAGGCATACCCATTGCATCTGGGCCAATAAGGCCAGCACTCTCTGTATGGATGACATGAGCGGCTCTGATTTTTCTTTCCTTTCTTTCCTTTTCCTATGTGCTCTAACATGTCCTATTTAATGAGTGACACCTTCCTTATGTTGCAAAGAAGTTGTTTCAGTAATATTGAAGAAACACAAAACACAGGAAGATCTGTTTTCAAATAATTTGACAATTTGTGCCATTTAGTTAATCAGAACAGTGTATCAAGTTCAAATTCAACAGATTTAAAACAAATTAGCAGGATGTACTTCAAACCTCATGGGTTTTTTGGGGGTCAGTGTTCAAGATGGCTGAACAAATGTGTCACCAGAGGTACAGGACTGGCATCCACGCTTGCCATCCTGCTAACGTCTCCCTTACATGAAATGTCACTGCTGCCAATTACTGCTAAACACCATTATACCTAACGAGCTACAGAGAAGTGCTAACCCAATCACCCAGCATAAACAAGATGAGGGAGGAGAACAGTCACCCTGGTCTCTGAAAGAAACTGGCTCTGTTTTCTTGGTTATGAACCAGTTGAGTTTGCCTGACCTTTATGCCATTCTCTAGCAACGCGCTCTGCACGCTTTGTCTGCTCATCATCAAGGCAGTAGTTAAGTTATGCCACTGTCTTTCCAAGGAATATAAATGGATTGTTAATCGTGTTGCAACTCATAAAGTTGCCCATTTTAGCACAAGGCTTGAAGACCACTTTGTGCAAGGAGGAGCCCTCTGCTCCAGTGTCCTCAAGCTGGGGCCCACACCAGCTTTTTCTCAGTGTGAGCTCTTTCACAGCACTTGTAAAAAATTGCTGTCAGTCATCAAAGTTATGTTAAAAGTATGGAGCTCCCACTGGACCTGCAGAGTAACTTCTTCCACATCTACCCAAGTTTAAGTGGCCTCCTACAGTTCCTTCCCTGGTATTGAGGTATTCCTGCTGTCAGTGCTTGGGATTCAGTGGAAACCTTCAGAACCCACATAGTTGGCCTCTTCTTAGCCATGTGAATTTTATAAAAGCTGGCATCACTGGCACAGATGACACTAAATGACAAACATATTCAAGCATTTTCTACTGATGCTAAGATAGCCTGAAAATAAGGTGGAAAGAAAACGATGATAGCCATTAAGTGGAAAAGACATGACTTTGCTGAATAAAACAAAGGAAAGCAAACAGGGAAGCACAAAAGCTAAGACAGGCAGCAAAACTGGGGGAGGAGTGGAGAGATGATTGAGACATGCCTAGAGAAAAAACAGGATGGGTATAAAAATCCAGGGTTAAAAATATGAATATGTGTTGAAAAAATGGATATAGTCCCTGTGGTCCCTGTTGAGAAGGATAAAACTCAACACTGCTTTCTGAGCTAGAAAAACAGCTTCAGTGTTTGATACAGTGGGTTTGATACAGGGCATATATAAAATGCTTCAAAAGATAAGACATACCAGAATATAAAAAAATTTACAGTATGAAAAAAGAAGTAGACCATATTCAAAAAGACCTCAAATGTTACTGAGATGAACTGACTTTACTGTCATCATAGCATTATCATGAAATTCACCCAGTTAGGAGAGCAGCAGGAAGAGATCCCACCAGCAAGGAAGGTGAGTTGCATCGCACTGCACCGTAAAACGCAGATCAGAACTTTCTGTTGATAACAGAGAAATAAAACCAAGCCAAAGCAACCTGCACAAAAGCATACCACATCTACCTCCTAGCTGTCAGTTAACATTTTTTTCTGAATCCAGTATGTCTGCTAACAGCACATGTCTGCTGTCTCAAAGATCCATTGTTCTGGTACTTGATTTTCAACTGCTATAACCGCAATAAGTATTGCTTTTTAAAATTAAACTGGTCTTCTTTTCTTCAATGTTTATTCACACTAGGAATACTTGGAGCTTGATTCCAGAGCTGTAATCTCAATAAAAACCTTCTTTATATAGTTTTAGCCATTACCTAGTAAAGACTCACAAGTCCATCTTAACTCCTCGGGTTCTGTTGACTATTCCGAAATAAATTCTTTGATCAAGTTTGCCAAAGGACCAGAAAAGCCAAGAGAAATAAAAACAAAAGTCTGCCATGTATCTAATATGAGCACGTCCTGGTTATTGCAAAATACAGCATGTCACTAAGAACAGTTTTTCCTCTGACATCACCTAACACTATTTTTTGTTAATATATAAATATATGAGTTATTAACTGACACTATGGCTTTGCTTGAATGAATCTTGTTGCACCTGACTGGGATCTATGCCCCAAAGATACACAAACAATAACCAAGTACTACGTGACAGTCGGTTCATTTTCTTTTATTAACATTTTCTAATCATAATTTTCATAATTACCACTGATGAATATGCTATAAACAATGCTCTCGAAACAGTGGTTTAGGTTCTGGTATACATTTTTCAGATATAAGAAATGTAAGAATTGCCAGTTTTTCAGCATGTATGATTTAGTTAAAAAATTTATTTCAAATCCCACTATTTTCCTTATGGTAGATTTATGATTGAGAGCAAATCTTTTCTTCTGTCTATGACATTAACTGTCATATATGAAAATCTGGGCATCACTTCTTCCACAAGCTCTTACAGCAATCATCCTTCAACAAGTCAGTGGATATTACAAGAGTTTTACCTTAAGGAAGTTAATTTTCAATTCTTATTGGAGTTTGGGTTTGGGTCCTTCAGCCCTCTAGCCCCTTGAGACACCCATGAATCTCAGATAGCTCTGTGAAGACAAGATTAATTTCTTTCATCTGTCATTGTGTATCAACTATCATCTCTGGCTTTTGACTCCTTCAAAGGTGCCTTGCTGCTGTATGGCCTTCAAGGGAGCCAACAGAGAACAATCTGCAGTGCCAGGGCACGACCAAACCTCTTCCCCAATAATCTGCATGTTGGGGTGACGAGCTTGCACATAACCTAATAGAAAGGTCCTCCACACAGCACACCTCCTGGCTCAGTAATGCACAGAAATTCATACACTTTATCTCTCATTTTCAACATGCGTTGCAAATAAAAAAGGAAAATGTTTCAAATTTCTCATCACTGCCCTGTCTACAACACAAGAACACTTAAGTACCTGTGTCCACACTACCTACATGAGGAACCTGAACATGCAAACATTTAACAAAATCAGGCATAATCAGAAGATCGTATTTTCTCATGTTAAGATAGGAATTCTCATCTCTATCTGGTTTTCCAGCTCCCTTAAATTTCAATCTTTTATTCCAAGAAAAAAAAAAATTAATTCTAAGAAATATTTAACAGCTGCTCCAAAATTCTTTCTAGTTGTTTTCATCTTAAACTGCTTTATAGGTCCACAGCATTAAATAATCTCTGGAAATTTCTAGACGTAGAAGCATTTAAAATGTTAACTGACAAATTAAATTATATTGGCATATGTTTAAAGTATTGAAAGTACTTTTTTTAAAAAATAGGCAGCATTCTCATTTTTTACTTTACAGAAGTAGGCAGAAATAAATTGCATTAATTCACAATATTTTTAATGGCTTATCACATTTCATCAAGATAACCATTTCTATACATCACCTCTTGCACTTCATGTCTTTAGGAAGAACCAGTATTAGTCACATTTTTTCTGGCACAAAAACAGCGTTTATTCTCTAACTTGTGGAAAAGTGGCTTCGTTCCCATTTCTAATTTCAGAGTGGAACTGATTATGACTGGGTTATGAACCCATATCCTACAGAGAGCCAATAAAAACATAAATAGGAAAAAAATTATGAAGAACTTTATAAAAATATTTTAATAGGATTCTGCTGGCATTCTGCAATTTTGCTACAATGTTTACAACTCTATAAATCTTAGAAACCTAAAAGGGACACAAACGTTTGCTTCTTGCACATTTACTACTGATAAAAGATACAGCATTTACTTAGGTCTTTCAGAAAAAGGTCTTCAGAAATCATGAGTATCTAGCAAATGATTCTTGATGAAACAGTGGATTCTGTCATTAATTTATTTTCTTTAGAATCTCTAAAATGATACTAACTGGTTTGTTAAAAATGCCACTATTCTTTTTAAAAGTGACAACAAAACTCCATGTGGAATAAAAGGTATCACTAGGCATTTGGTTTTAGTTGCTTTTTTCTTCTTCATTTTAGACATGCCATTATCTTCTTTCAAAGGAGGAAAACAAAAAAAAAGACAAAAAACCAATGAAAACCGGTACAAGCATTCTCTTTTCATGAGCCTCCATTCCATGAGCTTTTCAATGACCTTTTCTTGAATAAAATGGCTTTTCAGCTTTTATATAACTGCAGTTCTTACCCTCTCTGCCTAGCTTTGTAGCCATCCTGCCAACTAGTGACAAGTAAAATGGATTTTTTTGTGCGACGTAGACACATGCTCAGAAACACGTATCATTTAATTCCTTTGACGCAGACAATCCTCAGCCATTGACCAGGTGACATTCAAACATGGAAACCTGAAGGAGAACACGCTTTTTTATTGCACTGCCAAGTCCGACAGCATTCAGCACATGTAGATGTGGTGGCATTCAAATGAACAGGGTAGGATGCAACAAAAATACCACTGCTTTTGAACTTCAGGTATGTGAATTATGTCAACCAATTCTTACATTTACGCTTACCTGGCAAGTCTAAGACTGAATTAGTTTATATGTGCACATACTGTTTATGCTCACATACACTCAATGTCCATTCCTGCTAATCAGTTAAACTGTATGCCTAACATCAAGCATGTTGTTTCTAAATTATTTGGTCATTTTGTATTATTGATCTGTGCCTTTTATTTCAGATCAATAATTTTAATCTCATCTATTGCTCTTCTACGTATATTTGTAAAGCTTTCACTAGTTTTGTGCAATCTAGCTGAGAATTTATTTTTAATCTAGTGGAGCTAGAGCTGGGGAAAAAACCCCAAACAAACAACAAACCACAAGAGAAAAAGTATGTCCCACTTACAGTTACAAATCAGCAACAGAAGAGAGCTTAAAAACCTTATTCTCTTGTGTCTTGGGTTAGTGCAGTGGTGTTTTGGAAGCAGGGGGACCACAGGGGTGGCTCCTGTGAGAAGCTGCTGGTTCCAATGCTGCCTCTGCCTCTGGCCAAGGCCAAGTACATATAGGAAGCTGTATGCACCTCTGCATGTAACATATTCAAGAAATGGGAAAAAATGAAACTGTAAAAATAAAGTAAAAAAAAAAGGACCTGCAGAGCAGAGGAGAGAAGGAGATGAGAGCAATGCCAGAGCAGATAACCCAAGGTCAGTCAAGAAGGAGAAGGTGCCCAAGCAGAGATTTCCTCACAGCCCGTGGAGAAGCAGAGAAGCAATCCCCAAAGGACCATGTTGGGGCAAATGTGAACTTTATCCCCTGAAGTGTCACAGGTGGGCAGACAGGGAGCTACAGCCTGTGCAGGATCAGGGAGAGGGTGAGATGTGTATCTGCAGCCATGGAGGAGCCCGTGTCAGAGGAGGTGACTGTGTCCCAAGCAGCCGTGACTCTGTGTGCAGCCCAGGCTGGAGCAGTCTGTGCCTGAGGGACTGCACCTGTGGGAGGGACTCATGTCGGAGAGGTTCCTGAAGGATTCTCTCCCGTGACAGGGACCCCGCGTTGGAGCTGGGGAAGAAAGAATGTGAGGAGTCCTCCCCCTGAGGAGGAAGGAGCGGCAGAAACACTGTCTGGGGAACTGACCCTGAACCCCCCCTGCCCCTCCCTGTGCCCTGAGAGGGAGGCAGCAGGGAAGGGATCGGGGACTTGGACAAGATGGGAGGGGTTGGGGGGAGACAGCATGAAGATCTGACCACGTTTTCTCTTTCTCCTGGTGGATGAAATTCAGTGTTTTGTTCTTCCCAAGTTAAGTCTGTCTCTTCTTGCCTTTTACCATAATTAGGGAGTGAAATCCTTCCTATCCTTGTCTCAATTAACAAGTCTTAGGATGCATTTTCTTCTCCTTACGTGGGGCAGGGGGTGAGTGAGCCGAGGCCTGGTTGGTACCGGCTGAGCCTCAAGCACGACATCCTGGGAGCCATGAAACGAAAAGCAAAGCCACTTTGGATGGATCTATTCTTGCCACCAGGATTAGATTTTCTTTGCCACCAACTCTGTGAATGACACCATCATAATTAACAATCTGTATGGCCTTGATGTAAAATTTAATCAGGAGATATGACTATGTGTTACTCTGCTGAAGCAGGATATTGCGTTTTCTGTGCAGTGCAGATCAGCAAAGTCATTCTAACCTACTTGATATTAAAATATGCTGATTTACAACTAAAATAATTTTACTCCAAAACCAAATTATTCAGTAGAGTTCAAAAAAACAGCTAAACTGTTATTTTACAGAACAGTTACACAAGGAAAAGTCTCCATTTAAGACTAATAAAGATTCAATGTCCAAATCAATTATAAGATACAGTTTAATTCAGTTACAAAAAAGTAGGATGCTTACACTTTCACTGTGAAAGACAAAGGGGTATGGAAGAAAACTATGCAAGAGTTCTTTTCCTTTTACTATACAAAATAGTGTATTTAGTGTTTTTTCACTCTTTTCCACACAGTCTCAAGTATTTGTCCAATCTAATTTAATGTAGTCCCTAAAGTAGGGTCGTATCAACTCCCTAAGGCTCTTCTATCCACCCCATACATCTGGCCTGATCCAAGCAGTGCCCTGTATCCTGCTTTTCTGGCAATCTCTCTCTGTTTATTCACTCCTTGCTGCCCAGTGGGCACTCAGTTTATTTAGTGAAATTTCTTGAGGTAACACTTAAATGCTGACAACTACACAGAAAGCATTACCATTGTTTAACATGAACTCTCCAGGCTGATAAAAGGGTATGGATTCTCATCTTTATATTTTTCACTTATCTTATCCACAGGTATAGGGGTACCTAACATTTACCTTTCCAGGAAAACTCTCATTCAGCAGGATGCTGTTCTTATTCACAATGGAAAAACCTTAAGTGAAACCAAAGTGACAAGCCAGTTTTAGTATGTTGTGTTTTGCATTTTATTTAGGATAATCTTTGAGTCAGAGGACTTTTCCTTTCAAAGCACAATGCATGTTTACAGGACAAAAAAAATCAGTGTTACCAATCCTGATTCATTAAGTCATCTGTCCTTGGAGAAACTAAGTGTATTCTCAAAAAAAATTCAGTGTGGTCTTGAACTGCTACTGTATGCTTCTGGAAATATGGTCAGTTTAGTCCTATCCAGTAATGGATGGGCTTCCAGTGGGATGGAAGTGGGATTCTCATGGAAACAAAACTTCTGCAATCAGGTGGCTTCAGCATCCCCTCAATGCAAATTGACTTTTCAACCCTGTAGCTGATTTCAATTGGACTTGACAGGAAGGGGAATTCACAAAACTGTCTCCTTCTTACATATTGAATTAAATCTCCTCCATCTGAGGAAAGAAACTGTGTGCAAATCCTGTATCAAAGACAAGGTACAGCGTGCAGCACAGGTCTCACCGCTTCACTGCACACAAGAAATGCACATGAGAGGAATCAGCAACATGCCACAGTTGAAGAAAAAGCATTCGACTGAGCTCTGATCATCTTAAAGTAGCAAAACAGGAAATAAATCCAGAAACGTAGTTACAGGCTTTATTAATTCTGCTGACTATGGGGCTACCTGTGAACTAAAATCACAATAATTTTCCACTCACCCAGCATCTCTTGCATTTTTTTTTAATCGCTAACTTTATACGCAAACCTTATATGCAAAGGGACTTGGAAAACAGAGTAAACAGTATTGCCTTGGAATCAGTCAACAAACATCAGGCAAATTGCATAGCTGCCAAATACCTTTGAAAATCTGCCGCAATAACTGCTTGTCAATTGCAGTAAATGTCTCAGCAGAAATAGCTGTTTGTTGATGAGCAGGCTCCCCACGATGCCCACATCCTGCCAAGCTCAGCAGGAGCATTTGCTCTGCGTTTGCCTGGCATTTCCAGGAATTTCAGAGGCCTCAACAACTCTCTCCCACTGAATTTCAATACATTCTGCGTGCCTCACGTTACCAAATTAACCTGCGTAGTACATGTGGTAGTAGTCCAAAACGAGCAATGGTGGTGGTATAGTTGTATCTAATACTAGCTTTTAACCTTAAAAAAAAAAAAAAAAAGAAAAAAAGAAATAAAAGCAACTTGGAGTTGTCAAATGTGCCCTGTTGTGCATAGAGAGTGAGATCATAAGGAGACATGAGGAGGAGCAAGGTAAGAGCCATGCCAGAGGCTATTAGCTACCTCTTTACTGTTTTTAACCTGAAACCTTGGGCAGAATGTAATCAAGGAGCTACAACAACTCCAATGAACATTCCCCAGAGCCCAAAAACAGAAATTATGGAAAAGGACTGATCAATCTATTTCCACCATGCTGCATATTTTCATTTCAATCAAAATATTTAGAATTTTATTTAAACTACAAAATATTCAAGATTTGAAGTGGACTTCAAAATTCCCACAGAATTAAAGCAAAAAACAAACAAACAAACAAAATTTCAATCCTGAATTTAATTAGGGAAAATACTAAGTGCAGAATCTGTCCTAAACTATTTAAATTTTTTTAAAGTACACTGGAAGGGGGTAGGATCTCCAAATCCCCAGTTACCAAACTTACAGATGTTTCTGCTTCCCGGACTTCATGTCAGTTTGTCTACTGTTCACAGAATCACAGAATCAGCCAGGGTGGAAAGGACCTCTGAGATCATCTAGTCCAACCCTTGATCCACTACCACTGTGGTTACTAGACCATGGCACTGAGTGCCACATCCAGTCTCTTCTTAAAAACCTCCAGGGATGGAGAATCCACCACCTCCCTGGGCAGCCCATTCCAATGCCTGATCACCCTTTCTGTAAAGAATTTTTTCCTAATATCTAACCTGAACCTCCCCTGGGAGAGCTTAAGACCATGCCCTCTTGTCTTGTTGATAGTTGCCTGGGAAAAGAGACCAACCCCCACCTGGCTACACCCTCCTTTCAGGGAGTTGTAGAGAGTGATGAGGTCTCCCCTGAGCCTCCTCTTCTCCAGGCTGAACAGCCCCAGCTCCCTCAGCCCTTCCTCACAGGACTTGTGCTCGAGTCCCTTCACAGCCTCCTTGCTCTTCTCTGGACCTGCTCCACGACCTCAATCTCCTTCCTGAACTGAGGGGCCCAGAACTGGACACAGTACTCGAGGTGTGGCCTCACCAGCGCTGAGTACAGGGGAAGAATCACTTCCTTGGACCTGCTGGCCACGCTGTTCCCGATACAGGCCAGGATGCCACTGGCCTTCCTGGCCACCTGGGCACACTGCTGGCTCATGTTCAGCTCCCTGTCAGTCCAGACTCCCAGGTCCCTTTCTGCCTGGCTACTCTCCAACCACTCTGTGCCTTGTGTTCAGCACGATGCAGAGAGGTCCACTATGGCAATGAAGATGAAAGATGGGAAGCTGGAAGCAGGGGGAACAAAGGAGGAAGGCAGGCAGCAGGACAGACTGGTGGATAGGAATGTGAAGTGTAGTGGTATGGAGAGTTGTCAGCTGTCTGCCTCCTTTGCACAATCAACTGCTTCCTGCTGCCCTTCCTTGTGGTTCTCTTCTAGAAACAACTATTAACTGAGATTAGTAAGGTTAGGAATAAAAGAAGTTGCCAAACAAATATATTCTTTTCCCAGAACTCAATGCTGCATTACACTTGATTGGTATTTCATAACATGAAGAAAACCCTACAGTTTTTAGGTTATTTTCCCAATCCAAGCAATCCACACTGCTGTCACAGCAGCACCTGGCAGAAAAGCAGAAGCACATTCTAGGGCGCATTTTCCTATGATTTTTTTTTTTAAATCTAGAGCATAGCCTCAAAAAGCTCCTTCGTGCTTCAAAATGTGACTATTTTAAATGAATCATCAAAGTTATTGGTTGTTGTACTGCATTCTCAAGCTGTTATTTTATGCCTTAAGCCAAATTTAAAAGAAGCAGCCCCAAAGTGTAACATCAACTTGTCTTCACTTACTGGCTTTCTTCATTTGCATTCTCTCAACAAGGAGTTGTGAAAACTTAAACAACCTGAAGAATATTTCTAACTTGTAAGAGCAACGTTGCCTTGAATGATCCTCCAATTAGTCTCATAACAAAAAGGCTTCTTTATCTTAAAAGTATTTCAGGCACAGATAAAAATAAACAGATTTAAAATACCACATCATACTACTAAACATAAAAATACTACTACACTCATTCATCAGTCCAAGCATTTTTTACATTCACATAAAAACCACAAATGATACATTTGGTTCTGCTTGCTTTGGTTATAGGTCTTTAAAAAAAAACATATCAAGGCAGAAAAAAATAAATATGCATGAAGAAATATACCTGAATAGAGTCACTCACCTTTCTTTAATGTGAGCTAGGGGATACATTTCTAGAACATTATTTAGATATCCAAGGCTTCAGGCAGAAGTAAGTAAACAATATACATGTTACCCAGAGAGGCAGCAGATACCCCATCCCTTGAAACAAGTTGAAGATCTCCATGATCATTTCAGGGAGGTTGGTCTAGATGATTTTTAAAGGTCCCTTCCACCCCAAACCATTCCATGATTCTATGATTCTATATGGGAGACTAACATCATCTCATTTTAGTTGGATCCTTCTGGGACACCTGCACCTCTTAGGTGGGACGAAAGGTGGAACATGGCACGATGACACTGCAGCTGGCTCATTAAGGGTTTGTAAATATTGGTCGTCCTACAGTACCGAGCTGTGTTTGCAGTTAATGAAGGATATGTCTTGGGCACTTGAAAACAGTAAATGCAAAAGTGAGCCTCTTTGGTGTGCGTGCAGTCCAAGCCGGGTTATATGCTGCCAGGATGCTGGTTACCAAGTTCTGCTGCAGGGCACTGCTGAGCAGTCCTTGGCTCCCATAAAGCAAAAAGCCCTGCAAAACACTAAGTTCCAAACTGAAAGCATTACCAAGAACACAGAAGCTTGAGTCTAAAAAAGGCTGACATATGTGCTTACACATAAAATGCATACAGTTTTAAAGCAGAGCCCCTTTGCTCACCAAGTTTCAGAAACCAACCCAGACAGACTCACCAACCTTTACACATAATTTTGCCTTTCAGGAGGGGTCAAAGTAGTTGATTAAAGGTTAAAGCTGGGTGCTGGCTTGCCAGATTCTTTTTAACAGCTTCTAATTCTTCTAACCAGTATTCAGCAATACTTCTGCTCTCTCTCTCCACTCTTTCTTTCAGGCCCTCAGCTGTACTTTGTACTTGCAAAACTGAACTGTGCTTCTCAGAGCTTCAAGCAGAGTGACAAAGCTCATCTCTAAGAGTACCAGCCTCACTCTGTGAATTCCTTATTAAAATGCAGCAAGAAATCTCTAGTGAGAGTCTCACTGCCTTTCCACATGTTGGTTATCTGCAAGGATAAAAGGGAAGTAAAAAAGAGAAAACGGCTGGTTGGGGATTTTTAGCAAAACTTTCCCCTGAAAAACATACTGATTCACAAGCATCTAAACTTTCATCAAAGGGAATTATTGATTTTCTTCAAAAGGATGTTGAGGAATTCGTGAAGCATTTTGCTTTCAGGTGATGAAGTTCTCTTAGTAAAGAGCTCAATACTTTTTTTGAAAAGTATAGGCTAACACTGAAGAGCAGCATTTATCTAACACAGTTTTACATTTGATTCAGAAAACAGTCAACTCTTCACTACAGTTTAGGATGGCATTTCTTTAATCCCATATTTTCACAAGACAAAGAACATTCTCCACCAGCTCTGACTGAGAACCAGCCCTTCTACACTATAGCCCAGGGAGGTTCTACACAAATAAAGAGGTATAGGTATCTCTGCATATACCTATACTGTTAAAAGAAAATGTGGGTTGTAGGACACTGTGAGCACTGCACCCCATAACACTTCAGCTGTTCAGCCCCCAGCTCTGCTCTGCTCTGCTCTACTCTTTGTCTTCAGGGACAGTTTGCTCCCATGACCCCTCATTTCTGGGGAGAAGGACATGAGATTGATGGAGGGGCGACAGATGTGGTTCATATGCTACCTGACAGGTGAATTAAGTTTTGTGCTATAAAACTCAACATACTGGTAGGCTGCAACACAACTTTCTCATTCTTTTGGATAGTTTGGACCAAAAAACCCATGGACTGTGTGTAAGGGGTAAAGGACTACTACCTGATGCCCAGAAGAGGCCCATTGCCAAGTACAAGACAGGACAGATACAGCCCTTCAACTCTGGAGCAAGTTAGCCCTAAGTAGTGTGGAAAGGGGAAATCCTGTAACACTTCACCTTCAGCTACTACATTCAGCTGCATGTTTGTACATACACACATAGATACTTATGTATGAAAGTTCCAAGCCCGTTGTACAGACACACAGTTAGGTGGTCTGCAAGTTGTTGGACTCGAGTCACTTGGTAGTACAACCAAAACAATTTTATGCTTATGATTTATATTTCTGGTATGCATTGAGCATGAAGAACAAACCAGCACATTCACTAAGTAACTGGAAAACGTGCTCATGTTGCACTGGCACACCTCTCCAGTGGATGGCAAAAGAAAAACATCATCATTGAGAGGAAGGGAAATGTTACAACACAGAGGAAATGCCAAAGTTTCAAAAGCTACACAGCAAGAAATAGATGTTAATTCACATCAATATATATATTTTTTTAATTACCATGTAGGGGGTTTAGAATGGTATCTTTCTAGAAGTTATTTCCTCCCTTTTTAAAAATAAACCAAAACACCACAGCAATTTCCTAAAATTTCAGCTTTTGGCATTATATTTCTACTCTTTGCGTCTCCTGTGTCACTTAATTTTTCTTGTCTTGGTAATTCAAGATGTTGCCTGTGCTATTTACTGGAATTTTAGAGAATGCGTTTACTATTATTATCTGCTTAACTGGATGATAAAAATATTTTAAATAAAAGAAACTAAATAATATAGTCTTAACTATTTAATACAATTTTGCAGTATGTTCATTTAAAATGGAGCATTTTAAGGTTTCCCAGGAAAAAAAATTACATGTAAAGGATTTTAGTAGGGGAAATAAATAGGACTCAGAAGGACTTATATCAGAAAGAAATAAATGAAGATGCACAATAGGGAACAAGCCTAACTAACTATAAATATCAAAACATGGTGATCCAAACCTAGTATTCACATCACCACAAACTTCAAGACCAACAGCCCA
The DNA here is from genome assembly GCA_038090715.1 of Florisuga fusca. Classification (NCBI taxonomy): domain Eukaryota; kingdom Metazoa; phylum Chordata; class Aves; order Apodiformes; family Trochilidae; genus Florisuga; species Florisuga fusca. Next base: position 69,609,337 of record JAAWXA010000001.1, read on the forward strand.
GATTTGAAGTAACTATCATAACAGCAAACAGGCAGCTTAAGAGCACCAGAAAGTTATCAGGCTTCCCACAAGGCCACACCCTGGTAGACACTTTTTGGTATTTCCCAGAGAAACCCATGCCCCTCTCATCTCAAATGAAGCAGATAAAACAGACTTATCAAAAGAAAAATCTATAGAAAGACTAGAGGTAGATTCTGGGTTTCTTTATAAAGTGCATAACAAACGGAATATTTTCCCCATCAGCTTTAAATTCCACCAGGTTTTCTTAGGAGGCAGTATTTTCATGACATGGAAGAGTGAAATTTTGTGCTATGTGTACTGATGTATTTCTTGTATTTCAAGGAAACAAGTAGTCTATACTGTTGTATTTAATTGCTCCCAGGTGTGTCTCAGTTACTAACCATAAGGATTTTACTCCATTAAACTTCCAGAGAAGCAGTTAAGCACATAATCATGTTTGATGCAGTTAACACTTATCTGTGCAATAGAATCTTAGTCTTCAAATACACAGAAACATTTCTCAGATAATTTTACATTTTCAGTAAGACAACTATAGTCAAACTACTTCCTTCTCCCAGTGACAGATTCAAACCCAATTCTTCGGAGCCAAAAATTATCAGCAGGGACTAATTCCTGTGTCCCCTGGAATAAAAGTTCCTCATTTCAGTCTTGTTTTCAAATCAGCACCACACATCCAACTGCAGTACCACTAATTAACACACTTCTGAGCAGGTTGGTCATGCAAACCAGACTACACAAATTACAGAAACAAAAATTCACTTCCAATAGCAATGATCCGGGACAGAATGATAGAAAACAAAAAAAATTTGTGGAATTTAATGGCAATGCCAGTTCTATAGAGCCACTCTGAGGTTATACAGGACACCTACATCATCAGGAATGTCCATGTGGCATATTTCATTTTCAAAGCTATAATTATTCAGAGAAAGAGAAAAACATAAAAAGAAAAATCAATCTCATCATTATCAAGAGCCTCATCAAAAACAAGTACAATCACAATGCAGTTAAAAGGCATTATTTTTTCCAAACAATTTTAAATCATCCCTTTTATTTCTACTTTTTGTGTGCCTGGAAAGTTGCACAAAACGTGTTGCTTCAGGGCTACACCTAATTATATTGGGCATCCAGAAATAGGTGCGTCTGACTCAGAATTTCTGCAGGCTTTGCCAACCAATCAAACCATAAGAAATGCAGGCTCTGGTTAAATTAAGCAATAAAATACCACAAACTGCAAGTTGTAACGTATCAGCATACACCACACCGCAAGGAAGATCACAACAGGAAACAGTTTCAAAGCAGTAGTTGTCCCCAGCGCTGCCAAGAGTATCATCACAACTCTCAGTGTAAGAAATTTGAGTCAGAGGACCAACTATTCTCAACTGGATGCTACAGAGCACAGGATTAAGCATAAAATAAGCGTAAGTGCACAAAAACAGTGATGTCACTGACTGCTGCTCAATGAGCAATTCCTCTCTATAGGCAGCATCTTCCAGCCAGAAGATTGATTCCTTCAATGTCTCTGACAAGCACAGAACTCATACGAAACCAGATTTAACCACCAACTCGTGCTGAGACTTTAAACTTACACTTAAAATTAAGTTCTGATGCTGTATTTTGCTTCTGGCCCAGGACAGGTGGGCAATTGAGCAGATGACCCCCAGAAAACCATGCTCCTCTAGGTCTCTTCACTCTAAATCAACTCTAAAATGCAGGGTGCAGTTAAGTTGTTTTCATTTACTTTCTTTTTCACAACACTATAGAGCAAATTATGTAAATCAGCTAGACCAAATCTGGTCCCAGACATTTCAAAAGAAATACATTAGGGCATTTGTTTTCCTGCCCCAAGTGTGATCATTAATAACTAGCACAAAACAAACCAGCAGATTCATCTCCACACTTTTTTTTTGCTTAAATTTATCATAAAAATAAGTTAAATATGTAAAATTAAAAGTTAAAAATCTATTGCAAGAGTAAGAGAATGGGGATGAGAACTATAAGGCCATTGCAGTAACTGAAAACCACTTCCTACAGAGACAATGACAACAGCAACTGGATGGAATGGAATGGAATGGAATGGAATGGAATGGAATGGAATGGAATGGAATGGAATGGAATGGAATGGAATGAAGTGGAATGGAATAGATTGGAACAGAACAGAATACAACATCCCCATTAGAATGGACCTACAACGACCACCTAGTACAACTGCCAGAGAAGGAGAAACAATCAAAGGAGAAACCAGTCAGTGATTCATGCCAATACTGAGAACTTCCAATAAATAGTTGCTTTCTCATACATATATTATAACCTTGCTAATCCAGTCATTTGACTAACCTGTAAGGTAATTTTTTGTATTGAAGTGACAAGTCTTACATCTGAGTTATAAGGAATTCTTTTAGTTGATAGCTTCGTGCCAAGGAAAGTGGCAATAAAATCCAGGCAATGTGGCAATTCAACATCAACTGTATTACATACATAAGGATTTTTGGACTTATAGTATAAAGTACTGTGTTCATCTATATTCATTATGAAGGAACAAACTTTTTAATTAAACTCTTAAATACTGCTTTGCACAAAGGCTGCAAACATCATATACAATCTGCTATCAAATTAAAATATGCTTAAGAGATATTTGAAGAACTGAAGTATTTCCAATTAATCTTATATTAGGAACATATCCAGATTTTCATGCTTGCAAGAGAACAATCATTTTCAGAAATGAACATAACTGTATGTACCAAAATGTGTTATTTTGTACCATATCATTTTCCAAACTCTATGGTTACTTTTCCAGCAGTATTTTAAAAGATATTTTTCAAGGGAAAGTATTTTGCCACTTAAAATCTCTGTTATTCATTGCAAATGGTAAAGGAAAGATCTAAAAACATTGTCTACAGCATAAGTGATCCATCACAGCTCCAGGTGATTTACCATGCAACACATCACAGTTCACACAGCTCATTATCACTCACAAGGCTGCACAAGACAGCAATGACACTGGGCTAATGGAAACCTAAAGAAAAATTTTCTTTAAATTACATAGCACTGTTAAGATAACACAAAGTAAAGCATCCTATTGCTTCACTGGTATTTTGCTTGAGCTTCTGGATTGAGCCTGGGGTCCTAAAGTCAGTAAACATCTCTAAGGTTTGGTCTGCCATTTGTACCTGCTAAAGACTTCACAACGCAAAAGTATTATTGTCTGACTCAGTGAAAAATAAATTGTGCTCTCTGCTTTTGTGTATGTCAGAACTTTATCCACATACACACACACATATATATATGCATGTATCATCTTAATGGTTGAATGCATTAGAGTTTTCTGAAAGCCCAAACCAGTGTAAGCTGAATGCCAGGTTGGTGCTGAAATTTCAAAGGAAACAAACCACTGTGATAAAAGCTGTGCTCTTTTCACCCCTCAGCAATGTCCGTAGGGTCCTCTTAGAAGAGCGACCATTAGCAAGCCCTTAGATTCCACTTCAATGGTCTTCTGAGTTAATCAGAGAGTACAGAGGTAGGCAAAGATCATTAGTTCCTTAGGGAACTGGGCAATCCAAAAGAAGAAAAAAAACCTGACTGTAGAGTAGCAAAAAAGCTTCTCAAAGGGAAATCTAATGTCTTTTATTTTGACTGGTTTTTCAGAAAACATCTGGAATCTTCTAAGAAAAAGATACTCTTCACCTTTTTCCATTGGAAAAATAACCTAGAAACAGGTTCTTAAATTCAGACTCAAAAGCTTGCCATGATGCCACTTAAAAAAACAAAGGAATAAACATGTTTTTCCAGTGAGTTTGGTTGTTTTTCCATTCTCAGGATAGAAGAGCTGACAGTCTTTCTTGCTTTGTATACAAAAGTCTGCATGAACAAGGGTGAGGTTTCAGGAAAGTATGGGTTCTCTTTGCTTTGCTAGGGTTACAGGAATGGAGAGGCCAGACATTTCTAGCTTTCCCAGCTCATCCTTTGAGGCACTTACAAGGCAAACACAAAAGACAGTAAGAAAACTTCAGCATGTGTGTGTTTGTCTGTGTAAAATATTCTGGGTCACAAGCAAAAATATTTTACCCCTGTTTTTGACGAATTTGCACAAGATTTATACAAGAAGTTTAGTATAATCAAAAGACACAATGATTGCATCACAGCAATATAATCAGTTAAAATTAATTAAACTAGCTCAAGCACATTAACTCCATCCTCCTTCCATACTACAGACTGCAAAAGTATGCAGATAGAGAAGCCACTTTTGAGCAAAGTAGCTTCCTAAAAACATACCTTAAAAAAAACAAACTATTCCAGTTCATGTCTAACTTTCTTAAAGTTTGTCAAGCCCTAGGATTCTGACAACAATCTGTTTCAAAGAACCCATAAGACTGTATCAATCTGCCATCCCATTTACTATTTTCCCCATATTCTTACTAGTCTTTATCAACCACTTAATATCTGTCAGGCTTTTTAGCTCTCAGCCTTAGAAAAAGTTATAAGACTAAGGTGTATCTTTACCACTATTAATTCATCTGCATCCTGGTATTCCCTGGCATATGCTGGGAAGCTGCATTGCCATTCTGCTTGATCTTTCAGTAGTCATCCATTTCTCTAACTCAGTATCTTCAAAGCCAAATAATGCAAGAAGAAAACTCTCATTAACCACGTGATATATTACAGTCATAAAATCATTGCAGAATGAAATATCTGGCTAATGTAACAGTTCAGTATCTGCCAAAGTAAGTGTGACTTTCAAAAAGTTACCAGAAAAATAATACCCCACACAGTTTTAGTTGCAGGTTTGCTGAAGTTTGGTTTAGTCCCAGTAAGTTAGAAATGCACCCATATAGACTTCTGCAGTCAGTAGTTTGTTGCTGAACAAACAGCATTTCTGTCACCTGCTGCTGAGGTTGTCAGACCCAACAGAAAGGAAAAGTTACTCTTTTTTTTTTTTTTTTTTTTCCCCCCACTTAATGAATCATGCAAAGTTGACTTTATGTTTCAGTTACTCAGTTATAAATATAACTTTAAAACTGAACTAGCCAGTTGCTTTCTGCAGCTACTGAAAGAGAAGAAACTTTCTCCCTAAGCAGCAAGAGGAATTAAGTCTGGGCTGAGGGGCAGAGGTTATACAGTCACAGGGGGGAGTACTCAGAACATATGGCTCAGCACAGACAGAAGGAGGTTGCAAGAACAGAAATATTAAAAGTTTGAGTGACAGTTTGAGCTGTGGTGACGGACAGGTCATACCTTTGAGATATTAGATAGACAGAAATCATATTAGGAATGATAAAGGTTGATCTCAATAATGATGCCTGGTTTACCATCCTGAATAAAAAAAGACAGTGACATTATTAGCCATGGTAATTCACAAAAAGGTAGGGGGAGAATTGACACTCTTGCCGGGGATGCTGACCAATGCCACTGTGCTGCCTTTCCTATTATTCTAAGAAAAAAAGGCGTATTTCTTCTGTGGAGATTTTTCACTGTTTTTATTGCATATAAGGCACTGGCAGTTAGCTAGACAGATAAACAGGACATCCAAGAACAAAACTGATACCAAAATTTGGTATTATTTCATCATGAAGTTGCATCAGCTTGCATTTATTACATGAGAGGCGTATGAGGATTAATGAATGACAACCTGCAGAGCTGTGGCTGGGTGTGCCATCACAGGGTATTCTAACACTTTTCCAGTATCCACAATTAATTATTGTTTTAAATAAAACTAAAAACGTTGGTGATTTTTTTTAGAACACATAACCAGCTATTCCCAGGACTAGACTGCAAGGTACCAGTTTTATCCTCCTGCCAGAAAACAGTCTGAACTGTGCGTGTTTGTTGCCGTCACCTGCACACCCTCTAGAGGTAGGCAAGGCAGCACTCAGCTTGAAATTAACCCACACATCCATACTTGGAGCAGCATAACCACTCAACGTCTTGTATCCACTACAAATTGTCTCATGTTTAAGGATGAGACTGAAAGACAGAACTTTATTACTGAGCCATCACAATACCCTGAATACAGCAGACTGCCCATGTGTTGGTAAGATTCAGTTCTGTGACACACACCAGACTGTGATGATGGCAAATGCTGGTTCATCACAGTTTGCTACGTGCAGGTATTTGGAGATGTGGATCTCCCTAGTATACTTATTCCCCAAATCAATATAGACTTCCTATCTCCTGACTGACTCTTCTCCGAATTACTTCAAAATCTTCTCAACTGTTCACATATTCATCCAGGACTGTTTTCATCTTAGTCACATTTCACAGCGATTTTGCATTCAAGAGAGAAGAATACTATTTTGCCAGGGATCAATAAACCTGAAAAACACAATCTAAATCTGAAATGTCACTGCTCTGTCTTAATGTATCTAAGTTTTCAGTCACCATCCATTGTATTATTTATGATTAACTCCCAAAGCTGGTCATACACAGAAGCCAAAAGAATGCCATGACCTTTCATTGCATTGAGAGGTAATTTATAGGTATGGGCACATGAGAGAATACTGGAGAGTAAAATGACACAAAGGATTTTTCCAAGTAAATACTTTGAATGCTTACTGATGTGATACTGCACTTCAGCTCCAGCTTTCCCATTAACAAACAGCAGCAATTACACAATTATTCTAATATTACCATATTTTTGATGTTTTTTATATTTTATGGTATTAACACAGCTATGGTTTCAAGAAGTAATACCCTGGACAGGAATAAGACTGACTTAATTCCTTACTATAGAAAAAGTTTCCGAGGACTGTATTTCTCACCAAGCTAAAAGGTATTCAGAACTTTCAATTTCAGATGCACCTCCCCAGGTTTTCCTCCAAGTGTAGATGTAGCCATGCTGGATGTCAGAGATTGGGCTGCACTGTGCTGACTCAGGTGCATCCCCCTTCCCATCAAATGAGCCACATAAGCAGAAGAGAATGGACCCAGATGGGCATAAACCAGCTGAGGTTCAGTCTCAGCCTAGAGATTTACATGAAAAATTACCAAAGGAAAGAAGACCAGAAACAGAATCAGGAAGTAAATAAACTTCTCATGTTGCAGTAAAACTATTACTGGTAATTTCCTCAGGTCTGCACACAGGGTCAAGACCTCAATGGTAGAAAAATGCAAAAATCAATCCTATGTTTTATTTATATATAGATCCAATATATTGATTCACTCTGGTACTTCTGTTTTTTCTTTATAGAAAATGGATAATAAAAGGGGGGAAGTATTAGTAAAACACATATTATAAGAAAAACGTATTTCCAACCTGAAAGCAATATTCAGTATGAGTCAAATACTATTACAGTCAAGCAGACATTCAGAAATTCTTCTTCACCCTAAGAACTTTATTCCCACCTAGATAACTTTTCCTGCTGTTGCAATTCCACAAAAGCTCTCACCATAACTCTCCTACATAATATCTCCAAACAGCGAAATCACCTGCAGAGTGCCTGTATATACACAGTGTAGTAGCTTCACAGGTTTCAGGATAGGCCACCTTCTTTGCATAGAAGACTTTCTCAAGTACAACTTCAGAATCTTTATAAATGTCTCTAATATAAGTGTCTCTAATTTAGATGGGTTTTCACCATCATCCCTGACTGACTGAAAGATAGAGCTTTTATCAATGCTCAGTTTCATGGTTTCTATTAATTACTATTAATATGCCTACATCTATTACTGAAACAACTAAAAAGTGTGGAAATCAGAATGAAAATTGAAATTTCTTCCAAAATGTGTTTATAATTCAGGATCATCACCTGCCTCATCGCTGCCTACAATAACCTCTCAGTTTCAATAGCAGAGCAAACAGATTATTTGTGGAAGCCAAATCACGAGTTTAGTCAGCAGTGCGACCTTTGAGGATGGCTAACTTCATTCCAGACAATATCTCCAACCACTAAATGAAATCTTTTGTTTCTAAGCTTAAGGGGAAATTTAAAACACCCGCAGACATTAGCAAAGCTGTTCCTCATTCATTCTAAATTGTGCTTCATCTTCAGCCTACAGATGCAGTCAGAACATCTCAGAGAGAGGAACATCCACAGATTAAATGACTAGCAATTAAACAAAGCACTTGAGAGCATGCATGATTATTGCAACCAACTATAGTAGCTCAGGAAATGCACTGGAACCTCCTTGAAAAAAGAATACCTTTAAATTACATTTCTAACAAAAACGAGTAGGTGGGGCCGAACGCATGAGAAAAGGTGATTGCAAGAGGCTGTTGTGAGGTGGGTGTTGGTCTCTTTTCCAAGTAACAAGTGATAGGAAAAGAGGAAATGGCCTCAAGCTGCACCAAGGGAGGTTTAAATTTGATACTTGGAAAAATTTATTTGCCAAAAGGATTGTAAGACACTGGCACAGATTCTTCAGGGAAGTGGTGAGGTCACCACCCCTAGAAGTATTTAAAAGACATGTAGATACGGTACTTAGGGACATAATTTAGCAGGGGATTTGACAGTGCTACATTTATGGCTGGACTCAATATCTTAAGGGTCTTTTGTTATTTAAATAATACCAAATTCCATCTCCCAACTGCATTTCAGAAGGGCCTGATGGACAAGTCTAAGAAAAACCCTCCAACTGGCAGGACAGGCTCTTCTTTTCCTCCCCACTGCAGATACTTGCAAGTAGCTTGTTCACAGGGTGCTTTACATTTCCTGCCACCTCTACACACCCTTTTGCAGAGAGACTGTGCTCCTTCCTGTGGCAATGGTTCATCTGATGCTGGTGAAAAAACTGACTGTACAGGAAAGTATCAACTGCACAGGGACAAGAGAAGAAACAGGTTTTTTTTCCTCCTAGTGATTTCAGAGACTACTTGTCACCTCAGCCAGCATAACTTTCTTGGATGTAAAAGAGATTTTCAAACTGGTGAGCTTACTGTGTGACTTCCTGGCAAGATGGCAATGCTTCTTCTCAGGTGCTGGACCACCTGAAGGGAAGAAGAGACCACCAGTGCACCAGCCCCAGCTGCAGTGCAGATGCTGTTCCAGCCACACCACACCAGCTTCTAATGAGCCATCACCTGTTTTTCTCTGAAGACATTTCACCATTGAAAAAATGTAATTACAGATACAGACTTGTCTCCTAGGGAGACCAACACACATTTCCAAGATCCCTTGTCAAGGATGAGGGGCCCTCTACTCCCACTAATTACAGAAATGCATCCAAAACAATATTTCATCTTAATTTTCCCACAAAAGGCCCTCTCACATATGTCAGGATCCTTTCACTGATTTAGAAAGGCCCCAGCAGTAACTCTTAAGTGCACTCCTTCCAAGACAGCCTGGAAAAGGAAGATTTGTGCATTTGCTTCTAATGGGTAATTCTCAGAGACCATGGTTATGGATGAGCTTATCCCATACAAAGCAATTAAATTTAGTGCTCTAGGAGAGGTTAGATGCTATTTCTGACTGAATGACCTCAAGAGGGTGTGTGCAGATGTTCCAGTCTATGATGCGAGTGAACTAGGGAGGCATCTGAATGTGTTCAGTAGCAATTTTTTTACTCTCAAAGCAGAAAGATTTTACTCTCTAATTTTTGACTCCTGGCACCACTCTGTTGCTGCCATATGATATCAGGTATGACTACAATAAAATAATTAAAACTCGACAGAAATCTTGAAAGGAGTAACATGATTGCTTTGTTGAACGAGGGAGTCTCAAAGCAAGAAGGAAGCCAAGACAAACAGGAGTATATTGCTTAAATCAAGAAGTGAGCAGGTACAGAACTTCCTTTCTTCATTATTTCTAATCAGTTTAAGAGTGTGATTCATTTGTTAAACTCCACTCTATACAAAGTGGGGAGAAAAAAAGTGAATTACATATTGAATGCACAATAGAATAATGAAAGGAAGCTACAGCTATTCCATGGCTTTGAAAATCATTCACTCTCCAAGAAAATGCTTACATATATATTTATGTCCACATTTCTGTTAAGGAATAAACACACGTTTATGTCTGAAGATTTTCTTGTGTGAAAGCCACGCAGGGAAATTCAGGTATGTCTAGCTGGAGCACTGTGTCCACCTCTGAATCACTGGACCAGAGTTCATATACTAAGAAGTTAATCACACAGTCTTTCAAGTGGAAGACATTGCCTGAGACTACACTTCAGTGCCCAAAGTGATGAACGTTTTGCTGAGCTTCCTGTAACGCAATTACACTGCAACTCAGACAGCTATCACAAGATCAATCTAAAGCTCAACAGTAAATTGAAAATATATCTTGATTAAGTGCAGCTGACCTGTAAAATGGCCTTTGAAGTTTTAATTAATATCATTGAAGGAAGTTTACGTTGCACATGAACACAGAAAATGCTTAAAACTATTCTGCAATTGATAAACTGTACAGATGATGAATTTTCTGCCTTAACTGGCCTGTGGTGGCAATCCCTTGGGTAATCTACACCTGCTCTCTTACAGGAAACATGTAAACAAAACTTTAAAAAGCCCAAAACAAAACAAAAAAACCCCCACCTCTTAGAGAAAACAAAGAGAGGAGGCAAAAAATAGACAAGCTTGCCCAAGCTCAGTATAGCTTATATAATACACATTTAGAAGTGAATCTCAATACACCAGAATTTTAAAAAGTGAAGAATGCATGCTCTGTTGTGTTAATGGTTTGCAAAGGGAAAAAGCAACATTTATTTTAAGAGTAAACATCAGCCTCATTAGGAATGATGTACCAAATAATGTCTATTACATATACATGGTAAAGATTTTTCATTAGTGTTATGTTTTCTGCTCCATCTGTACAGCAGACCTGTGTGCAGAAGATTCACTTTTGCTCCAATTAAAATCGGTGGCAGATTTCATTAATTCTCATCAGACCTTTATGGTAATGGAAACATGAACCACATAAAAATGTTAATCACTTGGCAATTAAGTTTTACCTTTGAATTATTAAGAAACAACTACCTTGCAGCAGTAAGCTTTATTTGGAATGTCAGGAAACAAAAGTTTTTCCTTCTATATATTTTCTCCATAAAAAGAATATTAAAGTTACAAACCATGTAGTTCCCCTTTCCACTGAAACTATGAAGAAAATTTTCACTGCATTTTAATGAGCATTGGTAAATATATTTATTCTCATGAAAAGGAAAATTACTATTAATGGCTAAATGATCATTGATATTCCATTTGGTTGATTCCAAAAACTACTTGCAGTTATTGCAAAAATATTAGTTCCATGTAACTTTCATCCAATTCAGGAAATTTAATTAAACTATAAACAACAGTAAAATATGGCAAATAGCTATTAAAAACATAGTTAGTTCTGGAGAATGGAAAGAGCATCAAGTCTGTGTAGGTATCATGACTTCTACTTTTGTTTTAAAAATCAAAGAAGCAGCTTAAAAAATATTGGAGGGGAAAAAAAAAGGTGCCTTCCTCATTAAGCTATCATCTAGAGCCCACTCAAAAATCCGTCTCACAGGCAATTAAAGTATTTCTAAAATCTTTCTTCTATCCTCTAAAAAGTAACATACACAGCACACACTTAATGCTATGTTACTCATAGATTGCTCAGCCTCTGGACAGCATCTTTAATTTTAGGCAACATCTTCCACCATATGAGGCTACAGAAAGTTCATAAGGAGTCCCCACATCATACATGACACTCAGTAAGAAAGAGAAGAAATGTCATTCCCAAGACTGGCACACAAAGAAAAACACTTCAAGGTAGGACTCTCACCTCCAAATATAATGCTAAGTACACAATTTTTATATGAAGGGGAAAATTACAGCAAAAATATTAATTACAGCAAAAAGAAAGCTCTTACCTCACTTCTAGATTAAAGATGAGGAAGAAATGGAGAACACCCTGCTTGCAAAGGTTGAACATTCACTTAACAGTTGGAAATCAAAACACTAAGATACTCTCCTAATCATATACACAGTTCTTAATCCTAATCTGAGAAATAAACTTATTGACAAATTGAAGATCGTCAGCATGCACCAAGTCCAGTTCTTGGTTACTCTTTCTCAAAAGCAAGACTTTTTTCTCTTTTTTTCTAGGACACTGAGGATCACTTTTGATTTTTATGCCAAATTAGTTGTTTCCACTGGATCTCTACTCCTGAATCACAAAGTAAGGCTGGTAACAAGAAAATTTAGTAGACCAAGCCTGAAAAAAATATTGTGAAACAGTGGTTTACTAAGGTAAGTATACACCAGACAATAAACATTCCTTTTATTAACCTACTGAAAATCCTGAGGGAGGCAACAGCTCTCCAACAAAAACCAAGAGAAAAAGAGAAGCCAGATGCTCTTTATTGCTTGTGACAGGGTTCCAGGAGAGGCTTGCTGTCCATCAATACCATCAGGAAAAGAGGAAATAAGCACTGATGAGCATTTTATCTTCTCTGCCAATCACAGAGAAAGTGCAAATGGTTTTAAAGACTGTTTTATGTCCACCTCTTTGGTCAGTGTATAGTGACTAAGACAGCGCAAGAAAAAGCAGGACGTGAACATTAAAGCCTAGGAAGGCCAATTAAGAGAAAAGCAGAGCTCTGTATCTGCTGCAGAATAATCCCATGCATCCACACAGGCTGGGAACCTTCTGTTTGGGCTGTGGACACAGCAGGTTGAGCTACAAGCCAAGAGCAGGCCTTCATCAGAAGTAAGGCAAGCAGCATACAGCTATTCTAACGGAGTGGGGCCAGCAGGCTGAAGAAAGTTTTTTTTTTCCACTACTCCACATGGCCTCACACCATGGCACCCCAACTGTTGTGCCCCCCCGAGCTGAACAGGGACATGCAGAAGCTGAAAGAGTTACAGGAGAGCAACCAAGACAGTCAGGGGTCTCAAACTTGTGTCTTACACAGAGAAGTTGAGGGAGTTGAGCTTGTTCAGCCTGGCAAGGGGGTGATCTAACAGCAAGCTGAAGGGAAGCTACAGGTTAAGAGTCAGATGATATCTAAAGGGGCAGTGACCATAAGGTGCCACTTGGGAGGTTTGGGATGGTTCTCACATTCTTCCCTTCCAGTGCCAAAACCCCTCTCTTTCAACAGGTGGATGTTGTAGAGCTGCAACTTGACCAGCAAGGCAGTGGGAACTCAATCCAGTGAACTTTAAGAGCTGTCTAGAAAAAGCCCAGCTAACACGACAAGGAAGAGTGTGTCTTCCAGTTGGACCGGGTGACTTCCAGAGGTCCCTTCCAAGCAACATTTAAACAGACATTTAACAGAATCACACTGCCTTAGATGCAGCAAAAATCTGCGGATTTATTCTTAAGTGCATCGAAATACCCACCACGATTCACTGTCCCTGAAAGAAAATGCCTACTAAAGTTTAGGTGTTGCAGTTAAAGAGTTTAAAATTTTTACCACCTTAGTAGCTAATAAGATTTGCTTTGCTGCATGATGTTATGTTGTCAACCCTATTATTTATTATTTGTAAATATCATGCTGTTGTTTTTTAAAGTACATAAAAATACATTGTTATCCTAACATCAGACCTCTGAAATTCTAACATCCTGACTCTGAAATGGTGCTTGAAAAGATGAAAGCACCAATACTCACAGAGCACCCAGAACTACTTCATTAGACGCCTTGAGATGGGTAAAATAATGAGATAAAATCCTTTCTCCTTATTCCTGTCAGGAGGTGAAAAAGCAAGTATTAGGGTGTTGCACATTACCATTTTTTTAATCAGAATGTGGCACCTCCCTAATTATACCAATGGCACAGTATGATGCCACACTGTTAGCTTCCATGCAAAGATGCTGCTGTTCAATACCCATGATCATTAGTAATTAGTCATTAGATCATTAGTAAGCCATGTCCTTGCCAGCAGATCTGGAAAACTAAAATAAATCTTTGATGGCATCATTACATCTTTTTCAGAAATAATTTTTTAAGCCTCTTTGCCATTAATAATGCAGAAGACACAAAAAACACCATACAGGCTCTGAAATTCACCTAGCACAGTATGTTCTGTTTCCAGCACTGACCAACAGAGGATGCCCGTGGAAACCTATCAACACAGGTCATGTAAAGTGATACTGCCCTGGTGCACACATCCAGCCCTGTGATTTGTTATTCAGAATCTTCCAGAGCAAAAGGTGGTGGCTTTGTAAAGAGTAGGACATCCTCACAGCAAATGTTACAGACTTTTGCATGGAATACATCACAAAAAAGTCAGTAAGAAACAGCAACTTTATTGTCCCTGAAATAAACCCAACATGTTAAATTAGGAAAATCATGCAACTAATTATATCCTACCAGTATAAGCAGTATCAAAGAGCAGTATTTTTTTCTGAACATCTCATGCCATCTCTTCCTCAGAATTTCAGTTAAGAATAAAAATAATACAACATCCTTATGACAACTGAAGATGAAACCCAGAGTTAAATTTGCAACAAATCTGGGATTCCCCTTTGATCAGTCTAAGACAATGTCTATGCATTTTCATCCAACTGAACAACCCAAAATAATCTAAATAAGCAACAACAACAGAAAGAAATCTCAAGATAAGCTATTGAAAAGTTACTATAATGCACCATTTTAATGTAGGAGCACGCATGTTAAATATGCACATGCTCCATGTGTAGGTGATGTGGCATGGCATAAATATTTTACTAGCAGGTGTTTAAGTTACTGACTCATTACTCACAAATGCTATGAATGCTCTTTTCTGGTTCTGTAAGTGTTCATATTTTTGGTGTTTCCGAATTATTAAGAACAGAAGACTGTGGTATCTGAAAGGCAGCTTTTAAAAAACTTATAGAAAAGTTCCTGTATTTTCAACTAGGGCTTCCATGCAGAGAGCTACTGAGAAGCACATAAAAGAGCCAAGTAATTTGTGGCTTTAGTGCCCAGAATTGAAGGGAAAGGCCATTGCTCAAGAGTAAATCCTTCCTCTAGTAGCAGAAGTTTGCAGAATAGCTGCTGTATTTACAAATAAACTAACTAATTGCCTTCTGAATGTAAGTCTCAACACTCATTCCTCAGGTGGTTGGCTTATTTGAAAGGGAAAAAGAAAAAAAGAAGAGTGAACAGCACGTAATTCTTGGCTCTCAATTACTTTCCCCTATAGATATAAGAAATGAAAATATCACTGCAGGGATAGCTTCTTAGTTGCAACTGATGCTTGATTTCCCACTTCTTATCTCAAAAAACAAACAGGCAAACCTAAATAAACTTCTAGATCAAAGACTTTGAAGTGAAACACTGAAACCACCCTTGCCTTACTTCTAAACTGTGTATCACAGTGAGCTTCATTTCGGGAGACCAGTGATCTGCGCAAAAGGTCTCACCCCAGATACCCCATTCCTGGAACAGAAATAGTACAAAGCTATAACGGGCTCCACTGCAGTCAGGAATAGATTGCCAGAGGTAGGAGCAGACATCTCACCCATTTACTTAGTAATGTCTTCACAGCCCTAAGCTACTTGACTCAAGACTTCTTTCTCTGCTTTCAAATAGTTGGGTTTTTGTTTGGGGTTTATTGTTTGTTTTTAATTTAGCAAGAAAGTGTATTTTCCAAGATGCAATTGTATTTCATCAGGTGGCTAGAAAAAATTGAGTCTGAAACACCAAAAATAATATCTGTGTATTTGGCAGTCATTAAATCAGAACTCTATAAATATATTAAAATGATTTATAGGTGGACAATAAAGATGCCTGTCAAATTGAAACCCAATGGAACTTCAAATGAACCTTAAACGCTGTAGCAGTGAAAGATGCTTAAAGGTAATATTATTACTAGGTGCCTTTATATTACAGTAATGTTTCAAGCTCTTTCACACAGATCTAGTCAGATAAAAGATATAATGTTGGCATTTACAGCTGCCAAAATTGCCATTTGCAATTAAAAATTAAAACTGGCACTCTTTCTATGCAGGCAATTATCTAAACGCAGCTGGCAATCTTCCTTGTTTACAGTGCTGCTGTGTCATGACTTCACTCTGTTTGGAAATTTACTTTTTGAGGTTTAAACTTGTCAACCTCATTCCCAACTTGAACTTCACTTGTTTTAATGATTTTCATCATGATCCCAAAGAAAAAGGGCCAAAACTACAATTTACAGATTCTGTATGGAAACTCCAGGCATTGCAGTAAAATAATTTCTGGAAAACACTTTGTTAATTCTCACAACATTAACTGACATCCATCTGTGACAAGGATGACACCTGTAAGAACCCAGGTATTAAAATGTACCACATAAACATCCTCAAAGAAGAAATTTCAAGCTGTAAGTGTTGAATTTCACAGTAAAACAGAGAGAACAAGCAGAAATTCTAAGTGGAGAAAAATCCTTTTACTGAATAAAATACAATATTAAGCATCTTTCTACTGTTTGTTATCCATACCAAATTGATCTGCTAAATATATCTACCCACAAAGTATCTTATTAATCAGACTGACATGTTTTTGGCAAAGTATTTTTTTCGCTTATAAAAATCTTTAATAAAGTAGGATTTGGGGATTCCCCTGCTGCTGGGAGAGAAGCAGCCTTTGTGCTACCAAACAGCTCTTAGGGAGCAGTTGCTTTTTTACCAAAGCTGCTGGTAACCACTGGCTTGATTCCAGCAACTATCATGGAAATAGTTACCTATAGCATATCAATTAAATCTTCTGCTGCATTTATGATATATCTTCTGCAGTCAAACATAGAAATACCATCTATTATATCCCTGATACACTAATGCCTGTCATCTTTCCTCTACAATTTATCACCCTGTTTCCATCTAGGACTATGATCCGGTGCAGTGACTTCTTACCAGCCTGTACTGCACATCTTCCTCAGCCATCTGACTGGCGTCGGAAACCCATAAAAACAGGGTTGCTAGTGAACTAAGGAACACCACTGACCCTGGAGATACTTTAAGCAGCTACAATCTCCGGTGCCCCTCACACAGCTCTCCCAGGCAAGCCTCTGGCAGTAAAGCAGCACAAGTTTGGGAGTGCAGTGAGGGTACCACTCTCCGCAGAGCAATGCGATGGGACGTGTAGTTTAGTCTCCGGCCCTTTCAGAACCAGGGCGACAGCAGAAGTCACTTGCTAAAAGAAAAAGCCCAGAAAAGGCAAAGAAGAGGCGACGCGGGCTGTGGGTGCAGAGGCCGGGACACTGAGCCCTGTCTCAGGGGGTGGCCCCGGCGCTGCAGGCAGCAGCAGGTGGACGCACCCGAGTCTCAGCATCCCGCGGTGCCATGACACTCGTGGGTAGGCGGTGGGGCTACCACCCACGCCGCCCCCCCGGGGGGACACCC